>OX422142.1:19467885-19663074 GCA_949129095.1 Volucella bombylans | reverse complement strand
GAAGATATTAAATAATTTCGCAAGAGAAAAATGTTGATACCTCAATCAACTTGACTTTGGGGTACATGTATCGAGAACTCAATCGGATTAAAAGGCTGTTTGGAATCAAGACTAAAGTGGTAGTGCTATATGTAGATTCATAATTACGAGTTTAACGATACCCTACTTGGTATCGTAAAGTTTTGCTTAATACCTCTGTATCTCGGAGGGAATGCAGTGCCAACCCCACCCACACGATTTTTTTTCTCAAAATATGTCACCAAATCCAATCTTAAAGTCTTCGACACATACATACGTACGATTGCCTTTGGGAATATGACTAAATCACTGTCTAGCTGATTGGTTCAATTACATGGACAAGGTTTGGTTGGAAACCACTTGCTTTTTTTTTTTTTGTAACCTTGTAGAAACAATTATCGTCTCGACAGTGAGGTAGACATTGGTGTCCGTTGGCCTTTAATATCTAAAAAAAGAATAAACGAAATCAAATTCACCTTCGATGAGAACTAAAACACAACGCGAAAGACCACAAAAGGGCAGGACCTTGACAAATGTTACCATTCACTTGTCGTTTCTAAAAACCACTTTGTTCTAAAAGGAAAAAGAAACATTGTTTTCTGCCTTGATTCAGTTGATAACTGTCACACAACTCCATTTAGCATTCGTTTTACCAGTAGACAGATATATCATAGAAATCACAGGATAAGTGCAGAAACACACGTGTGTAATTACAGGACAATAGTTAGGCAAACAACCATCGTTCTTGGTCTACCGTTGGGTTCCATTTAGAGCCGATGTCCAACTTATCTGTCTTTTATCCATTAATTTCCCATTTATTCAGTGTTATATATTTTTTTTTGCTCTGTGTGCTTCGTTTTTGTACTGTAGCACTTCACGTGGTACCAGGTACAATCACTGTCACATTAAACAACCAACTTGGTCACAATCAGAAAAAGTATAAAAAATAAAAATAATAACAACAACAAAAAAAGAAAATAGATCGAAAAAAATAAGGAAAATCCCATCCCAGTACTCCTTATGTTAGCACATGGCCTCATGCCATAATACGAGTGTACGTAGGGCTTGTATGCCACATCAATCTGCCCATGTCATACGAGTACATACTACCCCCTGTGTGGATGATGGAACCGAGGCATGAATGGTGGTGGACAAATAGCTGTCGGCGAAAAGAATTTAATTTTCCATTTTCTCTTCGACAGTTGAAGTCTCATTTTTTCCGACAATTTTTATTTTTTTTTTGACAATTTCGACGAAACAATGATTTTAATGTGTGTTCTAGGATTTGTTCGTCCTTTTTCATCGTTTTTCTCATTTTTTTTTTGGTTTTTTTTTTATGTTTTGTTGTTATTGGTCAGAAAAATTTGAGTTGATTTAATGTTTATTCATGCGTCCCAATCATCCTTCGTCCTCTCTCCCTGGAGGGCGAGAGTCAGTGGGATACCTCTCCCCAATAATGGAGCAAAAGTGGAAGCGCATCAACAGCTTGAAAGCCAGCAGCTCTGCCTGACATCAGCAAGTGGTCAGTTGGATACGAGTATTTTGTTTTTTTCTTTTACATTTCCCTCGTGTATATGTTTGTGTCCTTGTCCAAAACAAGTGCAGGAAATTCACCAGAAAAAAAACCCACTGATTGCTTCAACCCCTGTTGCTGCTGATGTAAGCAGCCGAGGATGTGTCATGTCCTAGTGGGTGATTTCGTTGGTTTTGGGTTTTGGTTTAGAGGTTGGATTTTTTTGCTATCTCCTCGCACTCTCTCTCTCTCTCTCCCAGCACATATATTTTTTGTTTATTTTTCTTTTCTTTTTTCTCCACTTTTTTTCTTCTTTCCATTTTCGTTTCGTCCTTATGGTTTTTTTTGGTTTTCATTTTATTTTTATAAATTTTTTTTTTCTGGTTTTTAGTCATGTTGTCCAGTGGTCACCCTAATGAAATTCTCTTTATAAACAGAGATGGCGGAAATGGAAATAGTACTAGGCTGCTTTCCACCCCCAATTCCACCCCCACTTCTACTCACCCTTTGAACCACTCTTTTAGGGTAAACTTTTTACGTGGAAATTTTGATTATTCACTTCGTATCTTCGCCTAGATACACTTTCGTATACACGGTAACGTGATTACTTTGTATAAAGTCCTTTTTCGCTTACATTTTTCCGCTCTAGTCCTGTTCTACTGCACACCCTATGTCTTATATTTTTTTTTTTTTTTTTATTATTCGTTTTCGTTGGAGTGAATTAAGTGAATGAATGAAGGTAGGTTTAGTCTGAAAGATAAACATCCGTGTTGATGCTTAATTGCCTTCAATGGTTGAGGGGTTTTCATACCTATACACATGATCGCAGACTTGCTGTTATCCTTAACGTCTTTATGAAATTGTTTTTGTTGTGGTTTTAGATACTCGCACTCATATATTCGTACTTGAACTGGTTTTAGCACTCCATGTGCATGAGAAATGAATGATTGAGTGAGTTTTTATGTATTTTTAATCGACCTCAGCCGGGAGGGTGAAGGTGAAATGGTTCATTGAGCCGGGGAAACATATGTGGCCAGAGCCATTAATAACACTGAATTATTCAACGAGGTTGTCACAGAGGGTTGATGTCGTGGTACGACGAATATTTACGAAATTGGAACGCAAATTTTTAGGATGTTTTGAGTACAATTTCAGTGATGCTTAAGTTGATGATGAAGTATCATACATGGACATTCAGATTTGGGATCAGATGGTTGAACTCGTGGAACCTGAGTTCGATACAAAATTTAACACCATGCAATGGTTGTTTTTTTTTTGTTTTTATCCTGTCAGGCTTTGGATTCCCGAGGTACTAGCAAAAAAGTTAATAAACAGGAATATATGTTATATACCTAACTCTGTTGCTTACATAAATTGCTAGCAAGGATCAGATTTAACAATGGAGAAAAAGGTTATCAAAATCGTAGATTAGCACAAACAAAAATATAAACAAAAATAATGAGATGAAGTGAAAACAGCTGTAAGTGCATGACGTTCGCCGTAGGGCTAATGCTATCACAAGCAACACGTATGAGATTAAATTCGTGGATGCCGTACATGGATATTGACGGAGAAATTTCAGAGCAGAGTTGAAAATCACCATGGGTTATGCAACGACGAAAAGCTTGACTGAGGATGAAAAGAACAACTTTTGTGATGACAGAGACTATGGAATGTTTTAACGTCACGGTAGAAAGCAACAACATCAAGCTCAATCAAGTAATGGGCATACGAGTACATGGCTTCGTAGAACGGAGTTGCAATAACTAGCGGTTTGTCGATTTCTGTAATACCAATCGACCCCTGTACGAAAAATCGAAACGCGTGTTGGTTGCGTTTATGGTAGTTTAAGTATGTTCATAGCAACTTACCAAGGTGCTAACCACTCCCCAAGTACGGCACCGATAGACTTCAGTGTCACGTAGTGCGGCAACAATGCAGGGTTTACAGGTGACAGTCAGCTTATCTGAATATATAGCAGTGAAAAAATATCTTTACGCGCATATCTAAATGTTAGTAAGGGGCAGAGAAACCGTGCTACATTGCTATCGACAGGCATGATGGATGAAGTAACTGATAGAGGAGCACATTCCAGTTTAAATTCAGATTAATACAGCCCCAATAGTAAACAATTGTTAACTTGAAACCCAGTTCCACGCACATCAGTGGTATTACCAAAGAGCATACCGAACGACGAAGCTCAAAATATATTTCGTATAAAGAGTAAACGGTTTCTTGTTAATATTGGATAAGGAGCAGTTCAGGAGAAGGTACGCTTCGGTATGGTAATTAACCAACTGGTCCGTAGTACGACATTCCCGAATTCGAACGAATTCGAAGTAATGTTACCAGCACTGCAATCCCGAATCGAAACAGAAATAAAACACCTCAATCTGGCACAGCATATACTCGTATATATTATGATGCTTTCGAAAAGCGTTACCGAACTTCTTTGTTGATTCAAAACTTAAAAGACCAAGTAGAACAGGTAACATATAAATGCGTTCTTTCATAAAATTCAGTATTGCTAGACAGGGTTTCGAGAGGTTGGAAACATCTGATATTGGAAATCAAGTCCGAGTCTGAAAGTTTCGTATTTTAAGTATTAAGACCAATCTGCGGCTGTTTCGCTTAAATTTTAAGTAATATCTGTTGTATGAGTGCAGTACGAGTATGGAGAAAGTAATTGCTGCAGTACCTCAGTTACAGATTTTCGTGAATAGATTCTTTATATGATTTTGAGAGAAGCTTGCGATTTAAAAGAGTGTACAACCATGTAGTGCGTAGGTACCCAGGTGGAAAAGTGAGGATACTCAGTCCACATTATTCATCTTAGAACTCGAAACACTTTTTTAATTTCTAAGGCTAATAATACACCAAATACTAGAGGGAAGCTACTACTTTATTTGTAGGGTTAGCACAGTGTTATGTACCGACTCGGCTTAAAAGCGACGGATAGTCTGTCATTTCCCAGACATGGCTCCCATATGGAGATCCTTCTGCTCGACATACGAATACAACTGACAGGCACGAACCAACATACTATAAACTATCTACACACGTACGTGTATGACAGTGACCATTGTAGTCTAAGCATCAATATAATATGTTAGTTTTAAACGAAATTCCAGAACTGAAGGAGTTTGTTCAAAGATATTTCCAGGGTACCTTGGACACAGTTCTCCAGAACACCGACGAGACCACTCTCCTCTAGCACTGGCTCTATCCACCGTCCAACAGGAACCTTAAACAAATGGACGAGATCATCAAACGAATAATGTACATTACGATACCTCGATATAAGAACACATACATGGACAACACATGTCGCAACGCAACTATTGACGCACTGCACCAACACAGTTTACTGACATGGCACTGAAGTCCTCGATCAAAATAAATGAAATATTTCAGAGGAAAGATCAAAAAGACATTCTGTGTCTAAAGATCTCACGGGCAACGAACAATAAACAATTTCTGTTAACAGCGGGACTAGATCTAAATTTTTTTCCAATAGGGACTTGACAACTTTGAATTTAATTTATGAACGCACTCTTTCACTTATCATCAAACAGTCACTGTCAATTTATTCAGTAAACTCAACATTTTTATCATGGTAAAGTAGACTAACGAGCAACATCTGCAAATTATAAAAAATTTCTACCGAAATTCGGAGTCGGTGACTGCAACTTTAAGAGCGTTAACTCCAATTTTCGGTCGTAATTCTCGCCCTAGTAGGCAGGCAATAACAAGTTTAGTGGAAAAATTTGAGTCTACATATTCGTCGTGTGATGTTGCTGTGTCAGTGAGACAACGGGTTGGTCGAAGTGTCGAAAATATCGCTGCCATTCAGGCGTCCGTAGCAAACGTCAATTCCACGGCGTTCTCAAGGAATGGGCATCGCTCAGACCACATTATGGCGTATTTTGCGTAAGGATCTTGGTTTACACCCATACAAGATCAAGCTGGCTCACGAATTGAAGCCGATGGACCATTTGAAGCGACGTACGTTCTCCAATTGGGTTCTGGAGAAGATGAGCCAAGATGATGAATTTCATCGCAAAATCATCTTCAGTGACGAAGCTCATTTTTGGCTTAATGGGTTCGTCAATAAGCAAAATATGCGTTATTGGTCGGGTGAAAATATACATGTGTTTCATGAATCACCAGTTCATCCACAAAAAATAACTGTTTGGTGCGGTTTGCATGCCGGCGGCGTTATTGGGCCATATTTTTTAGACGGCGATAACGATCGTCACGTTACTGTGAATGGTCAGCGTTATCGCGCCATGATCACCGATTATTTTTGACCCGAATTGAAAGATATGGATTTGGACAGCATGTGGTTTCAACAGGATGATGCCGCAAGCACACGCTACAATCGATTTATTGAAGAGAAGCTTGACTATTTTCTGTGGGGCTACGTTAAGTCATTGGTTTATGCCAACACGCCGACGACGGTAGAAGAGCTCAGAGCCAACATTGAATGAGCTTTCGATTATGACAACTTTTTTGTGATCGAGGATGCTCTGGAGGCCATAGGAGCGTTATTTCAGGAAGTGTACAAGGCGAATGATGTCATTGGCCCGAATAACTATTTGGAAAATCAGGTCCTTTTGTACAGTTTCTGCCTTCGAAATGATATGTAGAACTGGCAATTCGTGAACTCAGGGTTCACTGCGTTCAATGTAGAAAACATGACAAATAATGTCTTCGCCGACTGCCCCCGTTCATCCCAAGGGAAGAGATGTAAGAAACCAGCGCGAACCGATGGGATACCGAACATTGTACTTTGACATCTCTCACTAGATGCGGTGGACATATACATATATGTAAAAGTACAGTATCATCATTGGGTGCTACACACTAGCTGCCCTCAGTGTTCTTGCAGAGTTATCGTAAAGTCGTCATCCAGTTGCGAAGTAGTCAAGCCGTCGTGCAGTCGAGCAGTAGTCAAGTCGCCACACAGTTGCGAAGTGGTCAAGTCGTCATCCAGTTGAGTAGTAAACAAGTCACCATACAGTTGCGAAGTCATCAAGTCTATTAACCAGTAAAACTAATGCTAATCATAATTAAAATCCTAAATTAGTTTATATTTTCTTTCTCAATAAAGTACTATATCTTTTATACTTTACATATTCTACGCTGTTTAATAAAGCAATGAATAATGCAGTTCCAGCGCACTGGAAGACAGCAATGGTGCAACCGATTCCCAAAATAGAGAAAGACACTTCCAATCCTTTCACATATCAGCGAGCTATCCGAAAAGGTGATCAGTAGAGTCTGTTGAGGACAAAAATCGAGCTCTGGATAATCGATTCTATTTTGAGGCGGGACATGATACGAGTATATTACATGCCGCGTCCAAACCGGTATCTGATACCCAGTGGAACAAAAGCAAGAAACAATGCAAGGGTGCTTGTCTGATTGGCCTGGAGGAGGTCTTCGGCACCGTATGGTTATATGCCCCCTTCTTCAACCTGAACAGACTACGCATAAGTAAATCACTTCTATACATTCTTTTTGATATGCTCACCAGTAGACAGTTCATCATGACTGCTACGTCTTTTTGAATAGTGTGAAATTTCAATACGTCCAAAAGCTGAGGCAACAAATACTACGATGTCCCAAAGGTAGTAACAATTTTTGATCGCTCTTCAAAAATATTAGAAATTCTGCCTCATCCTCCATCCAACGCTCATTTATAATGATATTCCAGCTGTCGGCCTTTTGGACAAGGCCAAACTGCTTGCGGCACACTTTGCGACCAGCTCAACACTCCCAGATTGTGCTTTGTCTCCGCCTACACTTGAGTGCGTCGAACCTTCAATGGGACGAATCCACTTTCGCACTCATGTAGTAGTAAGAGTTCTTAAAGATCTCAACATACATAAATCCGCTGGTCCAGATGTTATATCTCCTTCTTGGTAGTGTTCTTCCACGCTGGCGAAACCACTAAATAAACTCTTTAGGGCTTTTTCCGAGCAGATGGAAAACAGAATTTGTCCAGATCATCCCTAAAAAAGTCGAATATTCTTCTCTCTCCTCCTACAGACCCATTGCACATACGTCACTTCTTTTCAGAATCATGGAAACACTGATAAACTGTCAGCTCATGAAATCTCTCGAAAGATGACAACTTCTCAATGACTGGCAGTACGGATTTCGTAGCAACAGGTCCACTGGTGATCTGATGGCATGTCTCACCGAAAAGTGGAATCAAAGCGTACATCAATCTGGTGAAAGCAAAATACTTGCACCTAATATTTTTAAGGCATTTGACAAAGTTTGGCATCAGGCTCTTTTGTCCAAAAATGTGTGCTTTTGGGATCGATGACGCTCTTCCTCAATGAATTAGAAATTACTTTTTGGAACGCGCAATTCAAGTTGTCGTCAGTTTCGGTGTCATCAAAAATGCAGCGAAATGTCTAGGTTTCCTCAATCGATGTAAGAAATACTTCACCCACTCTGATTACAATGCCCACATCTGGTTGGTTGCACTCAAAACATCTCTGCACTTGCTAAATAGGATTCAAAACCATGCAAAGAAACTTGTAGGTAATTCTAACATCACTGAGACAATGAACACCCTCGAACACCGACGTAATGTCTCACTATTTCCACAACCAGTGCTCCATAGAAATCGTATTCCGTCCCTTCAAATTTTTAACCGTAACACCCGTCTTGCTATGAATGCTCATCAGTATAACCTCAAGCTCACTTTCGGACGTACTCTAAAATATTGTGATTCGTTCCTAAGCCGCACAACTCGCTTATGGAATGTCCTGCCGAGTCATTATTATAACCTTCAAACATCTAAAACTGTACCTCTCTTTTGTTCCTCCTTGATTTTTCTTCAGCCACGCTGTGTGCAAGCATTTTAAAGGTACTTAAATCCCTTGACCGTGCGCAGTTAAAAAAAAAATTCATGAAGAATGGCAATCCGACTCCTGCTGGAACATTTGACATCAAAAACCGTTTGCAACAAGCTGCGGTTAATTCACCGATCCTGTGAGTTCACTTCACCCTGCCATAGCGTACGTAGACGACTTGATCGCATACAGATCAGGTTCAAAAGTCGAAGCCATTAATATGCTCTTACAAAGTGACTTCGATGAAATTAAACGATATTGCGACGACTGGAAGTTGCAAAACAAACATTTAAAAGTCGGAAACCATTCTTTTTAGGACGCCTTTGTTTGGGGTGCAGATACCAGAAAGAATTGGCAGAAGTTTGCGATCCCACGGTACAACACGTACAACCACTTGTTTGTTGAAATGTAGTCAGACAGCTTAGGATCTGGCTAGATCAGTGTCTCTAAAGACACAACCACGCTCTGACTAGAGCAGAAGGTGCCTTTGCCTCACAAAGAGACTGTTTTATATCAGCCAATTTGATGCAAGGGTAAAAGTAATCTGCTACATGGCCCTCATCTGTCCTATGCAAGGGCATTCAGTCTGCTGAGATTGATGCGAGGTGATGACTGGCGATCAAATATGACTGAAGCCATATTTCTCGTAACGGTGAAACATACATATGTCTACTGGCAATGGCATTCGTGAGAAACGCTGAACTTTATAACAAACATTTTGACGCTTTAAGCTGCTCATTTCAATAACGAACCTCCTCATTTGTGTAGACTTTAGATTTTTTCATTTGAAAATCGAGCTCTAAGATAAGCTTTCACCAAGGATTTCAAATTTGCCAAATATAGTTTTGATTTCCTACTTTGAAATAGTTTGCTTAAAGCAGTAATGTCTCTAATTAACACATCTTTAGCATCGTCAGTAGTTCGTGAAGTGAAGATATGCTGGAGCATACGAAGCAGACGAAGATTAATCCTTCTTGATGTGAAATCAGTAACTTTGAAAACCTTGTCAAATGCATCAACACTAGCCGAGTTAATATCTTCATTTGTTTGCTTTCTTTCCTCGGAATATTCGCATAAAATATAGGATGAAAGTGATAGCATGAAGATGTAACTATCATTCTAAGCCAATTAAATAAAAACTAGGCAGAAGCTGGAGCCCAAATTTGCTGCTAGAATCATAATATCTGAGCAATTATACAGTGGCCATAGTCCCCATCCTTGGCCTGAATCTAGGATATCACAATAACGGTGTGGTTATGCAATAGTAATATAATAACCATTAGGATGGTCGATATACATTTCCTGGTACTCAATTAGCCTGCGGCAATGAAACTATCGAAGTAAATTCTGTAACAAACGGAAGAATTCCACTACAGGCTTATATATAATGGATTGAGCATAAGTTTTTTTTTTTTTTTTTTTGTTCATTCACTCTAAGCGTGCTATACTTTATTTTTTGTCTCTCATTTACAATATTCCAATATTCGCTTGTACCTTTGCAGGATTATTTAAATAATTGTTTCTTGTGTTTGAAATAAATAAATTGTTGTAATACTATTGAGATACATAGCGCAACTGTAACGAGTTTAAAGAGCATTTTTATTTGTTGTTCGTTTTCATTTTTGTTTGTTTTTTGTTTCGTGTTTTCTTTGTTCTAATTTCAAATTGAAGAGTGAACGCACAACTCAGAAATGCACGTTAAAACATTAGAAGAGTTGGAGTTCTTCTTGGAATGACATAAGATTTGGATTGAAAAGATCTCAAGCTTAATCGACTTCTTCGATGGTTGGACCAGCACCGGCACCAGCTCCGGCACCAGGGGCACCACCTGGGAAACCAGGCATACCTCCTGGAGCACCACCAGCACTTTGGTACAACTTAGTCATAATTGGATTGCATACAGCTTTTAATTCTTTTTGACGGTGTTCGTATTCCTCCTTATCGGCAAGTTGATTAGCATCCAACCATTTGATGGTTTCGTCGCATTTCTCTAAAATGGTAGTTCTGTCAGATTCGGCAATCTTACTCTTAAGGTTATCCTCATCGAGGGTAGCCTTCATGTTGAAGCAATATGACTCTAGACCGTTCTTAGCGGAGATGGTTTCTTTTTGCTTCTCATCTTCACTACGATATTTCTCGGCTTCGTTAATCATGCGCTCAATGTCCTCCTTGGACAAACGTCCCTTATCGTTGGTAATAGTAATCTTGTTCTCCTTGTTTGTGGTACGTTCCAAGGCAGTTACATTTAAGATACCGTTAGCATCAATATCAAAGGTGACTTCGATTTGTGGGACACCACGTGGTGCTGGAGGGATTCCAGAAAGTTCGAATTTGCCCAACAAGTTGTTATCCTTGGTCATGGCACGTTCTCCTTCATAGACTTGAATCAGCACACCAGGTTGGTTGTCCGAATAGGTAGTGAAATTTTGAGTCTGCTTGAACACCAGCAGTTTCAATACCCAAGGACAATGGGGTAACATCAAGCAGCAAGGATCTTGAACTTCTTGAGACTTATCACCGTGCAAAATGGCTGCCTGGACAGCAGCACCATAAGCAACAGCTTCATCGGGATTAATTGACTTGTTCAATTCCTTTCCATTGAAGAAGTCCTGCAACAAACGTTGAACCTTGGGGATACGAGTTGAACCACCAACCAATACAATATCATGAATGGAAGATTTATCCAACTTAACATCACGGATGGCCTTCTCGACGGGGTCCATTGTGGAACGGAAAAATCAGCATTCAATTCTTCGAAACGAGCACGAGTGATCGAAGTGTAGAAGTCGATTCCTTCGAAGAGTGAATCGATTTCAATACTTGCCTGGGTCGACGATGATAGAGTACGCTTTGCACGTTCACAGGCTGTACGTAAACGACGGAGAGCACGCTTATTGGTGGTAAGATCCTTTTTGTGCTTACGCTTGAATTCTTGCACGAAATGGGTAACAAGACGATTATCAAAATCTTCACCACCCAAGTGAGTGTCACCAGCGGTAGACTTGACTTTAAAGATACCATCATCAATGGATAAGATTGACACATCAAAAGTACCGCCACCCAAATCGAAAATGAGTACGTTACGTTCACCGACAGCCTTCTTGTCCAAACCGTAGGCAATAGCGGCAGCTGTAGGTTCGTTGATAATACGCAACACATTCAATCCAGCACAATGGTACCAGCATCCTTGGTTGCCTGACGCTGAGAATCGTTGAAGTAAGCAGGTACTGTAATAACAGCATTTGTAACAGTCTTGCCAAGGTAAGCCTCAGCGGTCTCCTTCATTTTAGTAAGAACCATGGATGAGATTTCTTCAGGGAAGAAGGTCCTCTTATTATCCTTGTAAACTACTTGAATTTTTGGTTTACCCTCAACACTGACTACTTCGAAAGGCCAGTGCTTTATGTCAGACTGTACAGGTGCATCTTCGAATTTGCGACCAATCAAACGCTTAGCATCGAAAATGGTGTTTGTTGGGTTCATGGCTACCTGCTTTTTGGCAGCATCACTGATAAGACGTTCGGCAGCATCACCGATAAGTTCAGAATATGACTACTGCATTTTACGTCCGTGTTACGAGTATGTTTCTCATCCCAAGACTAGATAAGAAACTCATTTAAACACGAAACATTTGCCCTAAACGGTGATGTTTCATAAAACCCGATAACACCACTTTACACTGTTCGAAATTTACTCTCCTCCAAGCTTACAACTGCAAAATTCAATTAAAATAGGTAAAGGAAACTACTTTCATCTCTGCTAGATATTGTTCACAGCCTAACATAGAACTCTACATTCAACTGCTAAGTAAACTCTGTCACTAACAATATCCGGAAACCATCCCAAAGGACGTTTCGATGCGTTTTAAAAACCCCCCAAAAAAAAAAAAAACCTGGAGACCTTACAGAGCTGCAATTCTTAACAAACAATTGTGCCCCGAAACGAAATGTCTGGTCTTGAGTTCAATTACACAGTACGCAAAGTGTCAGAGCCGAACACAGGGTGAACTTTAACCAACAATAAGGGATGAAATTCAACCCGTCACCATTCGTGCACTGGTTGGAACACTTTCACCCGAAGCTAACACAATTCAGTTTTCCAGTACATATTTCGAAATCCAATTAAAAATCTCGTACTGACCGTTAGGTAGAAATCGAATTTTCCAAACGCATTTTCAGTTTTACGAAACGATCCAATTTCTTTTTTGCTTTTTTAATAAACTCCCATACAACCCTTAGGGGGTGCTGCAGCAGCAAAGTGGACAGAGAAAAAATTAAATCAAATCAGAAGAGTGTGTTTGAATCATGTCAACGGGATTGGGGAGGAGAGTAAAAATGCAATAATTTGCCCTCAGGTAAACATGGTGATGCCCATGCCAGATATACGTGCAAAGATACTCGTATCATGGGAACGGTCATGTGATGATTATGTTACATGAGGGTCACTCGTGGCCAAAACCCAAT
This sequence comes from Volucella bombylans, assembly GCA_949129095.1. Lineage (NCBI taxonomy): Eukaryota > Metazoa > Arthropoda > Insecta > Diptera > Syrphidae > Volucella > Volucella bombylans. Next base: position 19,650,208 of record OX422142.1, on the reverse strand, counting down.
AACTAAATGGAAACCCAAACTCGTACCGTCGTCTCAATTAATTTAATGAGATAAGTTTCGGGTGACGCGCGAAATCCTTGTACTTTTACGAATAACGCTTTCGTTCTTTCCCTTCAGTTACATATTCGAAGGGATTGTGGCGGTAAGTATACGGTATACCTAAACATATTGAAGGACATCAATGTGGACGATGGAAAATAATTGCAGATTGTCAAAGTTGGCGTATTTGCTTAAGGGTGAATTAGTGAACAAACTCTCATAACGGTATAATGATGTTATCCGATGGATATTTCATATTCTTAATGAGGTTGGGCAATTTTGTACGTGTCATGAAGGTTTTCTTTCTCCCGGTTGTAAGTAGGGTTATAATGACCTTGTTCTGCCTGCCAGCAATTTCCAAACGGCAAAAATATTTCAGGTTCTACCGAAGGACATCAGATCTGAATATTTCTTGTGGGAAATGCTTGCAGGTCTTACGTCCTACATATGCGTATTAAAACAAAAATACTTTTCCAATAGTAAATTTTGGAAAGTGAAACTGGTTGCATTTAACGACTGCGACTAAATGGAGACTCAAGGCACCTAAAATATGTTCATGCTATGGATAGCTTTGATTAAGCTCGAGCTTGTCTAAGTTGATTTGAGAGATTAGCGCTTAGGATTTCGCTAAGTGGACCCACCCACCCCAGACTTATGTAAAGTAAAGTTTGATGGTTCTCTTGTGTTATTAAAAAAAGTTTCTGGTTCCTTACGATTAGCGCTTTGCTTTGCAAGTAGGGGTTGTGTTCCTCAAATAGCCAATATTCAATAGATCCTAAAAGGTATTCCTCTGTACCTTGTACAGTATAACCGAGAATCCAGACAAGACTCCGTTTATTTGGTTAACCAAACAAATTCAGTGTTGTTTTGGAAATGAATATAGGGGTACTTTTGGTTGCTTTAGGTGTAGTTTGGCTACCACTTTGAACGCATGTGCTCGTTTCCTTCAACCTATCGCTCAATATGGAATGCATGATCATCAGTTAAGCTAGTTGGTTTATTGGCACAGCAAGCCCATGTTGATTTTCCCGCAATCTAGGTCGAAGGCCTTCTTTGTTTTCCGTGTACTGGTGCTAATTGGAAATTATAAATGCTGCAGGCGCCTTATTTAGCAAGGGCGTAAGCTCCTCGCTTATACGAAGAGGAATTTTGATATTTCGGAAGATGTGTCTTTCGAGTGGTCCTTGTCACTTCTCATTGGCATCCAGGATGTCCTTTGCGTCTTCGTTTGATAACATATCCGGTACCAAGTTAGACAAAGTCCTTCAATACTTCAAAATTGTAGCTGTCAACAGTAAAATGTTGTCTAAGATACGAATACTTTTCAGGTATGGTGGCATATAGCCAACTCCAGTCGGTGGTGTCGAAAACGGTCTTAAAATCGACAAAAAAATTGTGTGTGGACATTTGTCAGGTTTTTGTCAGTTTTGGTGCACTATTAATACTTACATACCATATATATACATATATCTTGCCTTAAATGGCTCTCTCCCTCGGGTTTGTAATAGTTCCGCCGTTGGCATTTTGGTAACTTATCCGTCGCTTTCAGGTCTATTGCAATCGTCCTGTAGTTGGGAGAAATATAACCCAAGCATGCGCTGGACATCTGTCACCAGATTTCCGTATTCACTTTTTAAGAAACTGATTTCGGTCTTAGAGCACTTATTAAGACCCTTCGCCCTTTGAAACCAATTTCGGGTCACGTTTCATTCACCTAGCATACCAAGCACAGCTCGATTGCTATCACCTGTACTGTGCTCTGTATGTGTGTTTCTCTATGCAGTGGTATCGCAGGCTCCTTGATCGTATCAATCGGTAGTAGTCAACCATCTGTTCATTAATATCCTCTGTGACTAATGCTTTCGACGTCGAGCTTAGGAGGTGTGTATTCGCATATGGCTGGTGGTCCAAGTCCATAATGACATGGCTTCTGTCAATCACAACGTGATCAATCTGGACGAGTTTATTTATTAAGAGACAGCCAGGTGGTTCTGTAAATATTTCGATACTGGAATCTAGTGCTACAAAATACCATGTTACGAAGTCTGATTTAAGATAATTGTGCCAAAGACTCCCTATTCACTCTAGCAATAAACTTGCCAAGCATGTCATGCGAACTCCTTTTTGTCGAGTGCAGATTTAGTTCATTCAAGAATTTTCAACGCTCAAAATAGGTAACTTAGGTCTCTTCAAGGCAAAATGTCAGAATGATTGAGAATGAAGAAGCAGTTTTAAGCCAATTTTGTTACTGACTACTGGTACAACCATAACAAGGAGGTCAATCTGGCTGTGAAAATTATCTTTAAAACACGTAACTGTGGCCTCATAATTTGTTGTTGCAAAGATGGTTATACCCGATCGATGTAACGCGGTTTGACTGATGCAACATACCATTTTCGATGAGTGGTGTCAATTCATCGGATGGAGTTCTTGCAGCTGACTCTTGAGCACAGAAAAATTCCAGCTTAGTGACTAACGGGGATTTTGTTGCGACTGTGTGTTCATTGGACATAATATCCTGTCAAGGCATAGTCGTAATTCCAATTGTTAGGTTAATGTAAGGTGGGAGTAAGGTAGGAAATCTACATAGCGCAGACGATACTCATACTTGCAAAGTGAAATATAAGACTGCAACAATCAAATATCCAAAACCACCGTCAATATATAAACGGAATCACAGTACCTTCCGATGGAATACTATAAAAATTAAGATACTGCCAATTGGTGATAAGTTAATGAGGTTTAACCAGCTATCAGGAAAAAACGAGTCTTAAAACTGGATCTAGGCTTAGAACAGAATCAAACTGTCAACAACTTATTGCACAGCAATCAGCACTATTTTGAGGTAACGCAGATCATTTTTAGAAAAATCATTGTGATACTTTTATAGTCATTATCTATCGTTATTACTGAGTTATTGTCTGAGCTTTAGTTATAGCCCTTGTACAAGTACATACTCGTAAGTGTATTCATGCGAAAGGTTTTTTAAATATGTTCCAGTCACTGAACATTACGCTGGACTGTTTCCTTTAAAAAAATATAAATTCCTCAATTTTCTGGCCACAAAATTTCCCTTAAAGTATCATCCCTCAATGTCGGAACTTTATTCCCTCATCTGAAGCCAACAACCAACGGTCCCTATGTGCCTTCTCACATTGATTGGATATGTGCATATAAGCGGAATTTATTTGGGTCTATTTAGGCTCACTTCCTCTCCCCAAGACATTTCATATTGTTGAAAAGAAACCACTTCCATTAGTATCACTACGAATAAAAGGACATGCTGCCCTTTAGTCATACAAAAGAGACTCTCCAATACAGAACTGTCACTTCAAATAAGGTTCACTTCAGTGATCGAATATTACAACAACCAACAAGCTGAAGATGATATCAATGGACTTCACTTACTGTGGAAAGTATGTATGTATGGTATGAAGACTTTGAATGTCCTTCGACGGTTCAGAAAAAAGAAAAACCCCTAAACAACAGGGCCTTCATATAACCAAACTGCCAAAGTCTCTCACCATTTGGGAATAAAAGAGGACAAAACTTTACCGTCTTCGATTCTGTCTTTTTTCCATTTCTTTTTTTGAGTTTTTGTTTCTGGGAATTTGGGAGAATTCCCCTAAGGACCTTACGCACAACAAACGCGTACACATCTCTCTAACATATCGCAAATACGAGTTACGAATGGCAGTGTTGTTTTAGCTTACTTTCCACCCCACAAACCTTTTCGAAGGTGGGCTGAGAGAAGTCCCAAAAAGAACTACAACTTTTTCTTTCTTACTTTATCATCGTCTTTTTTGTTTTGAGATAATAACGAGCAACTATAGTGTGTAGTTCGGAAAGCCCCCAAACGAACATTAATTTGAACGAATTTTCCATAAAAAAGGACATCAGTCGTCGTCGGCTCATAGTCGTTTTGGTGTTCTCTATTCCATGTCAGTCTCCCTTCCACTAACTGGATGATGTTTCTCTCTATAAACACAATCAAAACATGCCCAATGGTCTTGTTCTCTAGAATGGAATAAATATCCAAACAGTCGGGCCAAAACAACAACAGACACAGTGAACAAAACAACAACAACAACAACAACAACAGAAAAAGAAGAAAAATTCAAAATCGACTTGTTTGTGGAATAGAAAGGGAAATCCCCTAAAAAGGACTTCGTATGTTATGTGTTGTTTATTTTTATATGCAGATATGAACATATGTATGTACGTAGGAGGATTGTTTGGTTTAACATGTTTTTTGTTCGGTTGTTTGTTTGCCTTTTGTTTTGTTTGTCATCCCTAAAATAATTGGAATAAACGCACAGGATATCATTCATTATAAAATAGTAGAGTACAATATGTATAGAGGAAGAGAAGGAAAAGCTAAACCATCCAACCGACAACATATTGCTATGGTAACTTTTGCTGCCTCTTGACTACTAAGCCCGTGTATGACTTGCTTTTGCCTTTATACTCATACCAATTCCCCTGTTCTTGTTATATTGCCCTCAACCCAGTGTGCCTTGTTGTCCTTTGATCAGGATGAATTTGAATTCGAATGTACGAGTAGAGACAACCTAAACTGGACCGGCAGAGTTTAAGGTTGTAGCAGTAGCTAAGGCTTTTCAGTTCGTGTGATATCAAGAGCGTCCACAACTACCAGCTCAGGGTAGGACGAACGGAACAAATCGAAAAGTGTAATAAACATCAATTAGGGAATTTCATAACATGGCCCGACTTGAGGGCATGAAAAGATGTAGATTTTCCAGAGAGTTATCCTGAATAAGGTCACAAAGTTATTGCAATCGTATGCCTGGGAGGGCTGGAGTAGATGTTTTGTTTATATGAAAACTTTTGAAGGATTATTTGTTTGCTAAATGAGGATGTCTGACTTTTCAAGAGGGAACGGTAGAAGAACACTAATGTTATTTTAGCTGGACATGCACTGCACACTCTTGGGATGTTTCAATTAAGAAATGACAAGGGGTATACTTGATGAATTGAGGTGGCTGGAACATGGAGAAACTGACTATGTGTATGAAGAAAAGTTTTTTGTTTTCAGGATGAATGCCTTACAAAATGAGATTTTAGATGATCTTCCTTTAGAAAGATGCCCAAGAAGAAAAACCATAATAATTAGTCTGGAACAGGTTTTAAAGAATTGCTTTTAAAGAAAAATTAAGAAATTCACTATTCGTTGAACGGGAGGCGAACGTGTAGCAAATGTGTGATTCACTAATGAAAACGAACTAAACGAACTACAAGCAAAGTGTAAGAAAAATGCAAGCGAGTGGCAGGCTAAAGGCAAGCGAATGGTGAGCGAATCGTAAGCGAATGGTGAGCGAATCGTAAGCGAATGACAAGCGAATAGATAGCGAGTAAGAAATTAATGGCATTAATGTATGAATAGAGAATGGTTCGTGACTGTCTAGTGAAAAAATATTGAATTCCTAGAAAATGTCTAGCGAATGGGTAGCAAAGCGCTTGCTAATGACAAGCGAATGAAAAGCTAATAGCAAGCGAATAGCTATAAAATGACTAGCAAATGGCTAATAGGAAAACGAATGGCAAGCAGGCAAGGTAGACAAAATAATGATAAGCAAATGCACAAGGAATGGCTAACGAAAAGCTGGTGAATGGCTAGCGAATGGTGAAAGGAAATGAGTAGCGAATGATTGACGCCTGTCTAACGAATGACTGGCGAATAACTTGCCAGTGGCAAGCGAATATCAAACTAAAAGCAAGAAAATAGCATCCCAGTATTGCTCTAAGCCTGCTAACGGATATATCATACTTCGGAAAGGTAAGCGGGAGAATAGATCAGAGGTACATGTTTATTCGAAGATAGGTAGTCTGTAGGCGAAACTTTTCAGGCGATGAAGTGGGAATGACAGTATCGAATCTTATATTTTCGATGTGGAGCCTAAAATAAACGTTACGTAGTTGAGGGAGCGTTTAGGACATAACAGAACTGTGAACAGGATGGCTTTTCTCTTCATACTGAAACAGAGAAAGTCAATTCAGAATTCTTAGAAGTGATTTGATAAAGTTATGAAGGTGATATAAAGCCATACTTCTGTAGACCAATTGGATGTTTAAATCATATTGATTTTCGCCAGCTGATATATTGACCAGGGATGGCCAAGGCTACCTTTGTCAAGAAGTTAATTGGGCTAATATGGATTCTATGGTGCATGTAAGAAACACAATTGCTGGTGTTGGCTCAAGAAAGGGATTTAAAACACAAGTCCGGTGGTCATGTATGAAATACCCAGTAGTGCTGTAAAAAGGACTTCTCCCTCGCCAAGACCATACAGCAATATGGGTAAATATTGCAACAAAGCCAATAATCTCTTTCCAATAAAACAGATACCCTCATATGATATCAAATCGATCCCAAATTTGAAGAACTTCTCCCTCTTATGAAAAAGGTGAGAGCAAATCTGACTAAATTTTAAAAATTCACATCCTTACTTAACGTGACTGCAAAATTTATTGCATATTAAGTGAGATTACATACACGAGAGCTGCTCCCAGATTCTAATGACTTTTTTCCGTTATAAAACAAAAAAATAGAAGAGATATTGGAAGGAGGAATCTCCTTAAACGAATTAAGGCAGAGGCTTATATCTCCTAAGTATCTTCAAATCACATAAACTTCACCCACAGAAGGGGCAAAAAAAAAAAAAAAAAAAATGCGGGAATGGGAAAATAAATTTTCCAGGACCAAAAAGGGAATACAGGTACAGATACAGATACCTGTTTATCCTTACCCCCAAAACCGAACAAATCCCTTCAAATTGATTTCGGTGCAAAAAAAGAAAAAAAAAACTATAGCAAAGCTGAATACTGGGTGAAGAGGAGAAGTTGCATATGTACATATGTATATTCGTATTCACGCAAAGGAAGTAACTGCGAAGGCAGACTGAACGGAACAGTAAGGGCGGAAGAGAAATAAAGAAAACTTTTTTCAACTTCCAAGGATATGAATAAAATACGCATATCCTTCTAAATCAGCCAACAAAAAGCAATTCTCATTTATGTGACAAACCGTAACGCAATATATTCACCCTTATGTTGGGATCCTGATCGTATATGTAAGGATACGGGTATATATAAAGAAAATGAATAAATGGCCATATTTTCAAAACTTACAAAGCCCGTACCTAACGTACGTATATGGAAGTTGTAAGTTCTGAGGGTTGAATGGACAAAATAAGTTTCGGTGGCATCCAAGTGAGTAAGAGAAATGAGTTACGTTTGTGACTACAGGCTTGGACGAAAAAAGGACGTCAAATTTAATTACTGCTTTTGTTCGACTGATTTCTTACAACAAATCTACGTTTTGAGTCAGTTAAGGATCTTAGACCATGAAAAAAGCCTGGCTTCGGAATCTTACAAGATGTTGGCCCTACGTTGGGTGCCACTTTAAGAAATTTCAGGGAGTGCATTGAAGTTCGGTTCACTATGTGTTAAATAAATAAATATTGATATTGGAAGACGGAAATGTTACCACTCAGCCGAAATAGTTCTAAGAACCATGTGCTAGCCATCTAGATTTAGCTGATGCCATTTGGGGTAGCCACAATATCGGCTTTGGTTGTCTCTATGATGAGAAAGAAAATGCGGTGAGAAATCATTTTATGTTTAGAACCTCCACCACAAAGATGACGACAGTAAGATTGTTGCGAATATTTTTAGGCTATCTGGCCAACATCTGGTCTTCGCTCAGATTCGTGGGTTTTTTTTATAATGAGCGCGCGCTCAAGGGGTTTGTGTACCATTAAAGTGATTGAAAAGAGTGCGGGCAAGGCGAACGTTATAAGGCAGGAAGCAAGCTGATTCTTGTAGTCAAAAGTTCATTTAATAGTCTCGAAGGCGGTAGAGATGTGATCCCAACTCGACCCAAAGACATTCTAGGACTCATAGACGCGCTAGTAGTATTGTGAAAGGATCTCAGGGCAGTTCAGACGATCCATATGATCATAATAAAATTCTGGACTGACTATCAACTGAACTTAATTCCACCAAAGTCTTTTAAGTCGACTTTCCGGCAAAGATATGGTTTGGAAATCCAGGGATTATTCAAAAGAAATTTTCCATCATCTTCGCCTACAGAGAGGGAAGACGTCATCAGTCTTATCAAAAAACGCTAGGACTGAGAGAGAGCACATTTTTTTTTTGTGAACTGACATGGTTAGTTAATATCTAAATCTGGTCTTGATAGATTTCTTCCTATTAACCTCACCAATCCAGATTTCTATTGCATTGAAGTAATGGGAAGAGCTCAGTCTAGGTTTGCTCGATGCACATGGTCTCCGATAACAATAGTCTTGCACCATGAGGTAGAATATAGGCAATTACTTGTAATCGACGGGGACATTAATGAACACTACACTGCCTCGGGTAGCTCTAATGCAAGTATGAGAGTTGAATCACTTTTTAATGTCGATCTAAACCTGATTATGTTCGTTATATTATGCGAGTAATAGAGGATCGATTCTAAGTTTAAAGTTTTCGTAAGATATAAGCATAAGTTGCCAGAGTTTTGTCTCCAATTTTCCTAATATTGAATTTGAGAATGTCTCATCGAGCCTAATTTTGCATCTCTTGGCAAACCCTACTGGAGACAGTGTAAAATAGAGATAGTTTCTCATCTAAGTAAGGTTAATTCAGATGACCTAAAATTTCATCAGATGAAGATCATATAAAGGGTTTTCCAATAGGGACTTGACAACTTTGAATTTAATTTGTGAACGCACTCTTTCACTAATCATCAAACTGTCACTGTCAATTTATTCAGTAAACACAACATTTTCATCATGGTAAAGTACACGAACGAGGCACGTCTGCAAATTATAAAAAATTTCTACCGAAATTCGGAGTCGGTGACTGAAACTTTAAGAGCGTTAACTCCAATTTTCGGTCGTAATTCTCGCCCTAGTAGGCAGACAATAACAAGTTTAGTGGAAAAATTTGAGTCTACATATTCGTCGTGTGATGTTGCCGTGTCAGTGAGACAACGGGTTGGTCGAAGTGTCGAAAATATCGCTGCCGTTCAGGCATCCGTAGCAAACGATCCAAATCAGTCAATTCCACGGCGTTCTCAAGAATTGGGCATCGCTCAGACCACATTATGGAGTATTTTGCGTAAGGATCTTGGTTTACACCCATACAAGATCAAGCTGACTCAAGAATTGAAGCCGATGGACCATTTGAAGCGACGAACGTTCTCTGATTGGGTTCTGGAGAAGATGCGCCAAGATGATAAATTTCATCGCAAAATCATCTTCAGTGACGAAGCTCATTTTTGGCTCAATGGGTTCGTCAATAAGCAAAATATGCGTTATTGGTCGGGTGAAAATCCACATGTGCTTCATGAATCACCACTTCGTCCACAAAAAATAACTGTTTGGTGCGGTTTGCATGCCGGCGGCGTTATTGGGCCATATTTTTTCGTCGACGATAACGATCGTCACGTTACTGTGAATGGTCAGCGTTATCGCGCTATGATCACCGATTATTTTTGACCTGAATTAGAAGATATGGATTTGGACGACATGTGGTTTCAACAGGATGATGCCGCAAGCCACACAACACACGCTACAATCGATTTATTGAAGAGAAGCTTGACTATTTTCTGTGGGGCTACGTTAAGTCATTGGTTTATGCCAACACGCCGACGACGGTGGAAGAGCTCAGAGCCAACATTGAACGCGAAATAGCGGCCGTTTCGGTCGAAATGTGTGGCCGAGTCGTTGAAAATTGGGTCCAACTAATCGACCACTGCAAACGTGCCCGCGGTGGCCATATGAACGAAGTCGAGTTCCATTCATAAATGTTTTGATCGTACTTCAAGCCGATAATAAAGTTTTTGAAATATCTCAAATGGTTTGCGTTTTATTTAAAAAAAAATTGTCAAGTCCTTATTGGAAAACCCTATATAATACCCAGCATGATCTTTAAATTCGAAATTTAAATTGACTCGAAATAATGTCGGCTCTAAGCTCTTGGTTTATGGTTTTATAGAGATATATTTGCTTCTTGGAGGAAGGTCAGAGTAGTTAACCGAAAGCTTGAAGTACTTCATTTTAATTTTTAAGCAGTAGCCTCCCAACTATCTAAAGATAGACGCCTTCAATCAAATCAAATCGGATACTGTTGTCGGAGCCCAGAAAGATCTTAATGCGCAAAGGATCAATGAGTAGAAACACTTTTAAAGAAATCCCTGCTTCTTTAGTTATAAAAAATACATATAACATCCAAAACCGTTGAGCATAGGGGCTATACAATCAAAGCGTGTTCTGATGACTTAGAAGTCATGATATGGGGAATGTTACTCCCAACTTTAAGCAACTTTCGGAGGTCGCTGTCTACAAACTAATGGTACAAACAAGCCAGTGTAGGTAGCTTCCCGCAAAATTCTGAACTCAGAATGTTCACAGAAGATTCAATATACGAGGGGCGTTCAACATATTCTCGGTATCGGGGTGGTTGTATATATAAATTGACTTATTTATCAAGTAATACTATTATTTTAGTGCATTCATTTAAAATTTCATATAAATGTGATTATTAATTCGCGTTTTATCTCTAGTTAAACAGCATCATAATGGCAACTGAGACGATGATGGTGAAAATTGAGCATCGCGCTGTAATTAAATTTCTCACTAACCAAGGAAAAAGTAAAAAAACTATTTATGAAGAGATGGTGGCTGTTTACCAGGTTTCCGCACCTTCATTATCAACTGTGCAAAAGTGGTCAAGTGAGTTCAAGAGAGGCAGAGAGAGCATTGAAGCGACCCCCGCTCCGGCGCCCCGGCTACTGCTTGTACGGGAGAAAGCATCAAAGAAGTCGAAAAACTTGTTCTTGAGGATGCCCGAATAAAGGTGAAAATGATGGCAGAGATCACCAAGCTTTCAATTGGTACCATTCACACCATTCTTCATGACCATCTTAACCTTTCAAAGGTCAGTGCAAGGTGGGTGCCACGAATGCTCACATCGCCTCAGAAAAAAGTGAGAATCGCATGCTGTAGAGAGCTTTTGGAGATGTGTAGTGAGAACGCGGACGGTGTTATGGATCGAATTGTTACTGGGGACGAAACATGGGTCCACCACTATGACCCTGAAAGCAAACAAGAGTCCATGCAGTGGCATAAAAAGGGAACAGACCCCCCGAAGAAGTTCAAAGTCACTCCGTCTGCCGGGAAGCTAATGGCCACAGTTTTTTGGGACTCAAAGGGAATCTTGCTCATTGAGTACAGAAAAAAGGTGAAACCATCAACGCCACATCCTACGCTTCCACTTTGCATAATTTTCGGGAGGAAATTAAAAAGAAAAGACGGGGTAAACTCGCAGCGGGTGTGTTGCTTCTTCATGACAACGCTCCTGTTCACACGGCGCGAGTTTCCAAGGCTGCTGCGCGAGATTGTGGTTTCGAAGAAATCCAACACCCACCCTATAGTCCAGACCTTGCCCCTAGTGATTATTTTCTGTTTCCGGATTTGAAAAAATGTCTTCGTGGAAAAAGATTTTCGGATGATGAAGAACTCAAGTCGGCAATAAATGGGTATTTTGCAGAGAAAGAGGAAATTTATTTTTTTGAGGGTTTAAAAAAGCTTATCTCTAGATGTAACAAATGCATTGATGTTAGGGGAGATTATATTGAAAAATAAAAACAATTTAAATTGAATTCGCATTTTCCTTCATATCGATACCGAGAATATATTGAACGCCCCTCGTATCGCTGACATGCCAAATATTGAATCGAATATATTGTAGTTTACTGCTCTTGGTCAAATGGACGGCTGTGAACACAGTTAGCAACAGCAATCTGTTTTAAGAAAAAGAGACTTGAACACGAGCTCTTGATTTAGATTTATTAAGTAAAGACAAACATCTGGGTTTTTCCCAATTCCAGAAATATTTCTCCATTGGAGTCAACTACGAGTAATGTAGTCAACATCTCCGGCCTAAGTGTGTCTTGCTTTCGTAAAGACTATGAACCTAATTTGACCTAACTTACTAGTCTTTCGGATCTAGTTTTTCAGCCTTAAAGTCGCATTTGTTTCCAAAACCTAATTCGGACAAGACTTATGCAAAACATTTGCCTTTGTAATATTGGCCGGATATTTCTATCACCAAATCTCGACTTGATTTCGAAGCACCATATCTAGACTCATGCAGTCTTATTGCAACCTCACCTCCTCTTCTCCGCTTGTCAAAAATCCCACCAACCCAACCCGTCTGAAAATCGCTGACCACATTTGACAACACCAATTCCTCTGTCAACAGAATGATTTGTTGAAGAAGGACAAACTCATGAACTAACAAATGTTATCGATGTCCCAGCCTACTCCACAGGAGCTTTATCACCTTCTCTCAAAAGCCAAACTGTTCCCATTTCTATCACAAAATGTAAATTAATTCAATTGGAAGTTTATTAAGCCTTGTGACTACCAAAATTCACATCTCAAAACTGAATCGTCCAACTAAAGCACCGAGGCACACTACCCAACAACCGACTATATTCACTGTGCCACATACACAAAGTGTCCGCTTGGGTATATAAATCATTTGGAATGCCACCTTTTTCAGGATACAGCGGCCAGGATACGGTTTGCTGACTTGTTGTGTTGAAATGATACTCACGTTGTTATTCACTCTAATTCTATCCTACCATACATCCAGACGAGTATGGAGTAAAGTGATATCCACCCAGGACATTGCATTCCATATATTCGTATATTTATATTTTGTGGAGAGAAAATATATCCTTCTGTGTCCAGGACTTGAATACGAAATTATATCAAAACTGCCATCAAAATTTGATCAAATTGCATATCCTTGGGTTAGGCCAGGAGCCTAGCAAAGGCAGAACATGGACCAGCACAAAAATCACAAATCACACAGCATTGATTTTTAATTAGATTTTCCACTCTCTCTTTCTCTCTCTAGGTGTTGTTTTCATGTCCTGGATTATACCCCTCTTTTAAAAACAGTTCTGTTCCATTAAACTTTATGAAGTTAAGCATCCAAGGATCGATGAAAAATCAAATTTTTCTCTCTCCCTGCGACCAGTGGCTACCAGTGTTGTTGACAGCGGCATCACCTGCACCATCATCAGGACGAACCGATAAAGTCTTTTTCCTGATGACCTGACTAAAAGGCTCTCGTAAAATTTTAATGTTCTGATAAATATTGAGATACATACCAGTACAGGTATTGACACAGTGTTGTTGCTGTAACTGATGCCTTCAAACGCGTGTATCTACTTTTATTCACTTCCAGGACCTATCTACAGTCATCACCTTTTAATCAGGATATTCCCATTCAATTTCTCTATCAATAGTAAGAGTCACCTCAGAAGGGAGAACATCCCTTTGAGAGTCATAGGGCTTGGAGTGAAAAACGATGGCACAGTTGGTAGATGCGGGGTGTGGTGTATGTATCTAGTAATATTATTATTTTTAATGGCTTCATACAGTAAAATGATTTTTAACAGTTTAATTTAAAGTGGTTTCCCTGACCAGTAGCGTGTATCGAAGCGAAACGAAGCACACAGTTCCCTTTTGTTAATGAAATCCACTTTCCAGAGGTGGAGAATGTGGGTAGGAGTATGGGTAGTTAAAGGTTCTTGCATGAGATAATAAAGTTGCAACCAAAAGTAAAATGCCACCCTGTAATGGGATGATGTGCTCATTAAAAATAATATTTTAATTAACATCGTTTCCAGGACGATGGGGCTGTGTATTATTAAATTCTGCGTGACGGTTAGTCGATCGGAATGCGGCGGCTTAATGGATCTTCTCAGCGGGTAGTGCAGGATATCCAACTGAGAGCAAAATAAGGCAAATATTTCACTTAGCCTGCAGGGGTTGGCATTCGATTGGTATCTCACCATGTTAAATCAAATAATGGACATTTATGTATGAAGTTCTTATGAGAATTAGTTTTCACTCAAATGGCTCTTTAATTTGGAAGCAGCGATAACCACTAACTTCCATTTGATTTCACATGAATTAGTTTGTCGTTTCCTAATCTAATTAAAATATTTCGTTCGCCTTCTAATTGCTTCCCTTGTACCTGCAAATAGACATCATCTAGCAAAAACAAAGTTTCAGATGTGGCAAAAGGTGAACCACATACCAAATCTAAGCAGACCACAACCACATTAATTTTATGGCTTCCTAGAGAAGGTGCACTAGCTGCTAATTGCCAAATATTAAGCATTCACTACGTGCTTAGAAAGATCCTTTGGTTGGCTTCACTACTACTTGCGTTGTTGTGTACCTTGTCCTGGCTTAAACTTCCCGAAGAAGGAGCAATTTCGCGAGATGGAATCTTGCCATCAAAATCAGATGAGGGCATCGTGTACTCGTATGAAATGAAATTGTTGTATCATGGTGATTATCCTTGAAGGAGGGTGTTGTTTTATGTACGGCTAAGTGCAAGTGCAAGTGCAAATATGTGATGAACTCTATGAAAGTTTACCGCAAATTGGCCTCAAAAGGTGTTTCTAGTTTGTGGTGACTAATTAAATGAATATGTTGCAACGAAGAATGGTGGTTGGCATTTAGCCTCATAGCAATAATTTTCAACACGTTCTCGCCGTTGTAGAAAGTAAGGACATTCATTGGAATTTCTTTCTTCAAAATGTATACTTTGAGAAACTTTTGAGATACGTCGAATGGTTTCCAACTACTTAAGCACTTTTGATCTACCTTCGTACCTATCCAATCATTATGTACTTACTTGTATTCCTTTAACGTAATACATATATGGGACGTGTCATCCGTGCTTAATATGTCTAACATTGATAACATTACCATTCGTCGAGAGATCGGTAAATATTCGAATGTTATCCGCTTGTCATTCGCCGGTCATTCGCATCTCATTCCTCTGTCATTCGTATGTCATTTGGATGTCATTCTCATGCTATTTCATTCTGTTGTCATTCTATTATCATTTCAGAATCTGATAGTTAACAGACAGTAAATCCAGTAGTTTAATTTAATTTTGGTGGGGGCGAACGCCCCCATTTATGCGGCTTAATACAAGCTATAGCTTACAAATTAAACTTAAACTAAAACTTAAAACTAAGGTTGGTTGGAATGGTGAAGGAAAACGGATTTGAGGTAGGAAGTGGTGCGGTGGAAGTCAAAGACGGTAGGGTTTGAGTTGATTTGGCGTAGCATACGGGAGATTGGTTCGTTCGCGCCATAGGAGGTGTGGTGGGTTGGTAGATAGAAGAGTCGAGGGGTACGTATATTACGAGGGTTAGTGTTGAGGAAAATGGAGTTGTGAAGGGACGCGCATTCAACGTGACCTGAAAGGAGTCGATGAATGAAGAGAAAGTCTGCTGCATCTCTGCGATCTTCAAGGGTGTTTAAGTTGATAAGGTTGAGACGGTTTTGATAGGGGGGCAGATTAAAAGGATCGTCCCAGGGCATGCCTCGAAGAGCAAATCGAAGAAAACGGCGCTGAATGCTTTCAATTCTCGAGATATGAACACGATGATATTGGGACCATACTTGACTGGCGTACTCTAGGAGGGGGCGAACAAAGGTAATATAGAGGGACCTGGTCACGTATGGGTTGGTGAATTCTTTGGACCACCGTTTTACAAAGCCAAGTGCAGAGTTGGATTTGAGGATTATCTCATTCATATGTAAGCGGATGTTGAGCTCGCTATCACACAAAATGCCGAGGTCGCGAAGAGATTGTACGGAGGAGATAGGTTGGTTATGGAGAAGATAGAGTCGGGGAGGAGATTGGTTCCGCTTATGTGAGAAGGTGATGGATTGGCATTTAGCGATGTTAAGTTCCAAAGAATTTTTGAGGCACCAGATCGAAAAACTATCAAGATCTTGTTGAAGGAGGAAAGAGTCATGGGGAGAGGAAATGGTTTTGAAAAATTTGGTATCGTCTGCGTAAAGGGAAACAGACGAGTGTTTGATGATCATCTATGGTGAATATAAAAAGAAGGGGACCTATATGGCTGCCTTATGGAAGTGGCCAAAAATGGAGCCGAGCGGGCTGATCTAAAACGAACACTGTAAAAACGGTTTTCGAGGTAAGAGGATATCCATTTTAACAGTATGGGTTCAAAGCCGAGGGCAGACAATTGAAAGATGATTAACCGATGAGAGATTTTATCGAAGGCTTTGCTAAAATCGGTTGCAACTACATCGACTTCATTGCCATTCTCTAGGGCAGAGAGAGCAAAGGATACAAATTCAACGAGATTTATGGTGGTTGACCTACCCTTTAGGAAGCCATGTTGTCTAGGGGAAATAAGTGATTTGCATTGGAAGCTTAGAGCTTCATACAAAATACTTTCGAAGAGTTTGGGTATATGGGAGAGTTTAGCGATGGGACGGTAGTTGGTTATTTCATTTTTTGATCCTTTCTTGTGGATCGGGGTTATGAAGGATGATTTCCAAACCTGAGGAAATTCTCCTTGTGAAAGGGATAGACGGAAGAGATTAGAAAGGGAGAGGGAAAGAGAGGAAGAACATTTTTTAAGAAATATGGCAGGGAGGCCATCTGGGCCGGGTGTGAATTCGTCATTGAGTTGGTGTAATTTATATTCGATATAAGACGGGTCCAAAATATGAGAGAGAAGTGGATCATTGGAGAAGTTAGGTAGGTAACTAAAATAGGATGGATCTGGTACAAAGGAGTCGTTGGTGAAGGATTGTTTAAAAAAGGTGGCAAATAGATTGGCAATGGTGAGTGGGTCGGTTGATAACCTGTTGTTGAAAGAGAGGGAAGGAGGGTAACCATCGGACTTTCTTTTGTAGTTAACAAATTGGAAAAAGGACTTAGGGTGGTTTATAAGGTTGACTTGCGCATTGTTAAGGTAGCGCTGGTAAAGGGAATCATAAAGTTCGGTGAAATGAAGATAAGCACCAAGATAGTTGGAATAGTCGGTAAAGGATCTGTTACGCAGGAAAACAGCCCATAACTTATTTCTCTGATTTCGTAAGGAACGAAGCTTGCGATTATACCAGGGAGGACTAGTAGATGATGTTTTAAGGCGGGAAAACGGAACATAAAGGGAAAAAGAATTAAATATTTCTTTATAAAAAATGGATAAGGCATCATTTAAACTTAGGTTGTGAAAGTTAAAGAGGGATCTGCTGAGATATTCACTGATTTTGTGAAAGTCGTGGGATGAGAGAGTTGTGGGGGGAGTGGACTGAAATGACGAGTTATGAAAAAATGAAAGTAGAAGGGGGGGGGGGATGCTAGTTATCGATTGTTGAGAGAGATAGGGAGAATTTGTATAGAGAATTTGTCAAAGAGTTGCAAAACTTCGGACTATTCGGACCTGGTGGTTACTTTGTAAAATCTGTTACATTAGGGCCTGCATTTTTGATGCTTCTTGGCATCATATTACTGGCCTTCACATTTGCTGGTGCTGGTAGGCGGTTGTGACAAAGGTTGAGAATAATATGTTCAGATAAAGCTAGAAACGATGCCAAACATTTCGCAGTACCTTTCCGGCGCAGAACCCTTAAACCCCTACTCCTGCAGGCTGAAATGGCAAGGACATGCTCGCCAAATAGGTTCGCGGAAGAGATTAAAAATATGTGACAAAAACGGATTAACTGTATACGACCCATGCAAACATTCAAAGGACAACGACCTTGGATCTGCACGAGAAATGTTCAAAGCTATAATGCAGATATCACCGCCATCCAGAAAGTGCGATGGGATGGACAAAAAGAGGATGAAAAACTGCGATATATGTATACTACGGCGATTGCTATAGAGAAAAGAATCAGCCCTTATTCGGATGCGGATTTGCCCTATGCGGCAGACTAAAGCAAGAAGTCTTGTACTTCCGGCAAGTGAGCGAACGTCTTATAACAATCTGCATTAAGGCTAAATTCGCTAACGTAAGCATATGCGCCCATGCCCCCTATGGACGACAAGGACGACTCCGACTCCACCAAAAAAATGTTTCTACGAGCTCCTCAACAAGACATATGAGCAATACCTTAAAAGCGGCGCTGCAACGAAAAACGAGAGCTGATTACGAGCTCTACGAGCAGAGGTGGCGGGAAAAATATCGGCTTCGAAGAAGAAAAAAGATCACCAGAAGCGGGCAATCAAAGATATTGAGAACTTGTACTCTCAGGTAAAAAGAACGTTTCGAGTTGCTAAAAATATAGAAAAATTTCTCCTGTAGACTGTATAACAAGCCCAAGTCCCACCATCAACTTGACCAAAATGAAGTAAGGAAAGCAATATTTAAGCTGAAATCCAAAAAAGCAGCTGAACCTGACGGCTTACCGACCAGAAATGACTTTGTGGGCAGCATACACCAAATAATTTCTCATATCTGGCAGGAAGAGCGTATGCCTGATGAATGGAATCTCAGCATCTTTTTCATAATCCACAAAAAAGGAGACCCCTCAACTGTGCCAACTATAGAGGCATAAATCTCCTCAACATCGGATACAAGATGTTATCAGCCATATTATGTGAACATCTGAAAACCTGGTTTCAGACCAGGAAAGTCCACAATCGACCAAATCATCTCACTCTGGCGGATCCTGAAAAAAAAACTCAAGCAGTCCAAGTCGATGCTCACCACATTTTCATCGATTTTAAGACTGCATAGGACGGCATTTATAGAGACGAGTTATATAGAGCCATGTCTATTATAGTTTCGTCTGCTCCGTCAAGGTCCGTATCGACTTAGCCGAGACCTTTGGTGTTAAAAAAGGTTTTACACAAGAGAATACTGGAGGTACACTTTTTCTAAAGTTTGTTCAACAACTAGCGTACGCCGATACATCGAAATAATTGGGAGAACACAGCGGGCTCGGTATTGAAACGGAAGCTGTAAAAATGGGTTTAGCGGTAAATGAGGGAAAAAGTAAGCACTCGTATGTGCTGCCAACAAGAAGGGACACACAACATTGACGAATTAAGCAGAATTTCACAGTCGACAGCTATAATTTCGAGGTAGTACGGAACTTTGTCTACTACGAATTCTGCCAACAACACCTCAGCAGAAATAAAACGAAGAATCACTGTTGCCCATCTCTGTTTCTTTGGGATAAGAAGGCAACTGAGTAGTAAGGCCCTATCTCGAAAAAATAGGGAAACTCTGCATATATAAGACCTTGATCATCCTAGTCCTACTTGGTTTTGTCGAAAACGTATGAAGAAATGCTCAGTCGTTTCGAATATTCGATCCCGTTTACGTTGATGGGCTTTAGAGGAGAAGATTCAACGACGAACTATACGAGCAGTACAGTGACATCGACATAGTTTCCTGAAATGGCTAGGACATGTAGCGCAAATGGACATCAATGATCGGCCCGCAAAGTTTACGAAACACACCCAGATGGACAACGTAATAGAGGGCGACTTTACCCTAGGTGGCGCTTAAGTAGAAGGGGACCTCAACCGATTTGGAGTGCGCAACTGGAGGAAGTTAGTTAAAGACCGGGCTAACTGGAGAGGCATACCTTAATAACCTTAATTCAGAGAATTCATTCTGACGTTACAACCCCTTCTGCAGATAAGCCTCCGAAAGGAAAAACACCTGCCGGTGGAATGCAAAGAAAAACAAAGAATCCTTTCCTGAGCACGAAATGACAAGAAAATTAACACTGTATGTGCAGTTGACTAGGCCATCATATGTACGTACGTCGTGCCATCAATTTAATTTAATAGAGACCTTCCGTAAGGTCTACCTGAGTTCCTTGGTAAACAGTACATCTTGTCTTTTAATCTGAACTCGCAGAATCTTCGAAAGGGATTGTGTTCTTACGAAATCCATAAAGGACACTTCCTGGTCAGAAATAAAACTTGGAAATGATGAAGCAGAACCAGGTATTGGTGCCACGCGCAAGGATGCAAATACTCACTATACATCAGCGATGCAGGTTGTGACTTTTGACATTTCGGTGTCTTCCGGATCAATTTCTGATTTGCTAAAATGTCCATTTTTTTTACCCCCTAGTCGTAACTCAAAGTGGATGCCGACATAGTTTTCATTGCCACCGGATTGTGTTCATTTGATATCATTCAGACTTCACCTCCCTTCCACAGCTTGAAAGGGTAAAATGATTCTTTTTTTTCCCATCTAAAAGTTTTTTGCTCACGGAGAACGTTGGCTGAAACCTTTGACATTTTAAAGCCTGCTAGAGCAGGATACGAACGCAATTATCTTTGTCGCATCTGCTAACGTGACAACACTATTATCATCCTTTTTACGAGACTCCACTTCTCTTCCGTAAAGGTCATCTTGTAATGAAATATTCACAACTTAAAAACAAACAAAAGATAATTAAATACGAGAGGCAAAGGACTTATCTTTCCGAAAAAAAGGACGAACTCTGAATATTCTAAGGGGGTTGGTCAGAGAAAAGGTTTTTTTTTTTGTTTACTGGCAGACGTACGAATATTTATTCGTATCCCTTCGTCAAATTTTAATAGAAAATGATTGAGATCGGAAATTATATTTCAAATTACATGATAATTCCTTTTTTTCTTCTCGTGAAGAATCAACTTCAACAGAATGAATCCATTTGTTGTTTAAAATTCAAGTGCGAACTTGTGGTGACGATACACCCACACATTCGTACATTTGTATAAGTACAATTGCAAAGGAAGTGTGGTTTTCCACCACAAAGTGAAGCTGAACATGAAGTTAAAGCAAATAACCTCAAGTCACAACCGCAAGTCCTTGCCAGATGCATTATTTGTGTGATGAAGTGGTTAACCCGGGACGAGAGAGTGTATCTGAAATGAGTTCAAGGATTTGGGTGGTGGGCAATGACGCTTCTCTAGACCCGGAAGCAGTTTTCGTGGCTCTTCAACGGGGGTATATATATATAATTTTTTTTTTGTTCTTAAAGGGTAATCTCAATACGGTAATTAATTTCCTGTGGCTTGACAAACATAGTTATGAACAACAAAATTTGAATATACAAAGTTGAGCGGACATAGACGGTGGTAGGTAAATCAACTTGTGGTTTGGAAGTCATTTCAAGAAAGGTAAGTCGACAGGAAGGATATTTCATTTCGAATGCGAGAGTGGTCTTTGTAAGGCCACAAATTATGTCTCAAACGCGGTTAGTGCAATTAGGTGGCATACGTTCCAAATTGGGTGCAACTGACAAGTTTTCCAACACCCAAGTTTCAAAGGACAGCCAAACTCAGGCATTGGTATAGCAGATCATGTGGTTATAGCTTGGGGGATAGGATAGGGAAGGCTACTTCAAAGTAACAGGGTGGAGATTGTTTCTCAGAAAACAGTTTTGATGGCTAAAGGGCACCTGCAATTAAAGAAAATCGATAACCTCAGGTTTAATAATTAAACTGACTTCAATTAGCTGCTAATAGTTGAAAGTGACGTCGTGGGACTTAGAAAGTTTAGCTTGTTATCAGAGATAAGTCTACATATGTCTAGAAGAAACGCAAATTTCTCTCTTAGTTTCAACTCCTTTGCTTTAGGAGGAAGACTTGTGGAATTCGATTTTTTGTTATCCAAAACCCCAGACAGATGGGGGTTGATTGAGTTAAGATCAGTTCTTAGTTTTTAGATTGAATAACTCAATGATTTCATGGTCTAATAGTTTCATAAATCGATGGTTTAACACAGCAAGTACACGATGACTAAAACATTCAACAGGTCAAAGCCATAAACCATTGATTTATGATGAGCCATGGGGCGATGATAGTTTGATGCCTTGACTTCTAATGGGTTAAAAAATCAATCGTGCGATTGTTTAGCTTTTTAGATATACCAACCGTTAAGAGCTCGCACAAATGGCTCCAACTATTACTCTGAACAAAACGAATGCATAAAACAGGGAATGCGCTTACGATATGATTGCTCTTAACTACATCAGAATCCCCATGGAAAAATTTGCAATCATAATTGTCCTTGGCGTTCAAAAATCCAAGTCGTGGAATTTTCTGTTACCAGATAATTCCAATCAACGTTTTGCCAACGTATCGCTCTCAGGAAAGCTATATTAAATATATTGTTGTGTAAGTATAATATGTAGCTAGCTTCAGAGGTATTATCGAGATAGAGATTCCGCAGAATACTGAAAGTTGTATAGGTTAGGTTAGGCTATGTTAAACAGAGGTGTGTTGGATATACCATCAAACAGACACCGGGCACTAAAACGGGTCCGTCTCGATCTCTGTGGAACCAGTTGAATTTGTCTTCAAATGGCAAAAACCTAAACCATCGTACTAGTGAAACTCTGAATTGTTTTTTTTGCAAAAGCCAAGAAGGCCTTTGCCGTCTATTTCCTCTAGGTTTTCGAAAAAGTATTTCCTTAAAAATTTCTTCCTTCGACTACGCGATATTGCCTCGCATTCACACAGTATGTGTGTTATGTCCTCAACGCTTTGCAGATTAACGCAGGATCTGCAAATATCCGTATCTGACAATTTGATTTTTTTTGCGTGTTTCCGTAGGAGACCGTGCCCTGCCAGGATTCCTATTACTGTCCTTATCCCTGTCTAATTTTATTAACTTCCGTCAAAAAGTGGCCAGACAGACTTGGATATCCTGTGTCCTTCAAGACTTGACCACCTTACATAGGTTGACAGTCTTTTTGATTGTTTCTTAGATAGTGCGTCTTACTATGCAGAGGGGTGGTTTGATGTTAGCAACCTCACTATTATCAAGTAGCCCTCCTCTTCTTGCAAGCTTATCCGCTTGTTCATTTCCTTTTATACAGCAGTATCTTGGCACCCAGCACAGTTTTACGCGGTTCTGACTGGCTATCGATGTAGATAGTGATATCTGTTCCGGATACCAATCTCATCTGCATTTCGAACGGTCTCTTAAAATTGCAATTTAATTTGACCTGGTTATTGAATTTTTTCCCCAGTCCTCCCTCTCCGGATATATTATATCATACGGGATGTCGAAGCCAACTAAGGAAGGAATTTAATCCGTTAGAATTAGATTGCCTGGTAATAGCTCTGCTATGATCGTGCCATGTCCGAAACTACTGCTCTTGATGTAACCCAGATTAGTGAGCCGTATCGCACTGTTGCCAGCAAGTATCAAGCGATGTTAGATGCAGAAGGGTGTACAATGATGCCGTAGAGGTGGTACGGAGCGCACCTGTAATGGCTATGGAAGCCGTTCTTTGAACCGTCGCTAATTTTCCGTAAACCGTTTTCTTGTTTGTTGCTTTCCACCATACTAATGCGCCGTATGTAAGCATGGGTCTTATCACCACCGTATATAGACAGTGCACCGTAGGAAGTTTTAACTCCCAAATTTTTTTTATCTTTTTTTTGCAGATAAAAAGAGCAGTATATGCTTTTGATTCTTTCCGCTACGTTAAGATTCCAATTCAGTGTTTTGTCAGCGATGATGATACCAGAGGAGTTTTGCTGTTTTTAACAGAATGGCAACTGATTGGAATGGTTCCTGAACCAAACGATGTGGCAGAATGCCGGCCCTTTTTGCACTTGACATGATAGTGTTAAAGATAGGAATCAAGCACACATTCAGCTGGTATGATATAGGACTAGTGCCAGATATTCGATCAAAAGTAGCTTATTAGTATATGGGTTATCGTGGCTATTATGTGACTAAAAACCGGAGACCAACAACTCGAAGTAATGGTTGAAGTGAAAATGTACACCTGGAGAGGCGAATGAGCTTGAGCTTGGCTCTTTTCTTGGGAAACTTATTCAATGTATGACAATCCTGACCATCCCGTACCGAATCATGACAACATAAACCACTTTGAGTATCAGGATGTATTATAAAGTAGGGGCAGACTGTACATCCATTACGTTCGTAAGACAAATTATGGCTTGGATATATTATGTGATCAGAGCTTCCCACAGCTTGGTAATATGGTAAGGTTATACCATTCCTTAAAAATTCCACGAGGAACCAACCAGGAGATTACAAACCTATTAGTATACTGCCGTGTCTATATGAAATGTTTGAGATTTTGTTAAAAAAAAAATAACTCGACGGACATCCATATCAGTTATGTAAATCAAAGAATATATGGTGGTTTACGTCAATTTTATGTCCTTAAAGACCAGGTTAAGGGACTCTCAGGTGAGTTATTATATGATTTTACTAACGCTGGAAAACCCAGAGCATATATCTTAACTACAACTCTTTCTAATTACAGAATACACAAACAAAGTTCTGGTAGCTGCTAAAGCCGAGCTGCATATCAATACAGGTAAGACATAAGCTGTCATATGCTCAGCTTACCTGCCCGATAACTCCAGTGACTTGGAATTCTTGCCACTGAAGGGACTGGTGGACTACTGTGATAAGAAGAACCTGTAGCTCATTGTAGATTGCGACGCAAACGCCCATCACGTGGTCTGGAGCAGCTCAAACATTAACAAACGGGGTGAGTTTCTACTAGAATTTATAAAATCAAATTACATAAAAATTCTAAACCAGGGAAGCAACTACTACATTTATAAATAGCATTAAGACAGAGGTCCTAGATCTCACTACTTTGGTAGAAAAATTTTATGAGGAATTGAAATGTCTCACCCGAAGCCTCTTTGTTAGATCATCGCCACATCCTATTTGACATTGAATTAGATACCACTATATCTGAAAAAAATCAGACAACCCAAATCCACAGACTGGGACATATTCTGTCAATAACTCATGGATAATCTGGGTAGATGTAACACAAACATCAGATATATGGACAATATTGAGCTAACATGTGATAATCTCAATATGGCAATCATAACTGCTTTTCATCAAGCTTGCCCAGAAAAATGAAAAACAGGACATCGACTCACCGCCTGGTGGAACAACAGACTAGTCAAACTTAGAACAGAAAGATCTTCAACCGGTCTAAACGTAGTGGTGAATGGGAAATATATAGAAAAACACTCACCGTGTACAACCAACAAATTAGAAGGGCCAAGCGAGAATCGTGGAGAAACTTCTGCCATGCAATCGATGGCACCTGAAGTTGTGCCCGTATTCATAAAATACTCCCTAAGCAGCAGACTAATCTCATTGGTTCAATGAAAAAATCTGATAGCACATACGCCGAAAACGGGCTACAGACAATTCTCAGACTCTACAATAATTCCAGAAGCCCAAGAAAACCCTCCCGAGAGGAGGATAAACACACCGTCCAGAGAGGACTGGAACAGATAAAAAGAAATTTTCCACGAAGGCAAAATAACTTCGGCAATCAACTCTTTTCTACCATTCAAAGCCCCTGGTGAGGATGGAATATTATTTACAGCTTTACTACAAAAGGGCATCCCGCAACTGCTACCTGTACTAATTAACTTATTCAGGGCTAGTTATGCGTGGGAATACTTACCAAAAAAGTGGAAGAAGGTTGCTGTCAAATATATACCTAAGTAAGGATGCAGACCATCTGAACTACCAAAATCATATAGATCAATCAGCCTCCTCGACAGACGTATCAGGGATGGGGCACTTCAATTGAACCCCCTTCATATGTATCAATATGCCTACCGAACGTAGGCATACGCTCTACAAAATCTTACCACAAGGATTGAAAAATCTCTCAGAGATAAAGACCACTACCAGTTGTTTCCTCTATATAGAAGGAGCATTTGACAACACAGAATTCTCCCAGATACGAGTATATAGAGGTATTCAAAATATGGGAGTTGACGACATTACAATAAAACAATAAAAACCTCATTACCCCGCAATAAGCTCAGTGTGATAGCTACGAAAAGATGCCCCCAGGGAGGAGTAATCTCACCCCTAATATTGTCCATCGTAGTTCATGGACTACTGATTATTCTCAGAAATGATCCCTTCTATGTCCAAAGATATGCAGAAAACATTGTTGTCCTAATCAGAGACAAATTCGGAAACACAATCTCGAATCGCTTCTAGATGGCTCTCAACCTAGTTGCTGAATGATGCACCAGAGTTGGCTTTCAAGCCAATCCCAGGAAAAGCACCATAGTCAGATTCACTAAGAGAAGAAAGCGAGGAAGGCTCAGAAATATCACACACTTCGGTGAAAAAATAGAGTTCTCAATGGAAATCAAATATCTAGGAATCACACTGTGTGAAAAACTTACGTGGAACACTCATATTTCTAAGACTATTGACAAGGCCAGGACCTCACTATGGACCAGCAAAAGTCTAGTCGGAAAAAATTAGGGAATTAATCCCAAAATGACACTGTGGATATACACGGCAATAACGAGACCTATCGTCAAGTATGCAGCCGCCGTTTGGTGGCATAAAGCAACGCAGAGGTCAACACAGGCTAAACTCAATAAAATACAGTGACTAGCCTGTATCTGTGCAACTGGTACAATGAAAACCTCACATCCCACACTTCATATAGAACTCATGAAAGAATCAGTGGTAAATGCCTACTTCACAGGAGATGATCCTTCATGAATTCAGGAAAAACGAACTACTTGGTATACACTTAATAGACAAATGTCTATCACCATAACTGGGGAAAAAGCTGTGGTCTCAATGCCAACTCTTTACCAGAAAGTACAAGACACTCTCCCAATTCACACTCCCAAAACTCAGCGGAACGGAATTGTCGCTCTTGGACAGTGCGAAGTATTTGGGTGTAGTTTTGGACAAAAAAAACTGAATTGGAATCTTAACGTAGCGGAAAGAATCAGAAAGGATATAATGTTCTCAACCTGCTTTTGTATACTGGCTATATACGGCGGTTGTAAGTCCCATGCTTACTCGTACATACGGTGTATTAGTATGGTGAAAAGCAACAAACAAGAAAACGGTTTACGAAAAATTAGCGGCGGCTCAAAGAACGGTTTCCATAGCCATTACAGGTGCGCTCCATAGCATCCTTACTGCTTGATTTACAGATCAAAAAACCTGCTGGCAATAGTGCGATACGACTCACTAATCTGGGTTACTTCAAGAGCAGTAAGGCAATGGAAACGACCAAAATTATATCTGGTATTGTCATGGGCTGTCGCACAGTGCTCAAACCATTATGCAGTCAGAACCGGGTGAGACTGTGCTGGGTGCCAAGACACTGCGGAGAGGAGGGCTGCTCTATAATAGTGAAGTTGCTAACATCAAACCATCCCTTTGCACTATCGAGGAAAAAATTATAAAGACTGCCAACCTAAGGTGGTCAAGTCTTGAAGGACACATTGTATCCAAGGCTTTCTGGCCATTTTTTGAAGATAAAAGATCTAAGGAGTTAATAAAATTAAACAAATGTAAGCTTGGGACAATAATAGGAATCCTGACAAGACAATATCACCTACCGAAACACTCAAATTGTCAGATACGGATATTTGAAGATTTTGCGGTGATCTGCAAGCTGTTGAGTGCATAACACACATACTGTGTGGATGTGAGAAAATATCGCGTAGTTGAAGAAATTTATTTTAACACTTTAACCGCTTAAGCAAAATACGTCTCCGTCTTTTAGATAAGCCATACCTTAAGGCAGAAGATATCACTGCCAGTTCACTTAATGATGTATCCGAGTTTACTAGTATTCCAGGCATCAGCTCTAACTTGAGGAAATCACAATACGCCTAGCCTGCCCGTAGTGATAAGGATACATTGTTTCACATCTCCGCTTAATCCAATCTAATCTCATACCAATACGGAGCTTTGAGTTGTTGTAGACTCAAAGCCTAAGTGGACTTTTTCGAATATAAAATAGAATGGCAGAAGGTTGCATGTTCACGTCGTTGTACTACAAGTAGTTGTATATAATGTGCCTCAGAAAGAATAGATTGAAGAAACTTTTTTCAGGTAAGTGGAATCTAAACATTGAGACATTGTTGCCCTCCAATAAACTTGCGATGCCTTTCCATCAACCATTCTAACAATTTAGTAAAACCATCAAGTGAAAGGAGGATATTGTGATATGTTGCGCTGCTATGCAAGGGAATAAAGCGAGAGGGTCAGAAAATTGCACTTGAGTTTGACAAGAAATATAGGTAGTACCTATAAACAAATGAAAGCGGATAAAAGTTACTGAAATAAACATATAGTACAGTAGACTTCAAATCAGCTCTAGGCCATCTGATAGATGGATGATTAAAAAAAAATGTAGCATACACTTGAGTATTCCAATTTGAAGAAGCAAATTAATCGATGGAAAGTCCAACATTAACGAAGATAATTTCACAAGGTCTCTGCAAATTGCACAAAAATTACCATGGGATCTAGAATCTCCTTTTTATTGAAAACTTTTCTCCGAAAACAAATTTAACTACAAACTTTCTCAAAGTCTTCTTCTTCTACTTGGTTGTGATAAGTTTTCATAAAAAAAAAGCAAAAAATAAAACTCTTCCCTCTGAAGGATCTTCTTCAGCAACAAAGTAGAACTCAGAAGAAGAAGCAGCAGCAGGGCACAAAGTACAAGACAAGACACTTAATTTAATCAGGATTTTGATTAAATGACTTTCTGATGACCCGTTTACGCTAAAATCTTCTCCTCCTCCTCGTATCCTGATATACCTTTTAGTATCACATCTCCAAAATCTCAGTTTTCATCTTCTTTTCCCAACTCCCTCATCACCCACTTGTTTACTACTTTTCCAGTTTTTTTTTTTTTTTTTTTTTGTCAACGGAAGAACAATACACCGAAAAAAAGGAATCAGCACTTCAGTACTACCCAACCGTAGTTGTCTGGTGGGTTTTTCGATTCAAATATCCTTTGCCAGGATACTTGGCGGGCTTTGCAATGCAGTGCCTGCATTTCCATTGCCAAAGTTATACTCCACTCTCAGCCGGCAACAACAATGTTTGCAAGCACTTTAGATTGTCGACTAGAAATTAAATGTCCTTGTCATTACATTAAGAGGCTGACAAGGAGACTAAAAAACAAGACAACTATTACTATTCACACCTAGTAGTCCTTCTGTGTGTGTGTTTCTCTCAATAATCCTAGTTGTGTTGTCTTAAAGGATCGCGAACAGTTAATATCTTTTGTCGCGCTGTAGCGTATGAAATTTATCTTATATCCCGATGGAGATTTTGTGCAACATTTAGCCTTCAAAAGAGTCCTGTAAGAGAATACAGAGAGAAGTGTTGTTTTGTTTTTGTCGACCCATTTCTACCATCATTCCTCCCTGTCGACAAAAAAGGTTACGAACATTTTATTAAAGGAAAATTGTTGTTTACGTAGCACTTAGGTGTGAATGAGATAAAATAAATTGTTTAACGCTATTCCAAATTTTCTTTGAGTCATTCTACTCGGATAGGACTACGCGTCTTGTCATTTCAGATACAGAGTTGGATTCAGAATAGAAGCAAAAGGAGCTGTGGGTATTGTCTTTTTGTCGAGCGGAAACATTCCTTTTGTTTTGTGTCCTCATTGTCCTTGGATCCGGCTGTTGCTGTTGGTTTCTCTCTATTGCCACTCTATAGTCATTGAGCTGTTGTTGTGTTTTATTGTATTGTGTTGTGTTGTCAACACCGCGTCGTGGTATAATATACCGAGAAATGAAGCACAATCAAACCCCATAGAAAAGGAGCCGAATTGAAAATTTGTTGTGGGGGTCAAAGTGTGAGATGTAGACTGAGTCCATAGTCTAAGTCAAAGTGTGAATCGCACGGTGAGCCAAAGTGTAGGTCTAAGAGAGAGAGTTGCCACTCAACTAAAATTGTATTTGGTTTCTGCAAATTAAGGACAAGAATTTTCGGCGCCATAGGTAGAGTGGCACTTCGGGAA
The DNA here is from genome assembly GCA_949129095.1 of Volucella bombylans. Lineage (NCBI taxonomy): Eukaryota > Metazoa > Arthropoda > Insecta > Diptera > Syrphidae > Volucella > Volucella bombylans. Next base: position 19,620,485 of record OX422142.1, on the reverse strand, counting down.
TGGTCTCTTTAATAGATTTAACAAATATTAAAAAAAAAAAAAAGGATTTCCATCACATCAACTATGTAAGATGCCTTTATTGGTAAAGTCTCGGTATTTTTAGAAACGAGTTCGTACTTTGGGACAATCGTAGTTAAATAGTAGTTAACACTCCCCACTACGAGTAAATTTAGTTATATCAGACCCATCTGCAGTTGCAGCGTAGATACGAGGCAATCATTGACAGTTGCCTTAAAATCTTCAAAAAACATGCAGAATCCGTAATAACACTTCAAGAATTGTGCAGACCTCGGAAGTAAGATTTGAGCTGGTGGGACTGAACATGGGGACTTGTTGTTCAAACGACAAGGTAAACGAAGTAAAAACTATCCGCCTGTTTTATACAAAAACGAAAGCGCTCCCTTTGCAGCACTTAGAGTAGTGTTTGGAGTCTGACCGTTACCAATAATTCTACCTAATGCTATGAATATGTGACGGGTGGAATTCTTATCGGCAACCTTATTATCAAAACTAGCCACGGAAGCCATTGTCATAATCATCGGAGGCGGCATGTTTAAGCATCGGACTTATCTGCAATTCAATGACCTGGGTTCCATATGAATGGAATTGAATATCGAATTAGATAGAGCACATCGCGATTAGCCAATATTTAACTGGTATGCCACCGTACGTAAGAGGGAGAGAAATCCGTCTATGGCAACAGATCGAGGAGTGTATTTCACTTAACGTTCGAGGGCTGCTGCAGTTAGCTGAAATTGAAATTTGGTACTCTGGAAAAAGAATAGAAGAATTCAGGTAGGATATGAATACAAAATTCATCTCATGTGACAATGGAACAGTTTAAATTAACACAAAGCAGCTAATCCCTTGCAAAGCTCAGAAGATCCCTTACTTATATCGGATAATAATCAGTCTATAAGACGGAGGACTTAGCTATAATCTTAGTGCATTTGGTTGATATCAGGACCGCACCAAATCTGAATGAGTGATTTAAGTCACAAATTTCTAAATACGCGCCAGCTTCCTTAGCAAAACAGCGATTTGCTAGCAGCGTAACAAACGTAAAAACCCAAGGTCATGTGAATTGATAGCATCAAGTAGAGCTTCGGAGATCTATCATAGTTAGCATATGACCAACTCTATTCAATTCATGATGTCGATAGTCATATAAACATCTTGCGGATTATTCTACCTGTTATATTAAGGCTACGTGTGAAAGTGCAATACGTCAAATGGAGCACTATATAAAATATGGACGAAGCACAGACAGGGTATCTTATCTCAGCCACTTCCACTTTGATGATGAAATCTATCTACTTTCTCATGTAGACTGCATCGAACTTAGAGTCTGAGGCTAATAGAGTAGGCTCTCAGATACATAAGTGTTAATTTGTTCGCAATCCTAGGATAAGGCAGAAATCTGGGTTGTCACAATCAGATGTGGCCCCGAACAGTTAGGGAAGAACCAAGTGTACTTGAGATGATTTTCAAGGAGCTGCATGGGTTTGCGCTTTACCGCGAGGCCTATGTTAAGAGTAAAAATAATTTACTAAAAAATGCCTTCGCAGAAAAATCGGTCTTAGAATCAGAAGAAGCTTAACATGACGAGAGCACATCACGTGTTTCACTCAAATTTAAATCTGAACAAAATGTTTGCTAACCACTCCAAGGAACGCTGCAATGCATAGATGTACAAAACTCTACAGTAAAATTCTTCAGTATGGCAACCCTAATTTCAAATGACTCATCTCACTGTGGGTGTAAAAATGTCGCACGGTATTGGTCCATTTATCCAGGAAATTTGATTATAGCGAAAAAGTGTTGAATTTCGCGAAGTAACGAAATAATTTCGAAGCGTTTAGTAAGGGCTGCGCACACCCCCCTCTGGCTATACGTCGACACAGTAGGAGTAATATAAATTCCAATTTAAAATGCCATTACAAGGAAAGCACTTTGGCGCGTCGTACACATAGGCATATTGTTGTCGAGGATAAGAAAATTTCTATCATCCTTGACAACGGCAGCCCACTGAGTTGGTTTTGGTGCTGTTTTCGACGTTATTTTCGTCGTTGTTCTTTACAAGGACCTCCTGCAGGAATTTTTGTTAGAGTCATTTCTTTTTTTTTTTTCTCAGAATTTTCCTCACATCCTTCGAGGATCCCCAAATCAGCTCGCCCATCCAACTACCATCCCAATGTAACTAAATACGATGGTGTAAATTAATTTTATGCGCACACTTTATAACAATAGTTCGCGGGAAAGGATCAAATGAATGCACAGCTCACTGTGTATGACTACAAGAAGGCATCCAAGGATATCCTTGAACACAAGAAAAGGAAAAAAAAAAAAATTCAGTTTAACCGAACCAAATATCGTTGCTACTCCTGGTCCTGACACCCAGGATTCGGGCCTGCTTGGAGTCTTGTTCGCTTTTTCTGGAATGGTTTGTGTTAACACTTTAACGAGATTTTATTGTAGTCACACCGGGAGAGGGACGTAAAACAACAGCCAGAACCATCCAACAGAAGACAAAGTAAAAGGATTTTGTTTCTAGGAAAACATCCTTGTTGAGGATTTCGTTGGAATGGAATGTGTTTTGTTGGGGTTTCTTGGGTTTCCATGGGTGTCTCTGGGCTTCTCTGAGTTGCTCTTATTATTATGTGTTTTTTTTTTTTTGGGTTAAAATTGCTTTCGCGGTGTCAAATTGTGTTGGTAGGCAATCGAATTATCATGGCGTAAAATATAAATTGTTATTCTCGAGGAAGGATAACATTATAAATAGATGGATCTAGCACCATTGAATAGGATTCCGAAATGGGTTAAGCGAAGTTTAGTTTTAAACAAAGGCAAGGGAGGGTTAAATCTCTCAATGTGCTAATGGGTGAATTTAATTAGATTCGAGTGCGCTCTGAAATGTGTTTCGACGACAATGGGTATGAAGCCGACAATTATTTTGAAAGGCCGATGTTTTTTGACTGTAGTGAGAGTTTAACATGAAATTTAATTGAATGAAAAATCTTTCTAATAACTTCTAATCTGTTACTTAAAGAGGCTCACAATGGTTTAGCTGAAGTATGGGTAATCGTAGTGGGCGATTTGGCATAATGATATGCGTGAGAAGACAACTGTCGAATAGTTGTCGTAAGGATGAAGGGGGTTTTAGGAGGAAATTGAGAATTTCTATAGAGCAATTTGAGTATCATTTACTCAGCTGCATTGTTTGAGTGGATTTTGAAAATATTAGGATTTCCGAAAAGGTGTAGGAGGGATTAATGAACAGGAATGGATGTAAGACTACAAAAGACATATTTAGATGTCTTAATGACATATATTCTGACTTAACGCATAGATACCTACAAATGGTAATGGTAGCGAAATCGATAGTTTTTTTTTTCAGTTCAGTATCACCGGCTTACCAATTTACTAGTGCAGTACATTAGAAAGTAATTAAAAGTTACGGGTTAAAGATGTGTAACAGTAAGACGGTGGATAGTCCAAAATGGTGTCTGGTAGGAACCCATTCTCTTAGCTGGGCTTAATTTAGAAGGACACAGTGTACATCTAATAATTTTACTGTTTTCTGAACTCGTATTGTGGAACTTCACAGAATCGATGACATCTTGCAGAATTGCCGTAATCAGAATCTATAGTCAAGATAAATGCGCGCCTACACATTATGATTTGACACGAAAACGGTCAGAAATATACGGGCGGCCAAAATACGATTTTACTCAAAACGGTTAAGACCTTCATCAACCGGGAAACAGATATGGAAGAATCTCAAGCAGATTGGGGTGGGAAAACAGAGCAGCAGACATGTAACTAACTCCGACGGAAATAATCTAAACCGGAATTTCGTATCCCATACCCCCTCCAGTGACGGTTCCCTCGCTTCTAATTATACCGCAATTTCACATGTTCTATCTCCTCCAGGTTGCCGTAGTTGAGAGTTTGCTTTCAATTAAATCCAACGCTGTTGGAGTGGACATGGTCCATCCCAAGTTCCTAAGAATCATCTTTCCCGTACTCCTGCCACACATTACTCATATTTTCAACCAAATCCTCACAACTAGCGTTTTTCCTTCAGTCTGGAAGTTGTCGAAGATAATACCAGTGCCAAAGAATCCCTCGTGTACCGAATTCCGCCCTATTGCTATACTTTTCTTCCTCTCGAAAGTTTTCGAGAGAATCATGCAAAAGCAAATAAATAGGTTTCTTCACCAACACAATCTTTTAACTTCTAGGCAGTCTGGTTTTCGCCCTAAGCATAGTTGCTCGACAGTTCTGCTTGGAGTTGTCGTTGACATTAGGCAAAAACTTGATATAGGTTAACTTTCCTTTCTGATACTTCTCGATTTCTCGAAGGCGTTCGACACTGTTAATCACGCCATTCTATGCGATAAATTATATAGGATGTACAACTTTTCCAATTCCGCAGTCAGTCTAATATCATCATATTTGGATGAACGCCAACAAGCGGTTTTTACTGAAAATTCCTTGTCAGATTATCTTCCCAATCCGTGTGGCGTACCTCAGGGATCCATTCTAGGCCCTCTTCTATTTTCCCTATATGTTAATGAATTACCATCCACTCTTTCGCACTGCTCAGTGGAAATGTACGCCGATGACACCCAATTACACCTTAGCTGTTCTCCTGAATCTGCAAGCCAGTGCATTAAACTCATAAACTCCAATCTGGATAAAATTTTCAAATGGGCGAGTCAGAATCTACTTCTTATTAATCCAAAGAAATCTAAATGCATTGTTATATCTAGAAAGCCTGTTAATACATCCCTGCTTTCTCCAATCTTTATTAACAATGGTCCTATCAAATACGTTGACAATGCCAAAAACCTTGGTATGATTTTTAACTCAACTCTAACCTGGAATGATCACATAAAAAGTTGCGTGTCCAAGGCGCATGGGGTCCTCCGATCTCTGTGGGCTCTACAACACCTTATACCTTTACCAACCCGATCTCTGTTAGTCAAGACCCTCATTTCTCCTATTCTTACTTATGGATGTGAAGTCTACGGAAGATGTGATGAATTTAGTAGACGTAAGCTAAATGTCGCATATAATAATGCTGCTCGCTTTATTTTTAGTCGCCGTCGATATGACCATATTTCCCACTTCTCCAAACGTATCAATTGTCTCTCATTTGATAACATCCTAAAGTTTCGTTCCATCACAATGTTGCATAACATCATTCACACACGTCAACCTCGAAACCTATTTAATCGAATTACGTTTTGTGCATCCAATAGGACTAAGCAAATACTTTTACCGCGTTTTTCTCACCTTACCTCTGAACGCCAATTCTTTGTTAACACCACTCGGCTCTGGAATGCCCTCCCACGCAACATCAGTGAAATAAAAAATAAGATACGATTTAAAAATCAATTAAAAATACATTTATCTACTTTGAATTAATTTTTGAATTACGCCAAAATGACACATTATAAATGAATCCGTCTATTATAATTAGCTTTCTCTGCAATATATTAGCTTATCACAAATTTTGTAAAAGGTATTATATCTTAATGTATAAGCTCTCGATCTAAATGAAAAAAAAAAGTGGAATGGAATGCATCAGAAAGGCCTAAAATGATCTTTAACCTTACTACACTTTCTTCAAAGATCGGATACAGGGAGAACCAAGGCACAGGCTATGAATCCTTTGTATAATAAATCTTTGAAGTTAAATACTCTTAATGTTTCTGGTATTGTGCTCAGGACTCTAAAAGGTGATATCGTAAAGATTAATTTCTATAGCATAACCAAACATTTGTATTTGTATTTATTTATTCATTATTACCTTACTAGCTAACAATAGATAATTCTTAAATTAGGATGAAAAAAATATTTTACTAGTAAAAAATGATGAACAAATTGAAGATCCTTCTAAAACCTAAGTTTGTATTGAAAGATCCATGGAAAATATATGAATAAATGCAAGAATAACTGACGTGGGGTACCATCAGGTGTTCTTTAGTTACAACTTTAAAAATTTAAAAGATAAACCGAAAAAAAAAATATATAATAATTTCAATGAGAGAAAGAAAAGAAAAAAGATAATTATTTCAATGAGAGAGAGAAAAAAAAAATAATAATAAATAAATCTTTTTGCATTTTTTAATAAACTATGTTATAATTTTCAACAGTAGCTCCAAGCTTAAAGGGTCCATAGTAAAAAGCCAATCTTTAAGTGATTTTAAAAAATATTGAGAGTTTTGTTTGGCTCGTATAGACATAGGAAGTTTGTTAAACATTCTACGCGAAGTAACTATATAAAAATTCATAAAATGTGTTTTGTGCACGTGTGGAATGTCAAAAAGTACCATGTTGTTTGCTCGCAAGTTATAAGTCGAAGAATTCCTAAAAGGAATATTACCGCTTCGTTTAAAGAACTCTTTGAGTACCTTGAAAACGTATAGATTCCTGAGTGGCAATACTTGAAGACTTGTAAAAAGTGGCCAACTTTCCGTATAGCGATTTTTGCCACACATAATTCTAATTACATGCTTTTGGGCAACGACTAGTGCACTTAGGGTACTTAAATAGGTGCCTCCCCAACTAACAATCCCATATTGAAGCTTTGACTGGACTAAGCCATAATAAAGCATTGAAAGTACTCTCTGCGAGCAGTATGGCTTCAGGAGATACTTTTTCCGTGTTAATAAAGTCATATATGATTTTAACTGTAGGGCTTATGCCTTCCAATTTAGTTTGTTATCAATGAGAACTCCGAGATATTTGAAAGACTTGACTGCTTCAATATTAAAGCAGCATGTGGAACAATTATCAATAACGCTGAAGTTTTGCTTCCCACAGGTGTGTGGTAAACAGAATTTTTGGCAATCGCTTGAATGAAAAACTAACCCAAAGTTATCTAAATTATTTTGGCATAGCTTAAAGTTCATTATTTTTGTTTTTTCACTAATAATAAGCTTATGAAAGGTGAACCAAATTCTAAGAAAGTGAAGGTCGTTGTTAACTTTCGCAACGCATTCATGTAGCGAAGCGTCAGTGTATGTGAAGGCGATGTCGTCTGCAAATGCGCTTTTGTTTCCGTAAAAGTTCTGGAAGAAAAGTGAGTTTATGTAAACAAGGAACAGTACTGGGCCTAGCACAGAACCTTGGGGAACGCCATTTCTAAGCTTAAGTGAAGTACTGTAAAATCCATTTGCTCCCTCTCCAGTAAATAAGACTTAAACCAATTGTATGTCATTCCTCTGAAACCAGCCTTATATAATTTTGTTAAGATTATATTTAAGTCCACCATATCGAATGCTTTGGTCATATCAATGAAAAGAGCCATAGTGCAATGGATTTTGTTAACTCCACTGAACAAATCGCAGCAGACATTTAAGATTGCATCCTCCGTGGATCTCCCAGGTCTAAAACCATAAAGAAAATAAGTTACTTTTTTTTAAAAACGTCAGTATTCTTGATTTCATTAATTTTTCGAAAATTTTTGATATCGTGGGAAGCAGAGAAATTGGTCTATAATTGGCTATATTTTTACAACTCCCTTTCTTAAATAACGGCAGAACCTCTGCCCTTTTTAGAGCCGCCGGAAACACGCCGCTGTTTACACTGAGGTTAAAAAGATAACACAAGATATCAACAATTACCCAAGAGATTTTTTTCAGAGTTATGGCAGAAATACCATCACTTGTGCAGGTTTTCTTGCTTTGCAAAGTCATAATTGTCTTGAGAATTTCACAGGAAGTAAACTGGTGAAAAAGGAAACTATTACTCTGCCATCTATCTTCAATTAAGCTCGATGAGATACTGCAGTTACAACTGGAAGGTGGCTCGGAGGGTTTAATAGTATCAGAAATATTGACAAAGAAGCTATTGAATGTATTTGCTATAGCACGTGGATCGGTCAAGGTTGAGTTATCAACCTCTATGTTATGAATATCATTAGACTTCTTTTTCCTACCTAAGATATTATTTACTAATTCCCATTCCCTCTTTATTTTTCCCCTGGCTTGAGTTAAGCGATTGGAGTAATAGCTATCACGTGCTTGTTCTATCATAATCTTTGTTCTATTGCACAGATTATTGTAATAGCTTTTCAGACTAAGATTTTGTCTGATAATCTTTGTTCTATTGCACAGATTATTGTAATAGCTTTTCAGACTAAGATTTTGTGGGTGTTTTCTACATTTTTTTGCAATTTCTTTTTTACGCTTTATTTGATTAAGTAGGCGTAATGTCATCCAAGGCTTTAAAAACGAGTCACGCTGCCTGATATTTAGGATAGTGATTGCGCTATGGACATGATTGATTAAGATCGCAATGAAATCATTGTAGGCCACAGAAGGGTCGCTTTCCAAGAAAACTGTTTCCCAAAATTCATACCTGAGTTTTTCCTTCAATGCTTGATAGTCTATTTGGGCTTTTTGCCTGCTAAAATTTTTCCTGGGCGAAGACTCCATTTGAAGACTAATTTCACATAAATGGTGATCGGTTATTTTATAGTCGTGCACTTTACAATTAAAAACCATACTAATATTTTTATTAAGTCTTAGAAATATATGGTCAATGCAGCTACTGGTTGAGCATGTTATGCGGGTAGGTATATTCACCATACTTTTAAGACCATACGAAGCCATCAGTAGCATATAATCTTCACACTCGGAATCAGAATCGTCGAGAAGATCTATATTAATGTCGCCTATCACTATTAAATTCTTCGTTTTTATAATACTTAACACGGTATTTAACTCCTCGGTAAAAACACTCTTTCGACAGCAATTTCAAACACGAAATATAACTCTGATTGAATCCTATATTTTTCAGTCCGCCGAGTGCCTGAATATGGCAGCAATAAAACTAGGAAAGTGTATGGAAAAACTCAAGGTGATTTTATCATACAGCATCATAATGTATCTTTAGTTTCTTAAGCTGGTCACAAAGATCGAATTGACCATCGGGATCGACCAACCTCTCTCTCGAAGTATTATAGTTTACATACAGCGCCATCGCTGCTTTTCTTGGTGAAATTGTAAGTGTTTGTGGCACATTGTTGGGATTATATACAACATGGAAAACGTAGTGACTAAATGTAACCACTTTCATCTTGGCAATTGCAGATGATGCAAGATTATATATTTTTTACGACAAAAAACGTAGTTTTTTGCAGCTGTTGCAAGAATCATAGAAAGTCATGTATGGATGGAGTTCCTTTCTTACTGAAACTCCACTGGAATAGCTTAAACCATGTCAGCTTAGAGGTATTCTATTTTTCCTACAAGGTGGCTCAAAATGAATCATCCGTATGTCAATCATATTTGACATTTGTGAACTAGACAGCTGCAGTATACAAACAGACAAGCAATGGAGCTCTATACTCAGCGTGGAATAATTGTGTCGATATTTTTGACCAATAATCGGTCGGTGGTGTTAGCGCAGCGTAAATTTCGACGTCGATATCCTAATCGTGTCGCGCCAACTGGGCAAACATTCCGGCGCTTAGCTACTTGACTCGAATAGAGTGGAACCACAGGAGACCATGAACAGCGTGGCCGCTACCGGAACGAAGAAACATCAACCAGACGACGAGCCTCGCAATTGGGCATCAGCAGACGAACCATACAGCGAATTTTAGTGAAAGACATGCACATGTTCCTATACAAAATGCAAACAGTTCATCAGTTAATGCCTCCTGACCGTCAGTCGCGTGCGAATTACTGTAAAGCCATCCCCAATCTCAACAACGAAGAGGACGATTTTGTGACGAAAATCATCATGAGCGACGAGGAGCATTTCCACTTAAGCGGTTACGTCAATAAGCAAAGTCTTTGTTTCTAGGGCACTGAAAATCCGCGTGTGGTGCACGAAGAGCCATTATATCTACTCAAAGCCACTGTGTGGGCGTTCACGCGGGAGGAATTATTGGGCAGTATTTTTTTGAGGACGCCATCGGCAATACGGCCATTGTCACTGGCGAACGCTACAGAGCTATGATAAACGACTTCTTACTGCCGGAATTGGATGAGCGGGGCTTGGTGAATATGTGGTTTCAAAAATTCTGTGCAACAGCACACACAGCACGAGCCGCAATGGATATTGTGAAGGAGGCGTTTTCTGATCGCGTAATCTCCCGTTTAGGCATGGCCAGCAAGATCGCCCGATATAACCATCCCAGAGTTCTTTCTTTGGGGCTGTTTGAAGTCGTAGGTTTATGCCAACAAACCTCAGATAATCGTAGCCCTTAAGAAGAATATTCGACAGGAACGCGAACTGTTATCACCGGAAATCTTGCGGAAAATCATGGAAAATGCGATAAAATGGGAACAAATGTGTATCAACACTAGCGGCAGCCACTTGGCGGATTGTAAAGGTACAAATAGAGATTTCCATCACTCAAAATAATTTTTTTTATTTAGTAAAAAAGTAATTTAAAAACAAAATTAGATGGTTAATTTTGCGCCACCTTTTATAATTCAAGGGCTTAAAGATGGAAAAAATTAGGGTTTAAAACGTGTGGCATCGATGCTCATTGGTCTTAAATGTTTGCAGGTTATAATGGCAAGTAAATACACAGTTTTGTGTGATATCCTGTATTTGTGATTTTTGTTCTTTGATCTTAGTTCAACTTCACAAGAGACATTAGGACGCTGCTAAAGTGATCGACGCTGATTGCGCAACATTCAGTTCGCTTATTTTTGAATCCTACTCAATAGATGCTGGAGAATTGGAGCGTCTGTCACTAGTAGTATCGAAGAAAGAATGGAGTCCTCTTAGAAGGCAACATTTGCTATGTGAATTTCAGACTTGAATTGAACGTTCCGATAGACGATAACGATGGAAATAGTGGACCGGAATGATGGTTTTAGCAAATTCTTTTTACAATCTGTTCGAAAAGAGTACCAAAGAGAAGAATTGATGTGAAACTCGAAGCATTGGCTTTGGCAGCGCGAGAAATACGTCCCCAGAAGAAGTGAGGTATAACACTTCCTTCAATGGATTTGTGTTTATAAATATCTCAGATTATTCTTACCATTTCATGACTACGAAAGTGGATTCATTCCATTGAATATTACACGATTTTAGAAGTAGACCAAAGACATATCATGCTGATTGGCCTTACCGAAAGAGTTACCTATTGACAGTTTAATGGAAATGGATGAAGGGATACTCATGAGTAAGTGTTTTGATTCACAACTCATTGAACATACGAGTAGTAGTATCTTCGCGTCATTGGTTGATGCAACTAACTCGCCAGTGAATACGCGACAGTCCTTAAGTGGCTTGTTGAATTGCGGCGATTTACCCTGAAAGGTACTACAATGAGTTTGAGTAGTTGAAACAAAGATGAATGTACAGTTCTTCTATGAAGAAGCTTCTTAGATTTTAGGTGTGTCCATAGATATTGACAGCGGTTCGCTGTACGGGTTATCTTTCTCGCGGTGTTGATGCTCAACATCTTCATCGTTCTTTCTGATGTGGAAGTAAAAACAACCTTGAAAACAATAGTTTTCGAGCGATACAATGTTTTGCTCCAAATCGTCAGTTCTTGCTGGTTTATCGACATAAAGCAGTGACTTGACGTAGTCTTACAGAAAATAATCTAATAGGGTCAAATCGCATGACCTCGCTGGCTAATTAACGGGTCCACTTCTTGAATTGGCTCGATTCCCAAACATTGTTTTAAATAAAGCGATGCTCTCGCTGGTAGTTTGGTGTTGAGCACATTCCTGCTTGAACCGCAGTCGCTCCACATTGATATCACGTTAATTTGGGAACAAATAATCGTTGAATCATTCTAGCGCTGTCTATTGTGTTCTTTTAAAAAAAAATAAAAACCGATGAGGCCGCCACTGGTGTACAACACGTACTATACGGTATACGGCAATTCTGCTTATTGACGTAGTCGTTTAACCAAAAACGAGACTCTTCACTTGTTCTGACCGAAAGCATCACAGTTATTTTGGACCACCCAACATCCCTTAAAAATGGCCAAGTACGTCATGATCGCTTTTATTCGTCATCGTACATTCTGGTCTGCAAGCTGTCGTCATCATCCACCTCGTGTTTCATAATATTTCTAATGCTTATCTTTTTTTATAATAAACTCAATTAATATTATACAAGCGTCTTTTGATTTTGAATACTGGCTGGAGACCCCAATTTTTCGTTCGTCACTGAACAAAATTTAACGTTAAAAAACTGGGTAAACGTCCAGTTGATTTAAAAACCAATCGACGCAATAAATGGTCATGGGGCTTTAGTTCTATCAGCAATTGGATCGTTAAGCCTTGCGACCAATACCTTTAGGCAGAATCTTAAACATAGTGGAGGAACAAAGGCGAAGTTGCTGCGAAAGATCACGAAACAAACTTCCACAGTCGCGATATTTGATTCCGAACGCACTGTTCTTGTTCTCGTTGGGGTATGAGTATACAATAGTGTGAATTGGCTGCAAAATTTTTAACATGCCGATGGTGTCTATCGTAAATTCCAGGAAGTGCTCTATAAATTTCGCGAACCTTTCGATGATGAAATGGCAAACTGTATTAAAAATAAATGGAGTTCGTTCTTGAAAAATCAGACACTGCTAAAAAAGACCCTCATTATATAGAATTCTATACTGAATGAGAGTTTACAATAGCAAACAGTAGAACTCTACAATATTACAGAAGTCCCACAAGGATCGGTGCTTGGCCGGGTTTCTGAGACACCAAATTCGACGAGGTGCTAAGATTCCTGCTTCACCAAGACGCCAAATGCATAGGTTCTTATGATAATATCGCTATAGCAAAGGTGACAAAACATATCCCCTGAAACTTGCGATTATTCGTGAAAATGTAGCTGGGAGTAGTAAGCCTGATGCTCAATGAATTTCCAGAGGAAAACTATTAACCACTATCGCCAACTCAGTGGTCCTAGGTGCCACCATAGTTTTGGCTGGAGCTTCAAGAATCAGCAACATCTAACGAATATTTATAGGCTCAGTACGGTAAGGACCGTCGAATAATAACGAATAAAATAGTCCGCGTTGTAGCAGGCATGATTCCGATAGACCTGCTATTGAGAGTGATGAGTGGTCATTATGTCTGAAACGGGATGGAGTACTACGAACGGAAAGTACAATAGATGCATGATATTATCCAGAATCTAGCCGTATGGCTGGATAAAAACCAAAAATAAAACGTTACTCGTTATGTGCTCAATCTGTGTAAATTAAGAAGGAGCGAAATATTTAACAATTTACAGTCAGTTTTCAATATATAGGCCAAATCATGTTTTACCGGGGGGAGTGATGAAAGAAGCAACCACGTTTATCGAAAACATTCCCAGTAGATCTGGTTATAAGCCAAAAACACCGAAAGCAATACTACTTGCTTCACAAATAATAGGTTAACATGAAGATTCTATTTTCAATAAATAAAATATAATGCCGTCTCATATACATATATAGACAAAGTACCTTGTGGGAATCGAATCACAACTAGAAGTTCGTGCATGAGATTACTTTATAATCAAACACAGATAGTAGGTCCTTCATTATGTCAACTCATGAGCCACAGACTAAATTTATTCTGTGAACTAATTCATAGCTAGTAGCTCTTTCATGAGATTGTAAAGTACCACCCGCAGCTAGTAGCTCTCTCATTATGAGAGAGTTATTGTGAGAACTGAATTACAGTTAGCAGGCCTTAAATGTGATTGCTAAGATACTTGAACTTAAGGTTCAGGAATAAGTTTGAACACCTTGATTTTAGCTGAAGTATTTCGCTTTCCCATGCAATAAAAAAATATATGAATTCTGGAGAAAAAAGTAGAAGAGGTAATATTCTACCCTGAGGCACATAATTTTTTTAGCGTTTGCTGTGGTTAATTTAAATAAATGTGGAGTTCTACGGTAAGCTTTATTCAATTTTGTTCTTGCCAATGAATTTTAGTTATAAGAACTCTTTGTAGCAGAACTATTCTTAGGTATGGGTATTGCAGTTATCCGATAAATAAGCGGTGATAGTCACCAATTTTTAGAACCATTTTAAAAATCGATTTCTAGATCGTTTTGCGCCGTCACAGATTTATCCGACCACTTGACTACAAGTATGTCACATATCGGTACAGACAAGCGTGAAAGCTCTTTAACCTCTCAACGTCACCACCAGTTCGGCAATATCCATTTAGTAATTCATATAAATTCATCTCAATTGCAAATCGATATTTCTCAGTCCAATTTGAACACTATTTACCACCCCATCCATCTCCATAATGCTGTGGCTTCTAGGCGCCTTTTCATCATACAGTTCAACTGCGCGCACCATTTAAAGTCACAAAAGCTGTCGCGAAAGTGACAAAATCTTTTTCATTCAACTTTATCAAATTGAAAAGGAAAATATCCATCGGAAAGAAAGTCATCCGATTTTTTTTCTTACTGTCTGAATATTAGTAGTCGTATGTACATACTCGTATATGTATTTGTGTATTTATAGTTAGATCTGCTTGTGTGAATTCTGTTGAATTATGCAAATTTTACTCTGTCCTACCCTAGTCAAATATCCACATGGCATATATGACTATGACGAGCAGAACAGAGCAGAGATCCCTGTCATGCTGTAAAGCGTCAGTAACGATAAAAATTTCGTTCGTAAAATCGCGCGCCATTCAACTTCATTTCGGAGTCCCGCTCTTATGTTTTCTGTTGTTGGCGATGTTGTTTTGGAGTGGCTCACATTTTATTTTTTTGCATTTTTTTTGTCGAAAAATTGCCTTTGTCGTTCCATACCAGATAACTAATGCGATAGATTTCACAAAATGTCAAAATGACGAGGGCGCACACTGCAAAGAGTTTATATTCCGACAGATTCCCTATGATGACTGACAATATCCTGTCAGCTGGCACATTTACATATTCATGCATTTTAACGCGCGTTGCTCACTTTATGCCAACGCGCCATAACTGATACGTAAAAGCACGAGTATGTGTGTGTTACTATAGGGTATGTCATGAACATAAACATTTCTCGGGTTATTTTTGTGAAAAGGGAGGCAGTTACGAGGAGTAACCGTGATGAAGTATTGGTACAAAATACCCTATTCAAGTCCAAAAAACCATTCTCGCATGATGGGATTTTTGAAACGCGAATTTTAAAATGCACTGCCATTCTGCAAAATAGAGATACCATTGGGGTACGTACACCATACTCCACATATGTCACGGCCAACTCCAAAAAGAGAGGTTGTAGAGGGTAGCTGCATGCAGAAGGTACCCAAACCCCTTGACGTGTGATCAAAATAAACGAAACGGAAAAATATTAACATAACATTTTCGTACGCTCTATAGTTGGTATCTGCACTGGCAGGATATCAAAGCACACATGCATACGAAAACATATGAACCAACGGATGGACGGACGGACAATAAAAAGCGAAAATGTTTGCGATCAACGACAGGACCGAAACAGAATAATAACAATAGCGATTTGGAGATTGTGAATAAAAAAAAATTAAAAATAAAACAAAGAGGAATAATAAAGCCGGGGCTGTAGAGATAGAGAAACTAAGCGGAACTGTTACGAATGTGCTATGTTTGTTAGGTTAGTGCTTGTGTTTGCGAATAGTTTTTCTTTTTATTTTATCTGTCGGATGAGTTTATTTCGAACATGCTGTGGGTGTGAAACAGATGAGAATGGAGGCATCCCTGCTGAATGTAGAATGAAAAGTGCTTAGTGAAATTGGGGTCAATCGTTGCCGTTTGTTTGCGTTTATAGACCATTCTGTCAGAGCGATGAAAACAGTCGTTCTGGGGTTTGTGGCTCAATAGATGATGGAGTTGAATTTGTGATTTAAAGGCTTTGTTTGTTGGATTAAATATATTTCTTCTTTTTCAACTTGACAGCGCTCGAGTATGCATATCCAGCTGGTATTAAGGTCATCAAACAAAGGTAAGAACTAGTACTTAGCCACTTCATTCATTTAGCCAACTACAATTGATGTGAAATATTAGTATACATAGTACATGTATTTGAAAGGTGTTTCAAATTGCTTGTAAATGCCGAAAATAGCATTCATGGGCATTAAACTAGGACAGGCGACAGATTATCCCTCTCACTCGTGGTAATCAAAATTGATAATTTAATTCCAAAAACAACAGAGAATTGTCTCGAATTGCATCAAGCATCGTATTGAAGATGGACGGCCTACAACAGAACTTGTCTCTACTTAGTGACTCCGTTTCAGAAACCAGCACTTTGTGCAACAGTGTACTATGGGACAAATTACATCCCGATGAGACAGACGTACCCAAGACCTCTGGCAAAGTGGTTCAGATTGAGTCCACTGATTATCCCAGCTGAACAATGCAGATTCAACCGTGCGCTAAAGAAGGGATGCAAGTCCGGATTTATGAAAAAGAGAAAGTGGTAGAAAAGGGTCCCGAGGTGAAGTGCATGCGATCCGAGGACAGTACCCCTCCTCAATCTGAAGCGAAATTAGTTCGCACTGGGAACATAACCGTCGACAAAGTCTCACATAGCAGTATAACAAGCTATGTCAGGCTGGGAGTCATACCAGTCAAACTCGATCGTAAACCTCTCACAAATGCACAAATAGTTCAAATAGAAGAGAAAATTATGGATATCTCGATCGAGCTACATGATGAGGAGAGAAGCCAGCATTCCGTGGTGCGATCTTCAAAGCCGGTTTGCCTTTGATCGTTTGTGTGCTGACTCCAATACAAAGTGGATGAAGAACAACTTTTAACGAAGTTAATGTGAAATGTAGGTTCGAATTGATGCTTGTCGAGGAGGAAAACTGCATGCCATAAGAGGGTTCTTCCCATAAAGTACAGGGACAGCTATGGAAAGAATACTAGCAATTCTTGAAGGCCACAACAAAGAACTCAACACAAGAACGTTGAAAGTTATGCAAAGATCGAAGCGGCTCGTAGAGCTGAAGGGCCAGGCCTCACATCGTTTTGGTCAGACCAAGCTCATCCTCAAAAACTTGGACAGAATGGTCAATCAGAGCTCGAAAGCAGTGAACCTAAACAGGACGAGTACGCCGTCAGAAGGAGCTGACATAGTCGTGAGTAGCATCCTACCTAGGGTAGTTCCAGAAAGCGGAATAGCTCCTACCGCAAAAACTATAGCACAGCGCTGCACTATGGCTAAAAATGGTAATTCCACCAACCAGAACCAACCAGCAGCGAAGTTCATAGAGAGCCTCCTGGCGTGCTTGCTGCGAGAAACTCGAAGAACTTCCTGCGGTAGCACGGCTCGATAAAGCCCTCTCCCAAGATCATTCTAATTACATGAGATTGTTAATCAAACCAGACGGTACAATCACACGCAACCGTGAGGAAATCCTAAATACCTTGCTTCAGGTTCACTTCCCAGTGTCTTTTAGTATTGACATGGCTTATGGACAGTCAGCGGAGGTTTCACTTCTAAGAAACCTCAGAAGAATCAATAGTTTATCCTGAAAGCTTTCAGTCCGGATAGGGTTAAGTGGGTTATCAACTCATTTAAACCAGGAATAGAAGGGATTTTTTCAGCTCTGCTACAAAAAGGTCTGGACTTCCTTGTACCTACCCTAATAGCCTTACTTAGGTTGTAATTCAACTTGGATTACATACCAAGCACTTGGAGGGAGGTAAACGTGGTGTTTATCCCAAACCAGCAACAAGCCCAGGGAAGTAGCTAAATCATACCGTCCTACCTATGAGCTTGACATCGTTTTATCTGAAAACAATAGAAAGAATAATGGACGTCCATATCAGAGTAAGCCTAGAAAATAGCTTGCTTCTACACCCGTGTCAGTACGCCTATCAGAAAGACAAATCGATGGCAGGTTCTCTGATGAAGTTGACAGCAGAAATCAAAACTCTTCTGCTGTAAAGAAATTGAGCTTTGCGCATTTCTTGACAAAGAGGGTGCTTTCGCCAATACACAATACTGGATATGACTTCATATAAAATGCTTTGCTCCATAGAAACATCGATCAACCTACTATTAACTGGGTCAAAGCGATGCTTGAAAGCCGGATGATTTCTACTGACTTCTGCATCAGTATGAGTGGTAAAGGGGCTGCCCGCATTACTCGATTACAAAGTTATCACCATTAGAGCCAAGGAGACTAACGAAGTACGTACGCAAATCGCTTTTAAGGCAGTCCTAGGCTGGTGCACCAGAGAGAATTTCTCCATAAACCGAAATACGAGTAAACTTGTTATAGTTCCTTTCAGCAAAAGAAGAAACAAAACCTTTCACTTACCGATACATTCGTTGATTACTCTGACAACGTCAAATATCTGGGAGTAATCCTGGATAAAAGACTCAATTGGAACTCTCACTTAAACAACAAAATACAAAAACTAAAGCATATACTGAACCTACATCTCAATGTTTGATGTTAAATGTTTCCACGCAGCATCGGCAAAGGACAATTTGGGAAAATGAAATCCAGATCCCGATGAACGTTGGTTTTGAATGTATGCAGGTTGTAACGACAAGGAAAAAACGAGTTCGACAGGTCATTCCATAAGCTGTCTGTTTGGCTAACGAATAGAAAAGAAACTCAGAGTTTATAGCGAGACAGGCGTTACCCTAGAATTTTGAAGGGTCGTAATGATACTGGCAAATTTCTGGTAGCATTGGTGGCGAAAATAGCGATAGTATAAGGTAATACGTAGGTGTTTGAGGTTTCGTTTGACTAGGCAATATCGTCGTCGTCGTCATGTATGCTTTCTCGCACGGATTTGAATCTTGTCTTGCAAGTCCAGAGAAATGTCGAGGAGCTCGAAAAGATATTGGCATTGCACTACAATATTGAGGTGACCAATGCCATATACTCGTATATCGAGGAAAGAGTATATTTCACATCGATTCAGGAATCCCAGATATTTTGCAGAATTTTTGGCGATATAGAATATATGGTCATTCCATCGGATAATAGTTTATGGTCTGTAGCCCTTTAACCACAGAAGACAGCATTATGTTTTGGAAGCATGAAATAATACTTTGTAGGTGGTTCTCCAATTAGTTATGCTGTTAATATCGGAATTCAATGATCTTAAAAATACGCTGCTGTTCCCAATCTACAGCCGAAGAGCAGGGATGTGAGAGAGTACTCCCATCAGCAAAGGAATATATTGGATTAGAATTAGCAGACAAGACATCATTGATGAGAACTAAAAAGAGTTTCAGAGTCAGAACGGCACCCTGTGGCGCTTCAGTATTTATTTGTTGAATTGAAATGAACGTTTTGAAAAGTGTAAATTTTAATTCATGGGTATTGTTTTATTTATGTTTTTATTATTATTCATTTAAATTAATTTTGATTTATAATATTAAAATTAAAACCGTAGGTATTCTTAAGCGCAGGAGTGATGAAGGGCATTATAAATAATCAGTGAACTGGAATGAAACCTTTGAAAATTATGACACCTCAGAGAAATATTAATACTCCATTCGATGCAAATGTAAGCCACCCATATCGATATGTATTATATTGTATTGTAGTTGCTACCGAAAGATTATAATTAATCAGATAATCGAATAAAAAATATAATTGGAGTAAATGAAGTGTATTTAGCAAAGCATAGTTGCACTTTTTTCTTCTTTTTTTTATTAATTACCTCTACTATTATTATTCTTTGCTGAACCGCATTTATTTTATTGAAAAAAAAAGAAGATTTTTTTGTATGGTGCAGCTTAAACGGCATCCATTAGAGCTTAAGGCCATTAAAATGCCTCGTTATTATTATTTTTGTTTTATTTAAAACAATTTCAATACATGCATCGATTTTCAATAATTAAATCTGAATTAACATAATTAGATATGAGAGAGAGAAGACTGCGAAAAAAAATTTACCAAATTACCCCTAGCCACCGACGTTCACGCCCATAGGACATTATTTGTCGTTTTAACTTTCCAACTCTCTGAAACCAAATCAAACTGAAACGAAACGGCGCGGCGGCGGGGCTATAAAATTGAGATAAAAGAAGTAAAAATCATAAAAATCCGCGCCGTATATATATCCCCATGTAAATAAATGTATATCGGACCTTTAATTATTTTCCTCATTCACTTTTTTCCTGCCCCCAGTTTTCTCCCTTTTTTTTTGTTTTTTTTTTTGTATTCAATTCCTCCTCATTCATTATGCGTCATTAACAATTACTACGTGAAATGTACTTTGTTACCGTTTAATCGCCATAGGCAGTACCGTATTTAATTAAAATAACGAAAAGATATATAAAAAATATAAATATACATATACTCGTACATACCTATACAGTAAACAAATTTCAGGAATCCAAAAAAAGATGCAAAAGTGGAATAAAAAAAAAAACTGCAAAAGCAGCCAGAATAAGAATAAATAAAACTACATCCCTTGGTAACGTGAATAAATCCTTTTTAACGATACCCAGCGATCGTAATCATTCGGTTACATATTCAATTATCTGAATATAAAATTTAAGGGACACGCTGAGTGGGCCAGTAGCTGTGTGTAGGAGTTGCTTCAGGGTAGATGATATGTTAAAAAAAAAAAAATTAATAACAAATGGTGCCAGAGGTGGTCCTTAATAAAATGCGACACGACAAAGACAAAGTCAAAGTCAACAATTAGCCAATGTTAATCCCATTACGCTTGAACGAATCCCGTTCTCTCTTTCCATTCTGCCTTACTCGTAACTCGACTTGAACTACACGTGACTTTTGGTTTACTTTTGGATATACTAGAGGTTATCTGGGTAATAAATCTAATTAGACAGAGATTAGCTACGAATAGTATTCGTTAGATGTAGAAAGTATGGATAGAGGATTTTGTGTGGTTGTTGGTCTTTTTTTTTCTTCCTTCATCCTTTCAATGTTTAATTAATTTTGAAAGAGTGCCAGCTAGTAATAGTGGCCGACAGTACCCACATCAATTTTTTCTTGCATAAAAAAAAACCAAAACAAGTCAACTTCACCCTTTTTTTTTGGATCAGAAAACACGGCAGGGATAGCCGATAGGTTATCCTTCGAAGTCACTCGATTCGATGGAATAAATTTATATACAAGGGAGGACATTTTTATTGGATTCCACCTTTACAAAGGATAAACTAAAAGTTATTTTAATTTTTTTTTTGCTTTTCTGTTTTTTCTTTTCACTCTCTCACTCTGTACTTCATCGTCCTTTTGGTCGGTTTGGTACCTAAATTATGAGACAGTAATGAGATAGTTCTAACCCATCCACCCGGTCACCTATAAAGCACAGACCCGAACCCAAAGAGACATTAATTCAGGCAAAAACTTTTCCTATCATCTGCAAACACAAAACGAATAAAAAAACAAGAAGCACGACAGAGGATGAAGGGGGCAAAAAAACCAAATAAAACAAAATATCCCAAAACATTTTCTTTATGTAGTGTCCTGGCAAGGTGCGGCGTACAGTTATAACAACCTTTACGTTCCTTTTACCATCTTAGCCACTACCACAACTGGCTTTTGTACGGTTTCGTTTTTCTCTATATTTCCGTGTAAATTACTGTGACCTGGCGGTGACCTTCACAAAGGATATTGGTATATATTCTCATTACACCATAACCCCGGCGACAACCTTCTAACGGAGGCGGTGAAGTTATATTAATTCCTTTAGCAAGGATTACGACCACGGATACGTATACCTTTGTATTGTATACATATATCTTTACAAAGTTTCGTTGTATTGTATTATATGTACATACGAGTATGTATAAGGAATGAGGAGAGTAACCTCTTTTCTTAGCGCGAAGGATAATAAGTAAAAGTTTTCGTTATTGAATTCTTCTTCCTCTTGTTTCAAGGAGCTCTGGTTTGTTACCATACATATGTATAGACTGTTAGACTCGTATTTATGTAAGTCTGGTAGGGTGTTGTGTACGATGTTGATGATGATATCATGTTATTGTGTATCCTGAAAGCTACATACACTGGTGGTCTTAATGACCACCACAGCGTGATGCGATATAGTTTCAGATTTATTTTTACGATTAATAAAAGTGGGCGGAGTTGTGTTTCTTACCAGGAGACCTTATCCTTATTCCTCGACTTTTCACACTCCTACTCCTGTCTACCCGGCCTGGAGAGTGTCATTTATGGATTTGAAGAGTTAATTTTAAGTACACCCAGGCGAAAGGATATTTGCATTTCTTTTTATGCGAAATTATATTAAAAAAAAAAGAAACAAAGAATAGGACGAGTAGAAATAAGAATTTTTAAGAAAACCGCTGTTTACAAGGAAGGGGTGGATTGGTGGATTACTACGAGTATAACCATAGGGTAGAAAAAATTATGGTAAACACTAAAAAGGACGTCGAAAGCAATTTTGTTTTATGCGCTAAGATGAAGGATAAGTTATGAGTTGCAAGGGGCAGAGATGCACTTAGGGTCGTTTCAGAGCACCAAAGTGTCTTTGTAAGTGCAGTTTTGATTGAAGATGTTGTGTTTTTCATGTTTTTAATACTGTAAGCTACAAAAGTTAATGCACTATGGCGAGGATGTTGTTGGAACATTGCGATGCATGATTTAATGGAAACTAGTGCTCACTAAGAGCACTAAACTATGAAAATTTTGAAAACATCGAAGAAGCTGTTGAGAAACTTTTGTGCAGAGAATATTTAAAAATACATAACCAAGGAAGAGAAGGTGCTTAAAAGAGCAATTTGATGCAAACGAGTATGATGATACTCTAAATCGGAGATAAAGAAAAAGCTGCGCTGGGTAAAAATTAAAAAAAAAAATCCGACAAATCACGAGTTTAAGTATAGTCAGCTCGAGCCACGAACTGTTTACTTAATTCAGTTTTTTATATTCAGTTTAGATATAGATTCAGTGACGCAGAAGTCATAAGCAAGGGTCTCTGATATGAAAACAAGAACAACATTCAGTAGTTCAGAAATTTCTAATCACATTGGCACTCACTCAAGTCGCTCAATTCTTGATTGCTACCCATGACAAATTTGTGCCTAAAGGGTCTTTCATTAAGCGCTTCCTATCTCTAAATTTAAATAAAACAAACTGTGTTTGAACGGCCTATCGATGCCATTATATATGGAATATAACATCGTTCAAATGTTTGCAGTAGCTTCCCTGGGTGGCGCGCATCCAAAATGTCAAATTTTTCATGACTTTGGCGCATAAATCAGGCTTAATTTGACCGATTGCATGAGTTATGTTGGCTTTGATGGCCGCTGTGGCTTGTAGCTTCTTCGCATAGACCTGCGCCTTCAGAAAACTCCACAAGAAAAAGTCTAACGGGGTGAAATCGAATGATCTCGGTGGCCAGTTCACATCACCTCCACGTGAGATGACCATGTCCTCGAATCTCTGGTGGAGAATTTCCAATGGGACGTGAGTTGTGTGGCACAAAGTGCCGTCTTGTTGAAATTACATGTCGTTGATGTACATATTATTCAATTCAGGCCAAAAGAAGTTGGTAATCATCGACTTATAGCGCTCGCCGTTGACGGTGATGGCTTGGCCAACATCGCTCTCAAAGAAATACGGACCGACGACGCAGCCAGCACAAAATCCACACCAAACAGTGACTTTTTCGGGATGCATTGGACGCTCTTGGATCTCATTTGGATTGGTATGGTCCCAAATTCGACAATTTTGTTTGTCGACGTACCCATTCATCCAGAAATGGGCCTCATCGCTGAAAATGATTTTTCGATGAAAATTCGGGTCAGTTTCTAACTGCTCCAGAGCCCATTCACCGAACACACGTCATGTCGTTTATGGTCGTTTACCTTCAGCTCCTGGGTCAGTTAAATCTTTTACGGGTGCAGGCCCAAGTTACGACGCAAAATTCGCGAAGTTGTGGTCCGCGAAAGGCCGAGTTCTTGTGAGCGATGCGAAATCAACTGCCTCGGATTCTCCTGCACACTCACACGGACAGCGGCGATGTTTTCGGCAGATCTTGCGTTTCGTGGACGTACGGATGTTGGTGTATCGTTTACTGAACCAGTGGACTCAAATTTATCCACCCCTCTGCGAATAGTACTCTGGGTGGGACAATTATGGCGGCCGTAAAATGGGCGAAGCGCGCGGAACGCCGTCCGAATAGAACACCCATTTTGATAAAACAATTTTATCATTTGCTCGTGTTGTGGAACGCTATGTTTGTCCATGGGGATTTGACAAAAAGGACTGAATAAATGACAGCCAATTTGACAGATGTAGCTTCAACAATATGGCCGCTATCAACTGTCAAAGTTCGGAAGCCCCTATTGGAAGACCCTGCATATAGTTGCTATGATATTTGATATTTGATACAATATCGATGGCTACGAACTGATTAAGGGGAGAGACTTACAGGATTTTCATGCTCTCCAATTCGTCTTTTGAATAAAAAGACGTGTGTATATACGTCCAGCGTTCGCCTCCAAGTCCTGAAACGTTTTTGACTTTTGGACATAGATTAAAATAATTGAAGTTCAATATCCGCATTGACAATTCACAGGGTCATTTCTGACGACAGGACGAGATCACCGAACTTCGTCTTCAATAAGTCGATTGTGGCACGTGCTTTGTATAAAGGGTCACTCTCATGTTGAAACCACATATCCTCTAAGCCTTCCAGTTGCAATCTTTTTCAAATAAAATGGGTTAACGTGGAGCGATAGCAGTCTCCATTAACTTTAACTGACTGCATAATCTCGCAAGAAGAACGGCCCAGTGACATATCCACACGGCTGTAACGTTGGCCCAGCATTGTTTCATAGTGGTAACCTTGATGCCGATGTATACTATTCCTCGATGCTTGAGGTGTGGCTGCGAATTTCTTGTTTTCTTGTGCACCAAAAGCACCAAAGTGATGAATTTGTCATCACATTGGTGAAGATTGCTATTCCGGCAATTTGTCACCGGTATTTATTTTAGTTTTTCCTCATAACATCATCTAAATTCATTCGAAATGAAGCTATACTGTCTCAGTAATGACCTGGCAAAACCATGCTACGTAGTGACCTTTAAGGGACTTCGCATCATGCTGGACTGTGGACTGACCGAACAAACTGTCCTCAATTTTCTTCCTCTCCCATTCGTACAAAGCTCCAAGCTGTCTAATCTGGCAAATTTCATACCGAACCGAGAACATGACCCTCAGATGGATGGTGAATTGAAGGAGTGCTGTGGACGGGTTTTCGTTGATTCGGCTCCAGAATTCACGGTTCCAATGGACAAGTTGATCGATTTCAGTGAAATTGACGTGATTCTCATATCGAACTACTTGAACATGTTGGCCATGCCGTACATAACCGAAAGAACAGGATTTAAGGGTAAAGTCTACGCTACAGAGCCAACATTACAGATTGGGCGGTTCTTTCTGGAGGAGCTTGTGGAGTATATTGAGGTGGCTCCGAAGGCAAATAATGCAAACTTATGGAAGAGATGTTACACCTGTTGCCGGCACCCCTATGCGATGCGTTTAGACCGAGGAAGTGGAAGCAGATTTTCAGTATTAAGGATGTTCACAGCAGTCTAGCTAGAGTTACCATCACGGGATATGATGAAAAACTGGACATATATGGAGCATTTGTGGCAACGCCGGTGAGCTCTGGATACTGTCTGGGCTCCAGCAATTGGGTGCTAAACACTGCTCATGAGAAGATTTGCTATGTGAGTGGTTCATCGACGCTAACCATACACCCCAGGTCAATAAATCAAGGCGCACTTAAACATGCCGATGTTCTTATCATGACAGGACTCACACGAGCGCCTACTGTGAATCCGGATACAAAACTCGGCGAGCTCTGCATGAATGTTGCTGTGACGATCAGGAACAACGGTTCGGCATTGATTCCCTGCTATCCCTCTGGAGTAGTGTATGACTTGTTTGAATGCTTAACTCAAAATCTTGAGAATGCCGGTCTAAATAACGTTCCGATGTTTTTCATCTCTCCTGTGGCTGACAGTTCCCTCGCTTACTCGAATATTCTCGCTAAATGGCTTAGCTCCGCGAAGCAAAACAAAGTCTACATCCCCGACGACCCGTTCCCTCACGCCTTCTACGTGCGTAACTCGAAACTGAAGCACTACAAGCATGTCTATTCGGAAGGTTTTAGCAAAGACTTTCGACAGCCCTGTGTAGTATTTTGTGGCCATCCTAGTCTGAGGTTCGGAGATGCGGTGCACTTTATCGAAATGTGGGGCTCGAATCCGAACAACTCCATCATTTTCACAGAACCTGACTTCGCCTACCTCCAAGTATTAGCGCCATTCCAGCCGCTTGCCATGAAAGCATTCTACTGTCCCATTGATACTTCACTGAACTACCAGCAAGCAAATAAACTCATAAAGGAACTCAAGCCCAGTGTGCTGGTTATACCGGAGAGTTACACCAAACCGCATCCTTCCGCTCCACAGTTGTACATTCAGCAACCTGACAAGAAAATCATAACATTTAAGTGCGGCGACATCATCCGACTTCCACTCAAGCGAAAGATGGACAGGGTATACATCACCTCTGACTTGGCATCGAAAATCATTCCCCGCGAGGTTTGTGCGGGCGTGACAGTCTCATCAATTACAGGAGTCCTCCAAGTGAAAGACAAAGTTCACAACATTACACCGTGTGAGGATCAGGCAGACCAACCGGTCACGAGCAGTGGAACAAAGTTGCTGCCACCAAAGAAGGAGGGTATTTTAAAGAAAATGTAATACGAATTTGGAACTTTGGATGTAGAGCTGTTCATGAAGAAACTCGCGCAAGATGGGATTACCGATGCGAAGACAGAGCGCAACGGCGGAACTCTGACAATAAGCATACCCAGCGAGGATACAACCATCAAAATTGATGACAGCTCGACGCATATCGTGTGTGGTGGGAAGCAGTCGTTGCGATTAAAGTTAAGGGATTCGTTAAAGAAGTGTATTCAGAGTTTTTGAATAGAGGAGTAGATAGTGTCCTAAGTAAATCAGTGCCAACTTACTTTTATTCTAATGTCTTAAAGCCCTTCAGCCCCTACGCAAAGTGTGGCGGATGAGGAATAGGACAACTTATAAAGGCAATTAGGTGCGGACTGCAATATACCAACCTACAGGGACATTTTCATCGTAATGTGGGACTTTAGCATGTGTAGGGGAGACACGGACTCTGGCAACAATTTTAAGAGGTCGTTCATCTAATATCAAATGTCTTATTGTTGAAGACACCATGTTTGAGAATAAGACTTGCCACCAAATCCAGTTTCAACTAATAGGCAATGTTTGATCCAATTAGGTCGACCACTTGGTGATCAGACGACAGCTTAGAAAAAGGCTTTTATACATCCGAATGGTGATTGCTTATTGGTCTTCGTACTGTATTCATTCGAAACAACTTCATTATACTTCTGCTTCCGAATAATAACACCCATGAAACCCTGATTTAGTAAGGACTCCATACAACAACCACATTTTACCTCATTATGGAGATCGTGGGATTTGACGGCACCTAATTTACTTTTGTACGTGCATACTGATAAACCGCAAATCATTCATCAAATCATTGGAAGATTTGACCAGCAGTATGCTCTTCGTCCAAGACACCCGTTCGTAATGGGGTCCAGTGAACCATGGGTTTCTTGATAAATCCGAGGTAAGTATTGATTGCCAAAATGGGTCATTAAATTTGAGTTATACACATCCAGTAACGTTGTCTTCCGAAACTCATCAATTCTTAGAGTTTCTTCCATAACAAAGATTTCAGTATTGGGAGCAACATGAATCAGGAGTTCATCAAGTATCGCGCTATATACCTCAGGCTAAGAAAAATTCTCAGGACTTTAACCAACAAATTGTTGGCTGCATCTCCTTAATGCGCTTCTTGTTACCCATTAGCATTGAAACTATTTTTTTTTGCCTCTAATAGGCGTGAAATTCCGAAATATTTTTAATGAACTTTAAATGGAAAATTAATTTTCACCATATTACTCGGTTTTTATTTTTACTTTTGTTTTTGTTTTTTGCGAAAAATCACCCTCTCCGTAAAAAAACATTAACAGCAGTAATTTTGCGGACGACACCGCAACAACAGGCACATCACTCAGCGAGGAAAAAAAAAAAATTTGCGGCGCCTTTAAAAGTTTCGCATTTTCATGGAGCAACTTTTGTAATTCGATACCCCTTTGGACGGAGTCAAATGAAGCACTACCCTTCCCTTCCACTGGCTAACCACAAAAATTTCCTGTAGCCCAGGGGGTAGAATCCTCAACACCGACGCCTTTATTGTGAACTGCAAAAAAAAAAACACCCACACTGGCCTACAGGGTATTTTGTTCCTTCCCTATGCGGTTTA
Source organism: Volucella bombylans (assembly GCA_949129095.1). Lineage (NCBI taxonomy): Eukaryota > Metazoa > Arthropoda > Insecta > Diptera > Syrphidae > Volucella > Volucella bombylans. The sequence goes on along the minus strand of OX422142.1, from coordinate 19,592,209 downwards.
TTGCGAAAGGCCAAATGTTAATGACGTCATTTGAATTTTTTTTCCTTCCTTATTTTTTGATTAATTTCACTTCCGTTCGAATGGAAATAATAAAAAAAAATATTTTGCTGTTGACAATCAAACCACATTCTAGCGGCAATGAGAGCCGAAAGCTGAAAGCCGGGAAGTGACATTTAAATGGGACAATGACTAAAAGGAAATTAAAATCTGAAATTCGTTAAAAAAAATTCAAGAATGTGCCAAGACTAAGGATTAAGGAGCTTGAATAAACATATTTTAAACCTTAAGGACAATCTAAAGAATAATTTTTTGGATCACCAAGAAACCAAAGCTCTGGCTAAAGAATCAACTGGAAGTACTTAGTGAGGTCGGGAGAATGATAGACAAGGTCGTAGTTAAGCAGTTCTTACTTCCAAGGGTGGGCGCTGTTTAACATACCATAAATATTCAACTTCGGAAACTCGACTTATCACGCATTTTTGTTCACATGAGATGTGAACGACTAACTGCTTTGAACGAGATATATTTTATATTATGATAGGGACTTCCTAAAAGGAGTTATATTGATGTTTAGCTGTTAGCTTATTGTTTACTCGTAAATCCCTGCTTATGCTATAAAGGAAATTTATATTTTTTTATAATTAGCGCACGCTATATATATCAGAGTACTTCCGAAAGTCGGTTTGAGGGAATACTGATAAACATTCATAACAAGACGATTTCTATGGAGCACTGGTGGTGGAAATAGTGAGACAGGAGACATTACGGGTATTCGAGGGTGTCAATAGACTGAATCATATTATCATCACCTATGAGTTTTATCGCAGAAGTTTCGAATCTTATCTAGCAGTTTCAGAGATGTTTTTGGAGCACCTGACCATATATAGGAATTGTACTCCAATTTAGGACGGATGAATGCCTTATATATTAATGAGCGATCTGACGGTGTGAAATATTTCTTACAGCGCTTGAGGAAACCTAGATACTCGTACTTCACAGCATTTCTGGCGTCATCAGATATGTGGTCATTCAAGTTGACATTGTGTTTAAATTTCGCTGTATTAATAGCAGACAACAGTGTATTGGAAGCATTCAATTCTACTGTTTTAGTGGTTCCCCATTTAGTTATACTGTTAATTTAATGAGCTTAATATACACTGCCGTTCCCGTTCTACAGTCAAAGAGCAGAGACGAGAGTCCGGAAGGAGTATGAAAAGAAGAGAGTATTGTCGTGAGCAAAGGTATATATTGGATTAGAAGTAGCAGACAAGAGATCGTTGATGAAAATTAAAAAGAGTGTCGGAGACAGCAGGGAGCCTTGGGGCATACTAGTATTTATTTTGTGAACATCAGGTTTGAAACCATTCAAGACAGTTTGAATTGAACGTTCAAAAAGGTAATTTCTAATCCATTGAATTAGAGAGCCGTCGATCCCAAATGAACGAATTTTCGAGAAAAGGTGAGACATGCCATGAAATCACCAGTGGACCTATTGCCACAAAAACCATATTGCATTGAAAAGCTTTCGTATTTCGAGATATTTTATAATCTGGCAGTTTATCAGCGTTTCATTATGTTCTTAAGAAGGGACGTAAGTGCAATGGGTCTTTTGGAGGAGAGAAGAATATTCACCTTTTCTAGGGACGGGCTGGAAAAATTCAGTTTTACATCTGCTCGGAAAGTCCTAAAGAGTAAGATTGATGAAGAAGCTTACGCAGTGGTTTTTCCAAAGTAGAAGAATAGGAGATATACTATATGTACCAACGGATTTATGTATTTTAAGATCTTCAAGTACCCTTGCTACAACAACACTAGTGCGAAAGTGAATTCGTCCCATAATGATTCGACGCACTCAAGTGTAGGCGGAGACAAAGCACAATCTGGAATTGTTGAGCTGTCCGCAAAATGTGCAGCAAGCAGATTGGCTTTGTTCAAAGAGCTAGCAGCTGAAATGTTATTATAAATGGGAGTTGGGATTGAGGCTTAAGCAAAATTTCTAACATTTTTGACGAACGACCAACAACTTTTATTACCTTTGGAACATTGTAAAATATTTTGCCTCAGCTTATGATCGTATTGAAATTTCACACTCTTAATGAAGACGTTGCTGTCATTCCTGGCTCGTTTGAACTTTTTTCGGTTTTGGTCTGTCGGGTTGGTCTTGTGGGAAAGAGAAAATGTTTCTCCAATCCAGACAGCCTCGTAATACTCATAACGCGATGAGGGATAAGGGATCTCATTCCAAAGAGAATAGTGTTTGTGACATTCATGTGGTGGTGATCGAGGAAACATAAAGACCAGTTAATATTCCTAAAGACGCTGTTAAGTCCGCTCCAGTTGGCTTTCTCTTATTGCCATACGTTTCTTTTGGGTACGAAAAATTACCTAATATGGCACAATAGTTCGACGAGCCTAGAGGGAATCGCACATCAATAGTATTCTTATCTAGAAGAGAGTTTGAAAGCAAGTCCAGGGTGGTGGCGGTATGACTATCAACGACTGGTATATGCTTGGGCTCATTTATAAGCTGTTCAAGTTGTTTTCTGCAGTAATGATCTCAACACACACCGTTCTTCGGGTGTTGTCTGTCCAGAATATCAAAGCCACCCATAATTGTGTATATTGATTTCAGTAGAAGGATACAGGGATACAATTCTTTGCATTGGGTCAGATAGCACATCAAACTCATCAAGGGACGAATTGCTCTCCAGTATGGGACTTCTAGATGAAGACGAACTACTAGGCTACCGAAAGGGTCTCGAAAGAGCTGCTTTAGATTGTAAACAAGAGGAGGAAATTAGCGTCCTGGGGGTTTTTACCACAAACAATGACTCTATGCGCTTTATTGTTCCCCATTATGTAACTAGCCTGTAACGGCTGCGGCTTTTACATTATTACTATGTAATGCATTATTTAGGGGCAATGGATTTATTATTTGAGTGTGATTTCAACTCAAAAATTGGGTTGTTACAAACTAGTTTTGTAGGTGACGCTAAATGTTGTTAATTGGGATGCTTTAGACGGAAGCGGGTAAGGAGATCCAAGACATGAATTTACATTTATTCTATTACACAGCTTTGTATTGGAATACAATTTTTAGTAACTTCAGGACAGCAGCACAAACATTTTCAGATTACGTACCCTAAGAAATTTCGTGTACACTTTCTGGGTTTCTGCAGCCCAAGAAATATCTGATACAAAGCGACTGAAACTTCCGCCAAAGTTGTTATGGGGATACATACTTCTATCCTTGTATCACATGAATTTGAATGAACAATTTTGGAAATGTAGGGTGGAAAAGCAATAACTGCAACTGGAGCACCTGACCCAAATAATAAGTGACGCTGCTCCAGTAGACATCAAACTTAGACGTCAGAATAGCTTCAGACATAACTGGTTGGATACGGAGTGCCTCAAAGCTAAAAAATATTTTTCCTTCGAAGGCTCTTTAGTTCTCTTGTATTCAAAAATATATGTATATGCAGCAGATAATAAAAATGTTTAGTAAAAAGGAAACAAGTTGAACTAAAGACTTAATTTATCCTTAATATTGCAAGGTCTTCGGCAGAATTCGGGAAAGCCGCAAAAACTATCGTATAAACGGGAGAACCATCAATATTTCATCATCCCTGAATGCATTTAAACTTCGGGGAGTACTTCAAGAACTGGATCCTCTATCTGTCACTGATAGTGCCAAAGCAGGGGAAGCTCCAGGAGACGACCGAATACCAGCAGAATTCTATAAGGACTGCCCAAACGGATTTTTATCTGCATTGACTGAGCATAATATTGGAGACAGCATACATTTCGGAAGACTTTACAACGTAAATGGGAGTAAAACAAGGATGTGTTTTAAGCACTGATACTGTAGGAGGAGGAATTGGGTTTGGAAGAATGTAGGTGCCAGGTCTCATTTTTGCTGGCTGACGACATAGCTTTTCTGGCTGAATCTGTTGAATGAATGCGGCAAATGATTAACCAACTTGAAATCTACTGTGAACTGTGAAATTTGTTAGTCAATTTAAAGAAAGCGGAAATAATGATCTTCAGAGAGGGTGGTGGTACTCGTAGATATTTCCGCAACGAAAAATGGATTTACAAAGAAGAGGAACTTTCAATTGTTCTAGGTGTGGAGTATAAGTTTCTAGAGGTGTTGCTCACAGCAAATCTAAATATGAAGAAACATTTCCGGCATAAATTAGCTGAGGCAAAGAAAGCTATTTCATGGGATTGAGGACGTTGCTTTGATAGGAAATACAATTAGCATAACTCAAAGAGTTGGAAGCCTCCATATTGCTATACAAAACCCAAGTATGGGGACATTGCAATTTCTAAGAAGTGGAAGCGTTTCTGACATATGGTATTTCCTTAAACGAATTTTCCGCTTGCCATTTTGAACACCAGTACCAGTATTATTTTCAGGCACTCTTAAACTGCCTTTTGAGTAGATCTTGAAAGTGTTTGAGATGAAAGGGGGAAGGCTGACCAAACTAGTTCTCAAGAGCGTAATGTCGTCAAGAGGATAATTTGTCAAGAAATGGGGATCTGGTTTTGGCGAAAACGTGCGCATTAAAACAGATATTAACTCTTTCGACTTAGACAGCTTTTTAAGTGAAACATTAGAAAAAGCAGCCAATTATAGGTATGAAAGATGCATGATGGAAGTACAATACAATCTTCACAACTTAGGTGGTTTTAGTCAACTCAATTTTAATCTTCAGGAAAGTACGTACTTTGTCAACAGCTTTCTTCTTAAAATGATACCTTAATGTGACCTGCCAATGCTGTGCGTTCTTTGTAGTCTTAGATAGAGGGAAGATGTGTAAAATTATATTGCCAAATGCCCTACATTAAGAGAGTTTCCTTCAAAATACTTAGGTGTAAATTTGATGGAAATAAATTAAGATCTGTGCATTCTGAGTGGAGGCATCTGCTTCCGCTTTGTGTAAACATACAGCAACGGCACAGTTAATAAACAATTAATAATTATCAATTAAGATTGGAAACCATCATTCTGGTAGACGGCCTTGGGAAAACTATAATGTATTAAACTTAAGTAAAAAAAAAAAACAATTGTATATATGTAAAGTTTTCATAACTAAATAACAATTTTTAATAATAGACTTTGACCATGCCACCAACTCTCAACACACTAATGAAAAAATTGGGTCGATACCGCATTATTTCCTCTTCAACAATCCATTAAAAAATTAGTCCCCTTCAAATAATGGTTCCTTCAAAAATGTAGACTTCGTCATTGCGCTAGATGAAGAATATCTCAGAAATTAACTCCCCAATGAGGTCTACTTTCTCAAATTTTATGGAATCTAATCTTCAACTGCCCTCTTACCCAATTAAAGAATTTATCGGGCAAACACCCACAGACATTTTATAAGATCTAACAACGTGCTTCAGGCATACTCTTCTCTTGTGGCATAAATGTCAGTCCATCCAAGATGAAACTGGTTCTTTTTACAAGAAAAAAAATATAAAAGAAACCGTGGACGGGGTACTCAAGCCAGATGGAATCTTTCCGAGTTTCTCGAAAACATCCAAGGTTTCATTCTATACAGCAATACAAAATGATACTGAACTCAGGGCGGATATAGGCTAAATTCGGGGTCTACTCGTACAATCCAAACTCATGCACTGGGCTACATTACGGTTGCTACACCAGTTCTTATTTATGGCATAGCCTTCTGATGATTTGTACTGAAAAAAAAATTCCAAGTATCAACTTGAGGAAAGAATTCAATGATTTATCTGTATAAGTATCACCAGCGAGTTACAGCCCGTCTTTACGAGACAGAATTATGTCAATCCAAATATCTGGCATCTGCTTTGCAATATATATTCCTATCATGACTGGGCAAATTATTTCAAAACATTTCATTTTGCGAGCAGGCAAATTACTTCCTCCTGTTTTACTTGGAAATTCTGAAAAAATAAGCTTACCCCTACTTTCAACAGGCAACAACTCACATATACACGAAATGTAAAATTTCAGTCAGAGTTCATGTCTACAAAGCATACAAGACATACAGTCAGATTTGGATGGACATAAGTCAAGTTCACAAAATTGTACATATTGATGTCATGACTGACTGAAATTATGTCTCGTGAAGATGAACTGTTAAGAACCCAACGGCGGCCCTCCAAACTCTGTTTCATTTTCCACCCATAGACACATGGCGCAGTGGTTAAGTTCGTCGACTACTACACAATAGGGTTTAGGTTCAAATCACGGTCCACGTCGAAAAGTAGAAAAATTTATTCTTAAATATTTATTTATTGGAATCAGAATAAATAGCAAGTTTCTCTGCAAGCGATTGGACTATGCCTTGTTCTACACTTCACTCAAGTTACTCTTAATGAGCAGCTTAGTTTTCTCTTAAGACCTCTGCGTCTTTTACTCTGTACACTGTCTTCCAGCGTCTTCCAAATGGCTGCCGTTTAGGTCAGCCGGAATGCACTACAAATAATGGATAAGCGATATACGAGTACATAGACAGTCAGCAGAGATCAGATCCATCACTATGCACACTATCAAACAGAGTCCAGTTAAGAACTGCCGCCTATCTCTCATCACCATGATTTGTTCATTTCCGGAAGACTCGAACGTTCCAGAGAACTGTGCTGCTGATGGATTAGCCGAACTTTGAAATGTAGGGACAAACAATAGGAAGCTTGTCAACGTTAGGTCACTGCTGGAGCATCAATAGGGAAATCGTAGAAGAATCTGTTCACGTCCCTTACAACTGCCCTGATTGAGCATGCATTACCAATTCTACGATTTAAATGATCTTTGCTCCATAAAGTTCTCAAGAAATCTCTACGGTTCAAGAAGACGACAAGCTAGGACATCACGGTCCCGCGCTCTCCCAATTGTGTCATAATGGACTTACTAAAGGTCCTAGTACAACTCAAATGAGAACTTGAGCTAATCTAACCTTGACTAGCCCACAAAGTACTGTACTGGAACTGCCAATAATAGGTAACATAGGTAGCATACCGGAAGCACTTTCTTTCTGTAGATGTTTCGATTTTTCATAGTAGCAAATCTAAAGACTTCCAGCAATGGCTTTCTGCGCAACATTTTGTGAAGGGCATAGCAAGGATTTTGTGTGATATCATCATTTTTGTTAAACTGCTTGGGAGAAAGCGGTGATGCATTGGGACAGCTGGTTTGCATTCCCTTTTGAAAAGAACACATTTTATGGATCGCTTCTAAATCTATACTATAAATAATAAATACAAATACCATAAAAAGGTATTATTTCTTAAAAAAATGGTCCTTCGAGCCGGGTATGAACCAGCGACCTATGGATAAACTTTGTCAGATGGACAGATGAGCAGTTCCTTTCTCCGCAAGCTCTTTACTTTGACCTGGCAGATCAGAAAAATTTAATGCGCTTAAACTGCTAACTTAGGTTTGGTTGGGTTTGCCAGATGAATCAATAAAACTCTTTCCTATTGAATGCTATTAATATTTGTTTTCCACAGGACAGTAGATAAAGTAGTGCTGAAGAATTTCAGCTAAGAAGTGCGAGAAATCTGAAAGTCAAATCACATTCAGGTAGAAGAATATATGCCGAGGTCTCTAGTTCTTAAATGTTCCCCACATTGCCTTGTTTTATTGAACATTCTTCGACATTTTACTGTAAAAATTATGTATTCGAGTCTTAAGAAGTTTAATTGAAATTTCAAGAGTGAATTTCTGCATTTTTAAAGTAATTTTCTACTTCGGTCCTCATCTGGATGCGTCTTCAAAGCCTCTTTCGCTAATTAAATTATTAAATACCCACAGTCGGCTACGGGATCCAAAGAGTCATCCTATCAGCAAAGCACAACGGCGGGCGGTAGAAATTTTTCATTTTGTTTCAATGCAACTGCAATGTGAAAATACCCCAGCGACACTTTCATTAATCCTTGCTGGGAGGCAACTGACTGCCGACTGTAAAGCCTGTGTCCCCGCCTGCCATGTAGTGACGCTTTTCCTCCTGTCTGTCATTTTAATAGTTCCCCTGTCAATGTCAGGATTTCCTCGCTATTTTTTCCCATTTATTTCTCACTCATTTAATTTGTTGTTTCATTACATTTGTACTCGTCCTCGATGCACACAGAGTCGGCACACAATGAGTGACACTTTGGATTGTAGTAAAATCCTCCAGGATACACTGACATGACTACCGAGGACAATCGTTTCGATTTAAATTCATTAAAGACCAAACAAACACAGTTACATACGAGTACGATACCCATACTTGTACGATTATATGATACTTTCCATGCTTGGTATCTGACTCGGAGAATTCCTAACCTATGATTGTTTTTGACACGAAATCAATTAGAGTCCTCCGTATGAGTAGAGGGGCATAACGACATACGTATTTGTTGCCATTTTAGTTATTTTGTCTCTCTATTTCTCTTTGACATGAAGCTGAATTGGATGTTGACAGAACGACAACATTGTCTACATTAACCTCAATAGGATATTTTACTTAACTTTTCAAAGGAAAAGTTAAATTAAAATCCTCCCCGCTGCGAGCACAACACAGTAGTAACCATACATCAAGTCCAAGTCTCATATACATCCGAGTTCATTAAGTTTTGGTGCCGGATTACGAGTCAGAATACCTGTGTGGAGGTTCGAAAAAAAAAAAAAAAAAATGTTGCAAGGGGCGGAAAAATTGAAGAGAAAAATTCGTATGCTGGAAATGAAAACGTCCATCAGGATGTCCAAAAACCACTTAAGAAAGCTAAAATAATAATTTTTTTTCTTTTGTATTCTCGCTTCGGTTTCGGTCTATGTCCTATTGGTTGCAGGTGGGCGTTAGTTTTCAGGCGAAGTCCTTGGGCAGCTGCTTTTGAAATAAAAGAACAAAAAAATAGAAAACCAGTCCGAGTCAGGGGGATTAGGTGTTCTATGTTTTTCTTTGGGATCAAGTTAATTGCTTCGTAATAGTGGTGGTGTTGGCGTAGCTAAAATTTAAAAGTTTTAAAGAGATGTTCTTTAACTTTAACTAAAACTACGGAGCTGCTTTCAAGTTAGTAGACTAAATGTACGCCAATTGGAGATGTAATGGTTACAGGTAGGTGAAAGCTAGGTGACGACTTAATAGAACTACGTCAGAAGTGGCTTAAAATACATGAGTAAGCACCGAGGGGTGATTGGCATAACTCCACCAACAATAGACTAACGTTGAAAGGTCGCATCTGTCTATGATGTTGTCACATGAAAACAGGGTAGCAAAGCAATGCTGCGTTTTGGAATTGCTAAATCGACGAGTCATTAAGCCAATATAAGATCAAATTTCTTATTACCACATCCTTTTACCCATCATTTAGGAGCAGCGTGAACAGAATAATTTTTCAGTCTTGGCTTATATGATTATATAAAATGTACCGGGTTGATCGACTAAATGGGTCTTTTGGGGTCTTGCGGTGGATGTGGAAAATCCACAATTTTTGATTTTCATAGAAATAGTTGTTGAAAACTTACAATTTCTGATCGGAGAACTATATATGGCACCTAATGTGCAATGTTATAAAAAAGTTAGGACCTCTCTGCACTAAAGTCGTTGTAAGTGAAGATGTTGCTCTCTACATATTAAGAGGCGAAAATGAGCAATTTGTAGATGTGGTTAATTTCCTGGGCTTTCATTTTGCTAATGATGTCACCTCCACTCGTTTTCAACCTGACAAAGTGTTGCACACTATCATCAAATTACATTTCTAATTTTCTGGACTTAAAAACAACATTGACTATCTTTTCGACATGCATGTACCCCTTTTAAAAGGAAAATATAAAAACCTAGCATTCCTTTGTTTACTCAATAGATTAAGGACCTTGGCACAGATACCAATGTACACTCATACATATATAACGACTTCCAACAAGTATGAAACGCTGTTACCTAACGAATTCGTAAAAACAAAAAGAAGTACTATCAAGCTAAGTTTAGCTCCAATAAATCAAGTTCAGCGTTTTGGAAATCCATTCGGCAAGTCGACTTTAACAAAAGTGCATCTGAATGGTATTCTCGCTATTAAATCGAATGCCGTAGGTTTGGATGATATTATTATGATGACACTAAAAACTTTCTTAATACAATTATTATAACCGGGATTATTCCTAATGAATAGAGGCAAACAAAAGTTATACCTGCTCCCAAATGACGCTCGCCAAATAAGTCTGGATATGGGCCAATTTTACTACCCGATCAAAAAGTTCCAGGAATAACTACCGTGTGGCGCTCCCATTGTTCCGTTTTGGATTATGTTTTTGTTGTTAAGTTGGTACATCTGTTGTTGACATTCCCTCTACATCTTAGCGTCATATCTTGATATTTGCAAAAGTTACGTAGCCAAGTTACAATTTTGGAAATGGATTTAAATTTGCAACAACGAACTTGTATTAAATTTTGCGTAAAAAACGAATTTAATGGTGCGCGAACGTTGGAAAAGTGTTTCGGCAACCATTCTCTAAAGAAAACGGCCCTTTACCAGTGGCACGAACGGTTCAAAAGTCAATCGAAGATGATGAACGCAGTGGCAGATCATCGACATCGAAAACCGACGAAAACATTGATGGAGTAAAAGAAATGTTGGTCAGTAACCGCACATTAACCATCAGAGAGATAGCGGAGCACTTGAACATTGCCTATGGATCCGTCCAAGACATTTTGGTTAATGATTTGGGCTTCCGTCGTGTAGCAGCAAAATTGGTGCCAAAAGACCTCAATTTCATGCAAAAAAGAGACTGTGTTGACGTCGCAAAAGAGATGATTTGCGAGCCTGAATCCGATCCCACATTCATCAAAAGGATCATTACTGGAGACGAGGCGTGGGTTTATGAGTACGACATCAGGCAAGTGAATGGCGTTCACCAAATGAGCCGAAACCAAAAAAAAAACACGTCATTTTCAGTCAAAAATGAAGGCAATGCTCACGGTTTTCATGGATTACAACGGAGTAGTGCATCAGGAATTTTTGTCAGAAGGCCAGACAGTAAACAAAGAGTATTATTTGGGCGTTATGAGACGTTTCCGTGAAGCAGTTTGCCGAAAGAGACCAAAATTGTATGCAGAAAATTCGTGGATTTTGCACCATGATAACGCACCGTCGCACAGTGCCATCATTATTCGTAATTTTTTGACGAAAAATGCAACAAATACCATCCAACAGCCACCGAATTCACCTGATTTGGCTCCCTGTGACTTCTTTTTGTTCAATCGAGTTAAAAAACCACTACGGGGAACGCGTTTCAGCAGTCGAGAGGAAGTAATGGAAAAATCACAGGAAGCACTGATGGATATACCAGTCTTTTCTGCTCGTTCAGATGATTTAGACTCGCCTTGGCTATCTTCCTCCAGACGCGTGAGAATTTATAGTCAAATTTTGTAAAAACACACTGCATGACTCTCACCCGTTTCGTACTGCAGGAACAACGAAAATTCAAACATGCCACCGGTGATCTATCTCAACTGCTTAATTGCATCCAAACTGCCATTAAAGCCATCGCATCAGCGGTGCGTAAAGCTGGCATAGCTAAGCTTCATGGAATCGCTGGTGAAACTAACGTCCAAGGAGAGGAAGTAAAAAAGTTAGATGTCCTATCCAATGATTTGTTCATTAACATGTTAAAATCTTCATATACCACCTGTTTGATGGTGTCTGAGGAGAATGAGAATATCATGGAGGTCGAAGTGGAACGCCAAGGCAAATACATTGTGACTTTTGACCCGTTGGATGGATCTTCCAACATCGATTGTTTGGTATCGATTGGTTCAATTTTCGCCATTTATAGGAAGGTAAGTGAAGGTGCTCCTACTATCGCTGACGCTCTGCAGCCAGGTAATAAAATTGTCGCTGCTGGATACGCTCTCTATGGATCAGCTACAGCTATTGTTCTCAGCTTGGGCAATGGTGTAAATGGTTTCACATACGATCCGTCAATTGGAGAATTCATTCTTACTGACCACAATATGAGAGTTCCTTCGAAGGGTAAAATTTGCTCCATCAATGAAGGTTATGCAGCCACCTGGGAAGAGAGTCTATTCAACTATATTCATAGCTTGAAAGGATCCAACTAAGGGTACCCCATATGGTGCTCGTTATGTAGGCAGTATGGTGGCTGATGTACACAAAACTATTAAGTACGGTGGAATCTTCATTTATCCTGCAAACAAGTCTTCTCCAAATGGCAAACTTCGCCTCTTGTACGAGTGCAATCCAATGGCTTTCCTTATGACACAAGCCGGTGGTTTGGCTAGCAATGGAAAGATCAATATTCTCGATGTTGCGCCCCAGAAGATCCATGAAAGGCAACCGATTTTCTTAGGCTCCAAGACTGATGTCGAGGAAGCGCTGAGTTATGTTAAAAAAGAATAAATAAAGTGAACTGATATTTTCTGAAAACCGATTAAGTGTGTTGCAGTCAATGGGGATTACTTTGAAGGGGACAATATAGATTTAGATGAATAAACTTGTATTTTTAATTTTCTGAATCAAGGATCAAGGTGGTATATCGTTCCGTAGGGTGTTTAAGAAAATTGTAAGTAAACAAATAGAGACCTTCCTTGGAACAGACCCAGCACCAATTCGGATTTAGAGCAAGCCACACCAGCACAACTGCCTTGCCATTGATTGGCATCACTTGTGGTATTCCTGGACTTCCAAAAAACCTTTTATTCCATTCTTTTATTCAAATTAAAAAGTCAATTCGCTTTTGATAGTAAAGCGTGTCGTGGCATGTTGTGGCGTCATATCCTAGTAATCGCAATCAAGCTGTATTTCATTGTGATGAAATATCACGATTTTATTTGTTTTAATTTTGATGTTTTGATGTTTTCCAGCGTAACATACTCATTTGGGGTCCCCGAGCTTTCACCATAATTTGTGTCTGTATGACTGCGTTTGAATTCCAGAAAACCAGCCACAAATGGTTCCTTTCGATGGTTATATTCCTTATAACACTTTTCAAGTCATTCTTCAGTTTTAACAGTGATTTTTTTTCCATAAAATAACAGTGCGAAATCGTTTGTATGCAGTATTCTGATTATTCTGAGACTTCACGAGATTGTAAGGGTGAATCTAGTTTTCTTTAAACAATGTTGCGGGTAACACAAGCTAGCGAGACTAGAAACACCTGTAGTGGGGCGGTTGGATGATGTGGGATCGCTCTTCTACACACAATATTCGGTCGTAGAGACGTTTTATGCAAATGCCGGCGACAAATAAAGCAGACAAAACTATTTGAAATTGATGGAAGATTAGGAGCAGTTTTGTTCACGGAGGAATCACCTATTTTCCTTTTTGTTGGGCACTCTCTATGCGATTAAGTAATTATAAATAATTCTTTGCATACTAACTTCGGCGTATGGGAAACGCGAATGGATTGAAAGGTATTGAAGTTGCTGAGAAATCTAAGATACCGCAATATCGAATGATTATTATTCAACTAAGGAGGTATTGGAATCAAAGTTACACTGTTCGAAGAAGAGACTTATGAAGGGTATCAAGCTCGTTGAACTCTAATAAATTGATCAAAGATATACACAAAGACGTGTGTAGCAAATATGACATCGAAATGATGATATGTTGATATCAAAATGTTTAAGCCACTAAAGTGAACGATGTGTAGAAATACTTCACCTTCATGAAAATTCGTCTCAGAAGTAAGTATTGATAGATTTACAGAAAAAGTACATGGATTGAGGACTTGTAAGCATCAAACAATGAAGCCATTCTCGAATTGTCAGCCGGAGTTACATACATCGATAGGTAGAATGCAATGGTTTCCGAATTCATGTCATTTGAAAGACGACAACTGTCCCACTGCATCAGTACAGATTTATGTGAATTAATATGTACACCAAGTTTATCAAGGCCAATCAATCTGTATTCAACACCTTAAAGCTATCAGTCCTTTCATCTAACACTTCAACGCATGTCATCATGCATTATACGAGTACACCCATCAATCGATACAGACAAAGTAGCCCACTTCAAATTACTAAAGCCACTTTGAACAATACATCTAAATACAATACAACAATCACAAAATGGCGGATATAAAATAAAATAGAAAAAAAAACAGGACACAGCTAAATACTGGGTGTCATGGTCGTAGATACTTTGCTTGTTAAAAAGTCTACTACACACGAGTTGAGTATGTAAATGAGTTGTCAAAGGAAGAATAGCAATTTTTTTTGGAATTTGATTTTATACAATATGATGAGAGTATGTACTCACCCTTGCTGGCGCCGTCAGGTCCTCGTAGGATGGTACACTCTTCAATTGTTCCAAACGCATTAAACAATTGTCTTACATCCTCTTCCGTTTGCTGCTTACTTAGCATACCAACAAACAGTTTACGATCTGCATATTGTCAGTCCCATAAAAGTGAGGAGTTCCAAATCCACGAATTGGATGCAACATCATAGTCACCATTACCATTATTGGCATAAGCATCAGAGTCAGTACCAGCGTCAGTATTACCAGCATGAGTATTACCATCATTTCGAAGAATAACAACAACATCCATTCGGACCAACGTCCGCATCATCGTGGAGCGCAGCATTGAAATTGTTGAAATTGTTTTTAATGTCGGAATTGTTGTAGATAGGAGTTTTGTTGTTATTGTTTTTGTTTTTTTGGTTTATTGTTTTTTTTTTTTCACATCAGATACCACAAGGTTGGTACATGAGAATCATTTGCGTATGTTATGCGTCCAGAGAAACATTCAATATCCCCATTCAATTGAATCGAATCGACCAACAATGGGTTTGTCGTTGTTAGTCAGTTTAAATGGGTGGCAGGCGCTCCATTAGGGGTTGGGTGGTGACCATGTTTATTGGGAAAGGTTGTTTGTTCGTCCAAAGCCAGTAGAGTGGTGATAACGATGATTACGATGTCGATGATGATGACATGAGTTACATACAATAGACACACAACGACAAAATGACGTTCATGTTCGAAATCATGATGATGGTAACGATGACGATGACGATGATGATTATGTTTTCGGGTTCATGTTGTAGATGTTGATGTTGTCATGTTGTCGTTATTGTTGTTGTTAAAGTTGTTGTAGTTGGGATTTGCATTCAATAGACGATGAAATATCAGACATACATGTAGATAAATTTTAATGATTTCACATGTTGCCAGGAGATGTGATGATCAGGTGCGCACACACAGATAGAAGATGTGTAGTTAAAGCGAATTAATTTGTTTATACGTTGAAGAAGTTGCAGAGGAAGAAGAGAGAAAAAAGACAGAAAAAAAAGATATAAGATTGAATTAATTAATTTTGTATAAATAAATCAATAAAAAAAACAAACTAACAATAACAATAAACACCACACACATACACACACGTACATAGACACTTAGGTACAAACAAGAATTTTGAACATTTACGTATGTAAATCGAGAATTTTTCTTAACAAAAAAACATTTTATATAATAAAATAAAAATCGGAAAAATCGTGACATCAATGCAAACACAAAAGACACATTCAGTCGGTTTTCAAGGAAGTGAATTGAACTGAATCTGAGCCGATTCCATGCCTTGCCAGAGAGGTCTGGCAGTATCTTCAATAACCCTGTCAAAGCGGATGAGACGGTTGTTGTGGAATCTTACACCACTTTTACTGCGAATAGTACCCTAATCCGATAGCTAAGTTGGACAAATAATACATGGATAACCCTCTATTTCGCGAAAGCTTTTCCAATTCTCACCAAGAGGTTTCGTCTAGGTAACTTGTTTATATGTATGTTGAGCTGTTGCTATATGTTGAGGCCTCTAAGCTAAATAAATTTGACAATACAGTAAAAATGGAGCTCCTCAACGTACGAGCAATGTCTTTATTTCGATGTGAAGATAGAGGAAAGGAGAGCGTTCAGAGACTACATAACAATACGTCTGCCAACGGACTTAGGATAACCGGAACGGATCATATATGATCTGGTAGTCGCATCATCGAGATCGAGCTGCAATCATCGATTCGGGTGGTTGGAGACAACGGAATCAAAAACCATAGCAACTGCCAGACGTGATGGGAAAATTTGACGTCCGATGATTATAAACTGCGCTGTTAATCTCTCGACAAACACTACATCAACATTCTAGTACAATCAACATTATTCTAGTAAATCCCCAAAAATATGTTTGATAACAAATGCCGTCTAAATGGCTTGTCTGACGACAAATACCGGTAACGCATCAACTCGCGAGCTCTACGAAAAAAGAAAAATGAAAGGGATTCAAAAAAAACGAAGAGATTTTTGT
Organism: Volucella bombylans; assembly: GCA_949129095.1. NCBI lineage: Eukaryota > Metazoa > Arthropoda > Insecta > Diptera > Syrphidae > Volucella > Volucella bombylans. The sequence goes on along the minus strand of OX422142.1, from coordinate 19,575,915 downwards.
TGAAAGTGCCCATCAAACTTAATGGTAGACTTACAATCGATGTTGGTAATTACGAGTAATATAGAACATTTTGTCAGTAGCTTTCAGTGGCGAAAAGAACTGGCACTCCGTTGTCATGTAGATTGATTTACTTATCATACACGATAGCAGCAGAGTATTTGGAATTGCCAGCCTATCCGCCGACTTAAACAAAATAAAAATCTGGAGGCCTCCAGCAACTGATCTGCTTTATATGTGGAATCCTAGTATCACTTGGTCGATGCACAAAAAGGTAGATCCTCTTAACTTTATCGACCAACTTATCGGTTAGTCCAATTAAACGGAATGTGCGAAGGGAAGCTTTTTGACAGATCTCATAAAAGACCCAAGAGATCCAGATACATCCGTAAAAAGGAACAGGCAAGTTCCAGAATCTATGCAAAACTCATCCACCTGAGGAAAGTAACTCTATAAAATTTTTAAAGTTATGTCAAGGGAATGTACAATAGTATGACTTTTTGAACGCAATTTACGAATAGATTCTAGGAAAGACCTTTTAAGAGCAACAAAGGTGTCTTTGTTTTGCACCCCTTTCATTATGGATATTGTTTATGGTTGAGAAACGCCTACTTAGGCGAATGAGGCTATGTGTGGCTATTTTTCAAAAATAGATGCCATATATGGTTCCCGTTTGTATCAATAGAAAATGTAGAAAAAGGTTTGATGGAAAGCAATACGGGATGTACCGGGACATTAACCACATTATACAACCAACATCAGGGAGATCTCAAAATCAGGGTGAGAAACTGAAGGCAACTGTCAAGGTAGTCAGGTAGAAAGGCTAAGTAAGATACCCTGATATACCTCAGTGTGGAGTGTCATAAAACAAAGTAAAGATTCCAAGCTCTTTCTGCAGTTGGGTGAGGAGAAACGTTGAAAGCGTCAGCATATGACCCCTTATTACTCCCCTACAGAAGATAAGATGCACCAGTGTATCTCCAAAACTAGGCCAGCTTACAATATCCAAGCAAGACTGTTGCAATTACAGAATGTTGGAGATTTACGTAAGAAACGTTGGTGGCTGTCTTTTCTTAGATAAGCTAAATCTAAGCCTCTCTTTCCGTCTTCCAAATCACTGTAGCCTGTTCCAGGCGGAAATTTTGGCGATTAAAGAAGCTCTGTCCTGGCTGACGAAAAACGTGATATCTGCAAAGGATATCCGCATCTTTTCGGATAGTCAGGCCGCCATCAAGTCCCTGGACTAGGTCTCATTATATTCTAAAATCACCCTTGAATGTCGATCAACTCTCATGGAGATGGCAGAGCAGTTCACCTTTGTTGGGTGCCGGGCCACAGAGACATTCTAGGGAACTGCAGAGATGATGAACTCGCCAAAATTGGAACCACTCTACGTATTCTACCGGAAAAGGGTAGTATAGGTATACCGATCGCTACGTGCAAACTAACATTAAAGCTGGATGCCAATAAAAGAACAGACCTTAGGTGAATTGTTGGGCAAACATGTCAAGCGAGCAAACAGATCTGGCCAAAGTTGGATCTGAATCGCTCTAAGTGTCTGATCCTTTTAAATAGGAAACATCTCAGCGCCATAATAGGTGTCATCACTGGACACTGCCTTATAGGCAAGCACGCAAAAGGCTTGGCGCTTTTACTAACGATTTCTGTAGAAGCTGCATGGACGAGGCAGACTCTGTACATGTCCAGCTCTCTCCCAGAGAAGAAAGCTTCATCTAGGAGTTTTCTTCTAGAAAATATATACGTTAACAGTCTCCTACGCTTTATCATAAGCTCAAACTGGTTCCAGTAATAAGAGGATCATAGATCTACGTGGCATCACAATGGACTAATAGGCCTAAGTGGGTTGGTATTTCCGACAGCCACTCTTATCTACCTTCCTAACTACGTAAGAAAAAACCCAATAAATATCTGATATTCTTCGTCAACTATATAACATGCATTAATAAGATTCGTGCCGCTGTACATCTGCTAGTAGGACAGCATTGGATGCATAAATGGCATATATGGTCGTACAATTTTCTACTTCTGTGTATTTTGCTTTATCTCGACAGGAATGGAAGTCAAATAATAACTGGAGCTAAGCACTTACATTGATCGTTCATATCTAGGGAAATTCAAGCTCATATCTAAATAACCGAACCGGATACCTCTGATTGAATTGATTCACCAAAAGATGTTGTGTGATAAGTTCTTAGGGAAGTTACCGAAAGAAAGCGCCTTTTTTTATCAACTGTGACTTTAATTATCGAACAAGCAGATACCTCAGACCCTTAAGGATTTTCAAGAGTCAGATCTCTAAGAAATGCCAAAGAATTGACAACTTCGACAAATAGAAAATAACAATTGTCAAACCAGGCGAAAAAGCGTTCCTCTTTCCGATTACTGATGTCCTGTCATATGGCAAAGAGGATCTTAAAAAAAAAGAAGAAAAATACTAAAGTGCGTAACTCCAATGACAACTTCGGTCACGGCCGTTTTTTAAGTCGATTGACCAAGTGTTCTTTCAGAGATGTGTGAATGAAAAATTTAAAAATAAACTCAAACTCTAAAAGAACACTTTTTCAGATCGCTGAGGCTACTACCTCCATCCTATACCCGATTTGGCAGACTAACGACCAACCACATGGCAACTTCAAATTAAATTAAGTCTGCCACTTTCCTAATTTTGTCAAAGAGGAATAAAAGCACACACAAAAAAAGACTTCACAAAGTTAACAGAAAATAACTTCATTTCGAGACTTTGTATCTCCTAATTCCGAGAACTTTACTGGTAGCCCATAACTATTCTTACCCCAACAAACCCCAAAGGCTTCAGCTCATCCCATTGAGACAAAGCGATTAAATGTTATAGAGAATTCTTTCTGTCTACCAAGCAATGTCCATGTGCAACTTGTGCAAAACCGTTTTTATCCTTCGTTTAATTTTTTTCCTCTCTTTTTTTTTTATGTTCATGTCCTTTGTGCAGGTTTTCTTCCTCATTTCACATGCCAACATGGGAAACATTTGGGCGGAAAAGATCATTAGGCTCATATAGACAAGTTAAGTGGTTCTTAACGTCATATGGCTAATGTGATGCTGCTCCATGGAAAACTGTCCCTATCGACCTACTACACTCAGACTCCGTGTCGAATCGACCGACCCGAAAATACATTCAAGGCAGTTAAAGGGGTTAACCTGTAAGACAGTAGTGTATGTAGATCTAAATGGCTAAATGTCTGAACAGCAGTACAGCAGGTACATATGGTTAACCATTCTACCAATCGGTCTACATCTCGGTCTACCTCTCGGGTGTGCTAAGATTTTATTTTCCTTTTGCTTCTGCCCCAAAACCTTTCCTTCAATTCAAATTCTCAGCTTCGGGATACTGGGGGCGGTTATGTATCTCTTTGCGACCTCTCTCTTTATGGCATAAGTGTTCAGAAAAAGGGTGAAAATTACGGTATTTCTTTTTTTTTCCTTCTTCTTCTCAATGACTTCTGCAACCCTTTTGGAAAATGGAAGGGTAATTTTCTACGATCATTCGGGGGTAGGGTGATATATGGTGAACAGATTGTATGGGCAAAGCAAAATAAAAGAATATCCCGGGGATTGGGATGGGGATGGGAAATGTAATTGCGCTTTAAATGGAGAAACCTGAAGGACAAATTTATCAGAGTATGATATGAACATCAAAATCTGCTGACACCCTTAGTACAAAGGTGGTAATAGCAATGACATTTAGATTGATATGGCCATACCAGGCTTGGGTTGTCTTATCGATTTTGGAAGGCAATTGAACGTAAGTAGCGCTCGTTCAAATAGAGTCGACAATTGTCTTTGTGTTTTGTTGTGCTATCGGTCATCAGTTGGCCGTCGATGATTAACCTTTACGCCAGTTCACCTTGGCGTTCGTATTTTCATGGGAATGAAAGACTTTTTGACAAGGGGACATTTGAATCGTTCAAGTTTTAATATTTAAATGTGAGAGCAGTTGGAGTGAAACATACCTTTTTTCCTATTCTTAACACTTCCTTGCACTTCAATGATCAAAACTAAAAGGAAAACCCATTTCAGCAATGTAAAGATGTGGGGAAAAAACGTGATGCTTACCAAAAATTAAACTTGGAAGTGGATTTTCAGTGCAAGTAACCCTTTTTCATCTCAGTCTCAGAACAGCCACTTAGATATGATTGACCTTGCGCAATATAAGACGTGCAGTTACTATGAGTAGTAGAGTATGAGTAGTAACTGCACAGCAAGTGGACTGACACTGAGAAGGGTTACTTGCACCGAAAATCCACTTCCAAACTGAATTTTTGTCATTTCAAAGATCTTAAGGAGATTATTCGATGGATTAAAGTCAGCAATGCAACGCGACAAGTGACTTAATGGCCGTAACTCCGAAAGATCGTCCATGGGACCTTTCATTCGTCCAGCAAGCTACCATTAATACTTGCTAGCATGTGATTGAAAGATTCTTCGATTGATTAAACAATCACGTGCCGTGCCTAGAACATAAAAAAGGTGCTGACAACTTTAAGCCTGACGGATTATTTTGTCCAATTATAACCCCCAGAATGGAAGGAAGCTTGTGCCGAATAGTTAGAGAGATTTGGGCCGAGTCGAATCAAAAATATTTGGACGACATAATACTGCCAGAGGAATCACATGCGACAACGGTTATTGGTGTCATTATACTCATGGATAGAGTCTAACTTCAGATGTTCAGTAGGTTAAGCCGTATCCTCATCTCCTCGCCGTGCTTGATATCTAATAGTCCACTAAGGACGAACGTATGTTGAATCTGACTCTGTGAAGAGAGTTGAAAACTAGAAAATATAAAAGTTTAACTGATTAGAAAACACCTTCAAAAGCTTAGCCAGACTTCCTCAAAAAGAGGACGATCTGCGGAAGAATTTTCTCGACGAAGTCATTTGTGATATTTATGATCAGGACAGTGCATACCTAATGGAGCTATATATTTTGATGTATTTGGAAGCTTGGCAGGACTTACATCCGTCAAGATGGCTACTAACGACCGATGTCAGTGTCCGATTTCCTCAGAAAATTCTTTGACTCTACAGATATTGTGAAGCACAAGCCTTATTGCGGGCTCCATAAAAACTGATCCAGTATTAGTATGTAAATAGTATAACGCTGGAAAGTACTCAGTGTGATGTACTGTCTGGAAACACCTTTATGGAACTGCACTTGACTGAAGAGAACATCACTGTCATCACTCGCTGCAGCTGCAAAAAAGTCTGAGAAAATCTAAGGAAGGAGCAGATTTGACAATAAATCAGCACAGAACCATATATCAACGGTTGCTTATCGTTTAAAACTAACAACTAACTAACTAACACTATCACTAGCTATGACTTCAAAATGTTGTAAGTAATTGGGTAGGTAGCCGGCCTAAGAGTAAACCGTAAATGGCAACTTAGTGGAGTTACGACGAGAATTTATCTATAAACATTCACTAACTTTGTTTGGTTAAATTCACTGGGTTTAAAACTCCTTGCTTTGAAATGACTCCTAATCCTCTGGATCTACTCTATGGCTGCGTTTGTTGACCGATGAGCTTAAAGAAAAGCGAGTGTGTCGCAAGTGATTGATGGATGAGGGTGGAATAGAATATGTTTTACCTTCCCTACTATATGCTAAGAAAGAACCCAAAGATTAGTACCAATTTGTCGGTCAAGACACCCGAAGAAGACATTTTTTAAGAGTCGAACACAGGCGGGGAAAGCTACTCAAACCATGTTCTATGCCACAACTGGAGTTAATTGACCTAGAACTAGCTGCTAAACAGTAGTACCAATATATTACACTAATAGATCCTAATTGATGGAGCCCATTTAACAGCCCATATTTCGAATAATTTTTACTTCTGCTAGCCAGAGCTTAATTCTCAAAAACCGCTACCTTACCTTAGTGTTTATGTTCAATTTGTATGACTATGTATTCTGTGCACTTAGGTTCAGGGGTGTGTACCCCATATTGGGCGCCACTTTTTGCTCCTGCATCGTCAAACCACCACCATGTTTAATGTCTTTTACTTTTTTTTTCTTTGAAAAGATACCATCCTCCATAAAGGCAAGCAGACCTTGAAATTTGATTTGCCACCCAATGGTAGTAGTTATTTTATCTGTTTGTGGTCTGTAAAACCCTCTGCATTTCATTGCATTATCAACGAAAAGACAAAAAAAAATTTGTTCAGCTCTTATTGCCCATCAAAACTAAAGTCCCCCATTACTAGTACTACTCACTGAAAGACTTGATTCCCAGAAATCATCCAATGGAAATTTCTATAAAATGTGAAAAAAAAACCACTCATTCAATTTCCACAGGATCTAAAGCACCCACCACACTCACTTGCATAAGTCTGAAACGACGCATTTCCATCTCTAATGCCGTCCATAAATTCTTTCATTGACTCAAGTTTCCCATAAAACCGAGGAAAAATAAGGAAACACCTCCCTACCTTCATGAGGATTGACAAGAATGGGAGTCAAAGTAGATTTTGAATTCCATGTCGAGGCTCTTAGTTCGCGCATCTAAAACCAAATTATATTCCTTTTAACTTTACGTTTATTATATCCAATAAGGCAACCCTCACTAGTCGTTGCTGTTGCTGCTGTCGTTGTAGCATTTTTATAATGCAGCACCCACACCTTAATGCCGGTGCAAATATTTTATAGGTACACCGCCAAACGAGCCATTCGAGCGCAAAGCGCAATCACAAGTACTAAACTGAAAGCGACAATTTCGCATAAATAAAATTTTCTACGACCGCAGAGGGCCATACACTTGGACAGGTATCCGTATGAGTAGATAGGAATATGTGCCTTTATAGTGCATAATTTTTTATAGCAAGACAAAAACACTTGAACGGGACACCCTATATCCAACATACGAGTACATCCTGTATCCTGTCATTCGTTTAGCGTCACCACAGCGCCGTCGATCTCTTTAACAATGGTTAACTTCTGCTCGAGTAATAAAATAAATTTACAAGTGCAAGGTAGGACTCTATAAAAATTCAAGAATCAGTGGGCCTTAGTTTCACCCCTGGTTCTACTCTGGTCCGCCATTTATTTACTTAACTACCCCTCAGTGGATTTACTGAACTTAAATCAGAGCGGAAAATGAGAAGAAAAGAAAATAAAACTCACCACCTAGTCCTTGACGACAACAAGGATACACACTCGTACATGGAAATAGCTCTGAAAATATCATAAAACACATGAACAGGAACATAGGCTTAGTGTTGCTCTTAAATTTAAATAATGTCAACAAAGAATCGGGGAATCGCTACACCTAAGTATCGGTTGTCTGTAGTAAAAATTAATTTCCCAAAAAAAGTAATTAGATACATTTTTAAGTACTTGTTAAAGTATTCGTTATACCAAAAGGACCAGGAGATCGAAGAAATATTGCGAATTTTATTCACGAAATGTGATACAAGAAATACAAACGAGACAACAGATACAACAGATAAAACCACTTTATTAGGTTTTCGATGTCAGGTTGAAAGTTGTTATGGATGTTTTAAAATTCAAGGCATGTCCTGACTGACTGGCTTTTGTTTGTGTCCTACTGTTAAATGGTTCAAAGATTAGGTAGTGGCAAAATGGAATCAAAGTCTAGTCGCGTGCATTGGAAAAATATCTGGAGGGAGAATTGAATGTTGGGGGAATTTGATGGTTGAACGAATTTTATTTTATTTTGACTCTGGTCGATGGATAAGGACTAATAATTTTGGCTTTATTGTGACTGGAAGTCTAGTGGAAATTTATTTCCTTTCTATTCGTATATAAGGGTTCATCAAAGGTAAAATACGTACATCAAAATCATAGAAGATTGACAAGATTTATTTCAGACCCTTTCCGACTACTCGACTTATTCCAATAAGTCACCAATATTCTTCTGTATCTGGCTTATTTAAAACTCGATGTTAAGAAAATCAATGAAGCTACTAATTGTACTAACATCAATCTGAGACTTTACAGAAAAAAGGAACAACGCAATGAAAACCTCAGGTTAGGTGAGAAACTACGTAATAAAAGGATATGCGAACGTTTTGAACTGACGAACGAATTAATGCAATAATTGCCTTTGTCCTAAGAAAACAATGCTTGCAACATGAACATGTTTCAGTATTTATAACGCTGAAATATATGCATATGTGCGTGGTAACCAAACATAAACGTCGTAACATGACATCAGAAATGTGGAACCTCACCATTGAGTACCGGAAGGCTTTAAAAAGAATCCGAAGAAGTGTTGGGACAGCAGCGTCCTTTATGTGGACCGAAGACATCTTAAGCCTTTAATTTTACAGAACTAGGTAGCCTAAAATATTATATATACTGGAATCGCGGCACAATCTTCGGCGAATGTGCATCCCGACAGCTCTCAACAACTTCTATGTTGCCAAAATCAATTACTGAAGATCAGTGTCATCGCTGCCAACATGCCATCGGAGATATCGCAAGTGATGTGCTGAGTTTCACCCGGCTACCAACAAGAAATCCGTGGTTTGATAGAGAATGCCGGCAAGCACATGCAGCTAAACAAGAAGTGTACAAAGAGAACGATAGCTGCTTATGAGCCCTGCCAGCAAAAGAGGCGGGAAGAACATCGGCTTCTCCAGAAGAAAAAAAGAGAGCAGGAGAAGCGCGCGATCCAAATTATTGGGAGGTTGTATTCCAGGAATAACGTACGGAGCTGTTACATACAGGTAACAAAGCAATAAAGCCAGTACGGAAAAGCCTGTAGAGACGAAGATGGAAATCTTGTAGTAGAGTCACAGTCCGTGTTGAGAATATAGAAAAAATTGTTCTGCAAACTATATAAGGGCGAAGAAGTCGAACATTCCGCCGTCAACTTGCACGAAGATAGCCAAAACTTTCATCTTCCTGACCAGAAAAAAAGTAAGGATAGCAATATCTAAGCTAAAATCCAACAGAATCTTTCAAAGTCTGTACAACTACTAGCGTGATATTGACATAGTAATTGCCAGAACTCAGCGAATGGAAACGGAATCTGCCAAAATGAGTTTAGCGTTAAACGAGGGCGAAACCAAACGTATGATGTCAACAACGAGAGACACACATCATCTATGAATTAGATATAATGTCACAGTGGTCAACAGAAATAAAAGGAAGAGTCTTGCCAATTGCTATAAATCAGATGAGAATATCTTCAGTCGCTTCGAGATGTTGACTCGTATATAGTCTTCGAATCCAACCCGAAGGTATTACGTTGCGCGCATAAGTAATAGGGCACCTGAACCGATAAGGAGTGCGCAACTGGAGGCAGTTAGCTAAAGGCCGGGCTAATTGGAGAGGCTTGTCAGTGATCATAAGTTGGTCAGTAAGGTAACCTAAAAACTTCATACTGAATTTTAATCAACAAATATGCAATATAATCGTCGGCATATAATAGAATCAGATTCAGTGGACCATTCAAAAGCTAAGAAACCTCCGCCGAAGCTAGATAGTCAATAAATTCAATGCTTTAATCTATGAAACAATAGAATTCAGTATATTTTAGGTCCTCTAATGCAGGTATATAGTATACCTCAAATCTAGTCTAGTTTCTTGAAGATTCAGGACCAAAACATTCCTAAAATATTGCTGAAGAAGCCATGTTCAGGTTGTTTCAGCCTCCGAAAATCTTAAAGTAATATATTTTTCTTAGTCCTCTCAAACTAGATGCAATTTGTTCAGAATTCTAGTCAACCAACGATGGCTTGTGTAGAGGCTATAGCTATGAAGAATTTTACGAGAATGATACCCACTACCCGTATCTGAAAACCACTGATGCTGCTTACAAAATGTTTTTACAAGAGATGCTTAAATTTGATTTATTACAAATATTCGTCGGCCTCCTGTTGGGCGCCAATTTTCTTAAACGTTTCACTCGTTGTTCTTAATCATTGCAAATCGCAGTTTTTAACTCTTCAAAAATCAAACTATTGTTACCAATTTTATTCAAAAGTAGCTACTAGTACGCTGAGACTAAAGTGACATCAGTTACCAGCAAATGTTCTCCTTAATGCTCCACGCCAGTAAAAATTCAAGTTGCAATCATTCTAACCAATTTTTTGTTTCTTACTAAACGGTAGTACCTGATCAAGTTAACATATCAGGGGTTCAGGCTGAGAAATATTATTTGTGAACTGCTATCCGTGAACTTTTTAGGTTCATGAGAATTGCTTTAATAAGAAATTTCTACCAAATTTCTTCTAACAAGCCGGTCTTTGGCACCATTGGAAAGATAACATTTCTCACCGTTCAATTCCTTGATTATAGTAAAGACCCCGACTGGATAAACATTCAGCGAACATTTACGAGAATGGTGTTTAGAAGCCTCATTGAGACTCATTGGATCTCCACAAGACAAATACTTTATGTCAATCTTACCTATGGTTGCCTCCGACTCCATACATAATCGTGAATAATAAGATCTGAAAGTTCCCTAGGAATTACGCGGCATTTGTATATATTAAATGATGTGCTCCAAGCTCTTAACTAAAATCCTCGAGGAAACGGAAGAAAAACAGGTCATCCAAAACCTACAATGAAAACTCCAGGAACAATTCATCATCTCTGAGCTTCCCAGCATCTAGTAGGTAAAAGCAAAGTGAATTTAAAAACTATTAGTGGTGACAAATTTCGACACATGTCAAATTATCATAAGATGTACCGAAAGATACATTTGGTTTTGGCTTTTTGGAATACCAAAAGCTGGAACTGGGATGACCTATAAGAAACAAGTTACTGTTGATCTGCCAAAAACATTCAAACTACTCAAAGTCAAAAGTATTCAAGCCACCCACCGTTGCTTTGTTATTTATGGTTTCAAGTTGAGCACACCCAATATACACTTTTTGCGGACAAACTTACCCCATTGCGGGTTAAATACTTCATTGTTATTTCCTAACCATCAAGGCTAGATGTTACCAAAATTTCCAATCGAACTTTCTGCGTGTCTTCTGCTAAAATATTCCCAACGCGAACTTGACTTTCAAAAGAAAGAAAAATGGGAACACCGCGTTGTACATCGAAATATCCAGACTGGTTGTCTGTTCAGTCTTCAGCCGTCATATCCCCTGTCAATCCTCTCTGGAATACAAAATCTTTCAATATTAATTAACGTTTAAGTTAAAAGTTTTTAGCCGACGTTATTCCTTTGAAACGGGCCTTTCCCGCACTTTTGACAGTAATTAACCGACAACCAAGAAACGACGGAAGGACGAATCGTCGTTGCCTGGATGGAAACTAAAGAAAAGGAAGACTTCTAAACCATTCCACGTACCGTTGTTGCGTGTCTAAAACAGAGCACAAAAACAACAACATCCAGTCATACTTCAAGTTAAAATAGATTAACCACCCTCCATTAGAGCCGCAGGACCACAAAATAAATTATCATTTCAAGATGGCGCGGGGAGTAGAAAAGCGAGCAGGCTTGAAGAAATGTATCCATGCTGGTGTACGGAGTATCTATGTTGGAATACAAGTATCAGTGCTGGTGTAACCGTATATTTTGTATATCTCTATCTTTAGAAGTTGGCTTCTGCTTAAAGAAAATCTGAAATTTCACCCTCTAGACAGGCACAAAGTGCTTACTTCATCCTTCGCTTGTTTTTATACTGTGAAGACGTACTATGCTCGTATACATTTAAAAGGACCCATAGGTATTGCAAATAATTTTCAAGTTTCACCTACCCTACATAGTTGTTTGGTTGTATAGAGTTTTGTTATACTTTGTCTTTACCTCCCTATCACGGATTAAAGGGAAACAATCCACTGTTGGTGGGTCTTGTCTTTAGAAACTCTGAAGTGGCTATGGCATAAGCCACTCCATAGCTACACCGATGGAGGCGGGAAAAAATGTTTATGAATCCCTGGAGGGATGTTGTTGAAATGAAATTTGATTAGCAGGCTTTATATAAGAGGGATACTAATCCATCTTAACCATTGGTAACCATTGCTTCGGTTCTAAGGATGAGAAATCATTATTTGGGCAGTTTCTGCCTCTTGTTCTTGTTTTCAAGGAGCTATGGTAATTCATCATTGAAGTTGGTTGGCAGGGAAAGTTTGTTATGATTTTTCTTGTTCTCACCCCTTAGATGTTGGAGATTCTATGGTGGAGTAACATTTCTATTTAGAGCTTAAACTGGATGCAAACAGATGTGGTGGTTAGCCTGATGGTTCTTCTTTTTTTTAATGGATGGTCTGTACTTTATGCTCATCAAGTTTTTTCTCTCCAATCTCGAAGTTTGTATAGGCAGTCGATGGGAATAGGGGTGGATAAAGTTTGTTTAAAGGATTTACTGAAGATGCATAATTGAGGTCGTAAAAGAAGTCTTTGAAGGCTGTTAGGTCAGACGAGATATATTTGGATATTTCGGAGGATTTTTAATGAAAATTGCAGGGTGAGAAACACTAAATGGGAACTTGAACCATAAACGAGGATTTTCAAATCGAATGTGAGATTTAGTGAATTTATTTGAGGATATTTGTGTTGACATATGCCAGAAGAGATCAAAGCAATTTGAGTGGCTTTAATGTATTCATTAGAAAAATCAACAAAAATGTTAAGAAAACTTGCGAGAAGGGACTTTACCACTTACCACGCAGGGTTAGCAGTGATAGAAAAAATCTGAATAAGCAGTCCTGCGGCCCGAGAAGAACCCGATTTTATTCTATGAATCTAATATCTCAGGTGCCTTACCAAATTTAATTTAATTCATTTATGTAGCTGTGTCGCTTATGTTGTCATCTCTATAGAAACACAAGAAGTGTTCAACTGCATATGAAGCTTTATGTCCCACGAACTTTGATTGTTACCCGATCCTGGCACCAAGCTCATGACTAAAAATATGATAGCCGTAAACTGACAACTTTTTTAAACAAATATTTTCACAATACAAAATGATGTTCGAGCTGAACTGTATAAAATTCGCAGCATCTTTTTTGGACACGAAATTGATCCCACTGCCTAGGGATTGGTACTGAGGTCCCATTAGGTCCGCCATCTAGGTACTTATAGCGCTGCTTGATTACGGTGATCTAGTGCAAATCGTTGCTATGCGTATCGTGAGGCCTGCTAAGAGCTTAGTCATGAAAAGGTGAAGAAAAACCAAGATCAAGCTACCTTTTCTTAATTCTGCTTACAAAATTTGAAGAAGAAGAAAGGCCCACGGCCATGACCGTGTGCAAGGCGTTCGAAGGTACTTGGATGCAATGTGTCTCTCATGGAATAAAAGATTCTGAAATCAGTAATGAGAAAAGGCAAAAAAAGTCGTCTTGGCTTTAGTGTAAGATGTCGATTTTTTTAAAGCAAAGTAGAAAGTTTCACCGAAACAGAAGACTTAGAAAAATATGAAGGAAGGAGATCTCCTCACTAGCGCAAATACAAGAAAGTGTGGGATCTGCATCTACAACGTTTTACCCTAGATCCTTCTATTCACTATTGTTGATCCTTATGTCAAACAAAATCATAAGTCAATGTCAATACAGAGCATTACTAAAGGCTGTCTCTATTTTAGTGTGATCCTTTCAATGTGATCCATTCAATAATATCAAATCAGCTGTCACACTGAGCTGCGGGGCTTTACTTATTTTTAGTACAATTTGCCATTTTATCATGGAAAGAGGAAAACGATTTCAAATTGCTGAAATTTATTTGAAAAATTGAAGCTCTGTTCGCGAAACTTTTACAGTACTTTGTGAAATTTACGATAGACATCACCGGCTATCTGAATGTGGTACTCGTATTTATCAACTTGTTAAATAATTTCCCTCCCGATTCACGCTATTGGACACCAACAAGAACGAGAACAATGCGTTCGGAAGAAAATTTGGCGGCTGTGGAAGCTTGTGTTGAAGAGGACCCCAATTTACCGATCCTTCGTCGTTCGCAGCAGTATCCAGTATCTGAAAAATTCTGTATAAAGATCTAGCTCTCAAGGCTCATGAGATACAAATGGTGTCAAAACTAAAGCCCGGTGACCATCTATCGTGACAGGTGTTCTGACCGTACTATTTTGTTCAGTGACGAAGCTCATTTCGTTCAAATGGCTACGTAAACATCAAAATTGCTGTATTTCAAATGAGATGCTATTGCATCCAGCAAAATGCATCGTATGGTGTTGATTGTACGCCGGTGACAGCATCGGTCCTTTCTTTTCAAAAATGCGGCCAGAGCACAAGTTACTGTCAAGAGACACCGATACAGTGCGATGATCAACGACTTTTTGTCCCCAAATTTGCGTAATATCAATGTGGAAGAACTGTGGTTCCAGCGGGATGGTGCTCCACACCATACTACCAACGAAAACATTGGTGTATTGACAACGCGATTTGGCAATTTCAAGAAATGGGCCCGTCAATTGGCCACGAAATTGGTGCGATTTGATACCATTGGATAATTTTGTGTCGGGCTACGTCAAGTCTTAGTTTATGCTGATAAACCAGCAAAGATTAACTATTTGGAGCAAAACCTTGTTCCAGTAATACGCGATATACGCCCCAATTGCTTGAAAAATGGACCTCTAAAATGCGCTTTGTACGAAGCAGCGCTGGTGAACATGTCCCCACAACTTTTCAAATATTAAATGGCATGAAATAGTCTTTCGAATGAATTAAATAAGTCGTCACCATATTAATTTCGTTGTATTTATTTAAATAAAAAAGTTTACAAGCCGTCTATTCCAGATGGGTCATCTAGAGTCATATACAACTCTCGTATCAATTCAGTTGAAATGGCCGAAATGGGTGAAACGATGAATGTAAGCAGAACATATATAAGCACATGCTCTCTAGAAGAAGGGTCACCAAGAAGTACTGTAAATGACTTTATCCACTTGAGTTCCGGTATTTCTCTTCAAACTGACGTCTCGTGAGGAACCAAACAATGAATAACTTTTGTCAGGCGTTGTTAATTCGAAATAAGATTGCCAAGGGACGCTTATGATTCTGTTATTTAGGATATCTCTCAGTCAATTGATTTTGATTCAGTTTGTTTTGCTGGATTAAGAAGAAAGAGATTCATTGAAGAACTGTACTGTAAAGCGACACCGATCATTTGAAGTCAAAGATAGTTTTTATACAACATGTAGAGCAGGTGGACACCAAAAATGTGTCGGCTCTAACTAAGAGTGTCAATTAAGCAAAGTGTGACCTTGCCTTAAGTGGGGTGCACAAAAAGAAAAAGAAGCTAAGTGGGCACAACTGGAAACAGGCAGGTTAGTGCCAGACTAGCTGGAGAGTCTTTTAACTAAAAGAAGCAAAGAGCTGCCAGTTTCAAACGTAAATAAAGTTAAAAGATCATCGTACTCGAACTATAGTAAGCACTCCAACTAATGATAAAGCAAATCGCAGTTCAACGACGAATCCAAACTTTCAAGCCTGATAGTCATTTGCAATAGGATCAAGTCAGTGCTTTAATCTGCAGTTTTATTTCTAGAGGAAGTACTCCTCGTCATCCTCATAAACTTTATAGCATAGAAAGAGGTGTGCCACTTAAGTCCAGTACACGTGCCTAAATAAAGTATACAGCCTTACTGTTGGACAGCGCAAAATAATAATTAATACAATAGTACTTGAAAAGTTATTTGGTCTTATTAGATACCGCAAAAATATGAAGAAAACGGTTAAGAGAAGAAAAATAATCTTGTGGTCCTGTACAAAACAGACAATTCTGATATCGCTTTAGCCCAAGCATATTTCTTGGTAAGAGTGTTCCTTAACCACAACCTCAAGATCCTTTTTGTTGACTAAAAAATCTTCGCAACTGGGCGAATTCCCCCTGGATGATAATATTCCGATATCCTTTCCGTTGAAGCAGTTCAAAATTGAACTACAGCGTTTCAATCTTCCGCCCTAAGTTACACCAGATTATTATACTATCTACGTATGTACACCCAAGTTATTTCACTTGTCTTTAGATTCAGTTAACGAAGGCCTGTAAGCATTTACAATCATTTGGATAGAAAACGATATTTTCAACCTAACATAGCATTCTTCACAAAATTCCTAAAATTCTGGAAATTTTAAGAGAACCATTTCAATTTCTATTGTATCTCAAAGTTTATTTTAGGTCACTGACATGTCGTCCTTCTGCTCAACATAACCTAAGCCAAACTTCCATCAGAGTTGTAAAATTCCGGATATCCTTCAACCTTATTCTTACGACAATCATTATTTCGGTCTAAAAGATACTTACGTATACTCACTATCACATATATGGACCTACTTATAAACCGTCTTTTTGCTCGTTAAGTTAAAGTTCCTTTCCTTGCAGACTAAATCAGGTGTGTTAAATTGAAGAAAACTCTTTAAGCTCAAACCTACGTTCGTAGCTGTATCCGTAATTGTGCAGAATTATTCTCTGCTCATTTATGCGATTAATCAATCAATAGTTACGTCAACTGGAAAAACTACCTCCTTTACTTGTACCTCGGTAACATACATACTCGTATGTATGTATATGCACAGAAATCTTGTTGGTATATGTAGAAGTAGGTGTATGAATTGGTATAGCGAATATGCCG
This sequence comes from Volucella bombylans, assembly GCA_949129095.1. Lineage (NCBI taxonomy): Eukaryota > Metazoa > Arthropoda > Insecta > Diptera > Syrphidae > Volucella > Volucella bombylans. Next base: position 19,559,351 of record OX422142.1, on the reverse strand, counting down.
TCAAAATAGACAAAAGCCTGAGTTAGTATTGGTTGTCGAAGGGGGTGGGTAAACTGAAGAGTCTCCTTTTCTTAGATGAGTGCGTGAATATTGGAGAAATTTGTGTTGTTCAATTTAATCCATTAAAGGAATTGAATTATTTTTAGAAATGCAAACATATCATCAATCATATGTCAACTAAGGTGAGCGACAGTATAACCAATGAGGTAAGACCTTTTTTTTTTGTTTTTTATTTCTTTGTTAGTTAAGTTGGGGTGTGAGAAAAATAAATTTTAGGTGAAGGACCAAGGAATGAGAAGAAGGAAAGTTGAGTAATATTGTACATGACTTTGGAATAAAGGACGCAAGGTCTTTAATAGAACGATGACAATACTTGTAATTCATGAAATTTGCTTATTTTTTACGAATATTTTGCGACAAACTAGTGGTAGACCCTTTTCCGAAAAGTAAGTAAGGTATGCGATAAGGTATTCACAGTAGCAACCCATAGAAATTTTGTAGTTTATGAAATTTGCTTATAGTAGGAATCTTTGTGAATAAAATTTTATTTTACCGCACATTAGGCTTACTTTAAAAGGTTGCCGCTCACTTTTTCGTGCAAAATGACGTGGTGCTGCGAGGAGTGGAGCCTTTGAAAAATAAAATAGCGTTAGAAGTCTGTGGTTTTTAAAACGAGGAGAAAACTGTCTGACTCTAGTAGCAGCGTGCTGAGCAACGCATAGTTTACGAAAAATAAGAGTCTATGTATGTAGTAGTGGTAGACCCTTTTCCGATAAGCAGTTTAGTAAGGTATGCGATAAAGTATTCAAAAGAGCTATGTTGAAAAGGGTTAAGGGTAACAGTATCAAACCATACAATGAGTTTGGCCTTCAGGAAAGCATCCTGTGGACACTGTCTTCAACATAGTGTTGACAGAGAGGATTTCTACGAACTGACCAGGATGGGATGAGGGTAGATACCGGAAAATAGTTCAACGAATTTCGGTGGCTATTTCAGCTCGGTACGTTGCTTAAAGTACGATTAAGGCTACCTATGTGGTTTTCGAGTTTGAATAAGAAACTATTTACTGTTATGCCCCTGGTTTGTTATTTTTGTATCAAAAAATCTAGCATGAATCTAGCCGATAACTAAGCGCTCCAAATTCCAAAAAAAAAAAACATCATCGCTGCTTCAAGAGATCGGCTTCACACAACCAATGAAATTTGGTGGTCCGTAAAGGGCAGACTGTAAGGCTTTGAATCGGGGACTTTTTACAGCTTAAGTAGAGTGCATCTTAAGTAAGAATGCGATGAAAACGATGCGAAGAAAGCGATATGTAGGACACCGCATCATCAAGGTAAAGGGTTTTCCAATAGGGACTTGACAACTTTGAATTTAATAAGTGAACGCACTCTTTCACTAATCATCAAACTGCCACTGTCAATTTATTTACTAAACTCAATATTTTCATCATGGTAAAGTACACGAACAAGCAACGTCTGCAAATTATAAAAATTTTCTACCGAAATTCGGAGTCGGTGACTGCAACTTTAAGAGCGTTAACTCCAATTTTCGGTCGTAATTCTCGACCTAGTAGGCAGGCTATAACAAGTTTAGTGGAAAAATTTGAGTCTACATATTCGTCGTGTGATATTGCGTTTCAGTGAGACAACGGGTTGGTCGATGTGTCGAAAATATCGCTGCCGTTCAGGCGTCCGTAGCAAACGATCCAAATCAGTCAATTCCACGGCGTTCTCAAGAAGTGGGCATCGCTCAGACCACATTATGGCGTATTTTGCGTAAGGATCTTGGTTTACACCCATACAAGATCAAGCTGACTCAAGAATTAAAGCCAATTAACCATTTGAAGCGACGTACGTTCTTCGATTGGGTTCTGGAGACGATGCGCCAAGATGATGAATTTCATTGCAAAATCATCTTCAGTGACGAAGCTCATTTTTGGCTCAATGGGTTCGTCAATAAGCAAAATATGAGTTATTGGTCGGGTGAAAATGCACATGTGCTTCATGAATCACCACTTCGTCCAAAAAAAATTACTGTTTGGTGCGGTTTGCATGCCGGCGGCGTTGTTGGGCCATATTTTTTCGTCACGTTACTGTGAATGGTCAGCGTTATCACGCCATGATCACAGATTATTTTTGGCCCGAATTGGAAGATATGGACTTGCACAACATGCGGTTTCAACAGGATGATGCCACAAGCCACACAGCACACGCTACAATCGATTTATTGAAGAGCAAGTATGGTAAGCGTGTTATCTCAAGAAATGGGCCAGTCGATTGGCCGCCTCGTTCGTGCGATTTAACGCCGCTTGACTATTTTCTGTGGGGCTACGTTAAGTCATTGGTTTATGCCAACACGCCGACGACGTTGGAAGAGCTCAGAGCCAACATTGAACTCGAAATAGCGGTCGTTTTGGCCGAAATTGGGTCCAACGAATCGACCGCTGCAAACGTGCCCGCGGTGGCCATATGAACGAAGTCGAGTTCCATTCATAAATGTTTTGATTGTACTTTAAGCCGATAATAAAGTTTTTGAAATATCTCAAATGGTTTGAGTTTTATTTAAAAAAGAAGTTGTCAAGTCCTAATTGGAAAACCTTATACCAGCAAACGGACTGTTTTTTTTAAAGATAACTAGGAACAATTAGTAAGAGATGAAATCTGGGAAATGTATAAAATACAAGCAGGGATGGCGAAAACAACGAAATATGCAATAGGTGCAAGAGAATTTGTTCGCCTTGTGCAGCTTAGGACTCCTGGAGATATATTCAGTCACAACTGGGGATGAAATAAATATTTTACGGAAGATGAAGTAGGCGAAGTTGTAAAAGAAAATTGGATAATTCTTGAACAGACTGACGAAGTAATGTAAAATAGGTGGTTCCATAAAATGGTCCAACCACACAAAGTGCACACTAGGTATGTAACATTAGAGAGAGAAACACGTAAAATTAAAGGTTTTAGATTGATGACGTCGCGCAATGGTTGGATTCGTCGACTACTAGGCAAAAGGGTTTGAGTTCGAATTATCAAGAACCAGTAAACAATTTTTTTCTGACGCTACCACAACTTTGACGACCAATAGCAAAGAAGAAAAAAAGTGCTTCCCGCGAGGTAGATGACAAACCGATTCTAAGTGCTCGGTACACCCTTTACAGAGATCATCTATAAGTGGGTTACTAGGTACCAAGCTTTTATCAATTAAGGACTGCATTTCCCAGCAATATTTATACCTTTAGAAACCCATTGCTAAATTCTGAATCGCGTTGGCGCTACGTTACCAAATATGAATGTTGCGTGACTATAAAGCGACTGAATCGTCATGAAGTGAATATTCGTCACGTTACTTCCTAGTTCATTACCGAAGACATTCCTTGAAAATTGGTAAATTTTCCTTTGTCAAAGTTGGCATACTTATTATTTCTTATTATGTACATCTATAACCAAGTGGAAGGGAATATTTTTTACCGAATATCTGGTAAGGCAGATTTATATTTCTTGCTTCAGGTGAAGAAGAGATTAGGGCATCAGATGAAAGAGTTGTTGGTACAAGTGCATGGAACAGGTTTTGAATGTGTGAACACTCTATTGAATTTGTGAAGCCAACATCAATTTGATTAAAAATGGAAAAAGGACAAAGACGTGAGCTCGGCAATATTTGTTTCTACAATCTACTCGATTTTTTCAACCTTCTTGCAAAATCACAATGTTTTCGTCGTATTATTTGAATCCAAGAGGACATCGGCACTGGTCGTCTTAACATTAATTCTTGAATTCTCTGGTTGTTCTATACCTTCCCATTTACATACTTGGAATCTATAAATAAAATACACTTCTTAATTTTTCTTAAATATTACAAAACCGAAAACACACTAAAACAATTAATGCCAATCGTTCATTTAAAAAAAAAATACGAAAAAGAAGTAACATCTAGGAAAACACTTGCTAGAAATGACCACAAAATTTTGAAAAATTTAACAAAAATAAAAAACATAAATCACAACATCAATCGCATTACAACATATCAATTAAAAAAAAAATTTATATATTAAACATTTTTTCTTAAACAGAATCAAAAATAAAAAAAAATCTTTTTCTTCAAAAAACCGACAAAGCCAATCAATTTTGTTTATAATGTTTGTTTTTTTTTTGTTTTTTAGATTTTTCAAAGAAAACTCAATGACACTCAAAACGTATTTATTTGTTTAAATTAATTTTTTTTTTTTTTTGGAAAAATAAATTTCCATTCTTAAATTTTCACGACACTTGTCACAACATGAAGACACTAGAAGTTTACCACACTACACACAGCTTCAGGGATGTGATATCTGTGTTTTCCAATTTGTTTTTGCATTCAAAAATTTCAATTTCAATTCCGTTTTCGAGTGATTTTGATTTGATTTGATGGATATATAAGAGTAATGTTTTTTTTTTTTTGTATTGTAAATCCAATTTTTGTACGAAGATATCACATGAGAACCCTGTAGATGGCAAAAAAAAAAAAACAAAAACAAAAAAAAAAACAACGACAAATAGAAAAGAAAAACATTTCCAGTTTTCAACTACAGAATTTTGAGAATTTGTTTTTTGTTTTGTATTAGATTCTTACTTAGAAACTTTTGATACCGCGCTCCTTTGATTTGGGTTTTCTTAATTGTATTTTATGGTTTATTATTTATAAATTGATTTTGTTAAATTGTTAAATTTACACGTAGCAATGAAGAAGTAGAACGAAGGAATATGATAAAATGAGTATTTCTTCCTGTGTTTTCAAGTGAATCCGTTGATTTGTTTGATTTTTGAAAAATTTGCGTTAAGCATTACTTGTATTCAAAAATTAAGACAAATGGCAAGAAAAAAATAATGACTCCAACATATGTTTTAAGTGTGGTAATGCTTTTGTCCTTTAGTGGTAATAGTTGGTCGAAATATTTGATTGATAGATACCAGCGCATACAAACACACTGTGGAGGAACTTTTGTTAAAATCAACGAGATTAATTTTGGAAAAAATTCTATTTTTGTTAATTTTTAATTTTGATTTGAGTTTAATTGTTGATTAATCGAATTGTAACCTTTTCAGCTATGCAAGTGTGTGTATATATATTTATTTGTTTGTGTATAAATATTTTACAATAATTTTTATCTATAGTAATTTGATTTAATTAAATGTAATTTCTTTTTTTAATTAAATTTAGCTCATCTTACGTCAGGCACAAACAGGATACAAAGGATACACAGTGTGAGAACTTAACAGTCGTATCGACGACAACGACGATGATGACGACGACGACGACGACGACGACGACGACGAAGACGAATAAACAAAAGCGAAAGTTCGAATGATGTGCTTTTGTCCTTTTGCTATTGTATGTGCATTTTGAGTTTGCTGGTGTTTTGTTTTATTGCTTTGTAGTTTATATATATATATATATGGGAACAAGCACAAGGATTTACCCTGCTTGTATTTTTTTCCTCTTTGGTCTCTCCCGTTTCTAGGACTCTGTCGAATTGATGTAGATCTCTGGTTGCTTGACGATAGTCCCCGTATCCTTAAATGAGCGTAATCCACTTAAATTGTTTTCTTTTTGTTCTTATTTATCTTAAACCGAACAAAAATTTTCGTAATTATCGCAGTTTGTTGAACTTGTTAATCTTTACATATATGTATGTATATATATATTTAATTATTTATTTTTCTTGTTGGAGCTTTAGATACATGTATTCGTACTTGTAAACGTTTAGCTGGATACTATGGTACTCTATCGATTTTGATGGACGTTTTTTTAATTTATTTTCTATTTCTGTTTTCTTTTTGATTTTCTTTTGTAGTTTATATATAATAATTTGTGTTTTGTTTTTTTGGTTTTTATATTTTAAAAATTTAATTGATGTACAATACTTTGTTCCATTCCATTCACTCAGATCTCCATGGAAGTCTCAAGATGGCGATACTTCATCATCAACGACCTCATGGTTAATTGAATTTCTGTAATGGATCGTTATTTATATATAAAAGATATATATTTTGTTTTCAGTTTTTGTTTTTTTGTTTTTTTTTTTTTTAATTAGAAAATTGTAAAACAACAAAAATTGTTCAAAAAGACATTTAAAAGAACTAGTTGTCACAGTAAAAAAAAAAAATATATGTATATATATATTATTAGATATAACAAACAATCCGAAAAGAAAAATGTTTTTAAATATATATTTAACATTTTATTTATTTTCTGATAAAATTAAAAATTTATAGCTTTCCGAAGGACAATATTCTATTCTATTGGGTGTAGAATAAAATATGTGGAAATATATTAAACATTGAATTACTTACTACAAGGAGGTCAGCCAATTTTTGTAGTTTTTTGGAAGATTATTAATTTGTGTGCTTTTTTTATAACCAATTGAGTTGATAAAAAAATCGATTTTTTTTTTGTTTTAATTTTGCATTGTATTATTTTGACTAGCATATGTACGATAAATATATATTTTTTACTTTTGAATTTAATTTTTTTTACAAACAACATCGACAACAGCACCATAGTAAACAACATCAAGTAAAGATCTTTTTTTTTTTTGATTTTTTTTTTCTCAGATTCAATTGAATTGTTCTTGTTTATTTTACACATACGACAACGATGCAAAATGCTATATTTTGTGAGAAACTGATTTTAATTTAATTTTTGTTGGCTTTGTCTAATTTGGCGATTTAGATTTTGAATTTAAAAGAGAGCACTCAACTCGAGAAGGGACATATTCTAACTATAAGTGGGTATAGACGTGATCCTGCCAGCTCTTTAGTCGAAGTGATCTTGTGATTTATGCAGTTGTCATAATAGCTCAGATGTTATAGGCTTCCAATTTAAAAAATAAAAATAACATAAGATGAAAATACCTTTCGTCACAGACGTCTGATATATGTTGCGGTGTCAAATTTTAGGCGTAAGTCAATAATTGCCTAACTAGAACAATTTCAGGCTCTAAACAACTGTCAGTTCTACTTCATAATAACTTTCCTGTCATTAGTAATACTTTTAGTACTAAGTTTGTAAATTCTCTTTTAGAAATATGCATCGCTCATAAAGAGATCCTTCTCTATCATGGGGATCAAATGGATGGAAAGCAAAGGAACCAAAAGCCTAGAATAAAAAGGAATTCATTGCTGACGATTCTCTAGAACGATAAAAGGACAACCATGTTCGGATCTCCGAGCGATGAACTTGGCAAATAGAGGATGAAAAACTGTAACATTTGTTATAAGGTGTACCTGGTTCCTCATAGAGATAGCTGTCAAACCTGTTGTAATTTTTTGAAACTCCAATGCTTTTTGTGTATGGTAAATTCAAACAGTTCATAAAAGATACATCGGGGAACATTATATATATAGCACTTAGTCAATTTTATGTACCGGATAATAGCTTTTCTAAACACACATATATGCAACAATGCGTCCCGCTGCAATTGAAGGCAATACTAATGAAGATTGGAATTTTTGAGTTCACATGCGTACACAGAAGTTTGGGCTTTGTCCGTCCATCTAGCCTGATCACTTACAAGACTCAATTGGTGTAAGAATTGAAGCTGTTGGATATGGTATGTATGTGTCTGATACATATAAAGGGTTTCCAATAGGGACTTGACAACTTTGAATTTAATTAGTGAACGCACTCTTTCACTAATCATCAAACTGTCATTGTCAATTTATTCAGTAAACTCAACATTTTCATCATGGTAAAGTACATACACTAACGAGCAACGTCTGCAAATTATAAAAATTTTAAACTTTAAGAGCGTTAACTCCAATTTTCGGTCGTAATTCTCGCCCTAGTAGACAGGCAATAACAAGTTTAGTGCAAAAATTTGAGTCTACATATTCGTTGTGTGATGTTGCGTGTCAGTGAGACAACGGGTTGCTTAAAGTGTTGAAAATATCGCTGCCGTTCAGGCGTCCGTAGCAAACGATCCAAATCAGTCAATTCCACGGCGTTCTCAAGAATTGGGCATCGCTCAGACCACATTATGGCGTATTTTGCGTAAGGATCTTGGTTTACACCCATACAAGATCAAGCTGGCTCAAGAATTGAAGCCGATTAACCATTTGAAGCGTTTTGGAGAAGATGCGCCAAGATGATGAATTTCATCGCAAAATCATCTTCAGTGACGAAGCTCATTTTTGGCTCAATGGGTTCGTCAATAAGCAAAATATGCGTTATTGGTCGGGTGAAAATCCACATGTGCTTCATGAATCACCACTTCGTCCACAAAAAATAACTGTTTGGTGTGGTTTGCATTCTGGCGGCGTTATTGGGCCATATTTTTTCGTCGACTATAACGATCGTCACGTCACTGTGAATTGTCAGCGTTATCGCTCCATAATCACCGATTATTTTTGCCTCTAATTGGAATATATGGACTTGAACGACATGTGGTTTCAACAGGATGATGCCGCAAGCCACACAGCACACGCTACAATCGATTTATTGAAGAGTAAGTGTGGTGAGCGTGTTATCTCAAGATATGGGCCAGTCGATTGGCCGCCTCGTTCGTGCGATTTAACGCCGTTTGACTATTTTCTGTGGGGCTACGTTAAGTCATTGGTTTATGCTAACACGCCGACGACGTTGGAAGAGCTCTGAGCCAACATTGAACGCGAAATAGCGACCGTTTCGGCCGTACTTTGTGGCCGAGTCGTTGAAAATTGGGTCCAACGGTGGCCATATGAACGAAGTCGAATTCTATTCATAAGTGTTTTGATTGTACTTCAAGTCGATAATAAAGTTTTTGAAATATCTCAAATGGTTTGTGTTTTATTTAAAAAAAAAGTTGCCAAGTTCTTATTGGAAAACCCTATTTAAACAAAATTGTCGTATTTGGATTGAGAACAGCCAGCAAGTGACCCGTCAGACACCATTTCATCTTAGTGGCGTCACCCGGTCTTATTTCTTGAAATATGATGCAGGAGCTTGTATTACGGTTAATGGTAACTGATACTAAAATATGGTCAATGAACATTTATTTCTGAATTTACGTGGCATCGATACGAACGATGTGTGGTTTCGTCAGAAACAATACCATTGATTTGTTGAAACCAATGTTTGTTGAGAGAGTGATTCCAAGACTGAGACCGAAATTGGCCGTCAAGATCTTGCGATCTAGTACCAATCGATTATTTTCTGTAGGTTTACGGGAAGTCGTTTCTTTACGTTGAAAAACCAGCAAGGATTGGAACCATCAACCTCCCAAGTTATGTGCAGGTGACGTATCCGTAACATCCTGTCAACAATTTGCATCAAGTGCTAATGGTCGGTGCCATCGATTCAAAGGAGCTACAATCAATCAAATATGTTTATTGCTTTCAAAGTCGCGTTCAAGAGATTGCGTACCATTACAATGTTTGCACACCGCACGGGCGAAGAAAAGTTAGATAGGAAAGAAAGAGAGATACCGGTGCATGTTGGTCTTAAATGTTCGCTATTCATAACGACTAGGAAATAGAGAACTCGGCAGGGTATTTTGAAGCGAGTTGTAAGGCTAAGAAAAGAATCACGATATTTTCGAGTACATCCGTAAGTGGGCTTGAGGGTATACTGGTAAGCATTCTCACTACGTTTGAAGGGGCGGAATGCTACTTGCAATTTCGGCGGAGCACTGGTGGTGAAAATAGCTATAAAACACGGGGAGTGAGGAAACGTTACGTCACTGTTCAAGCGTGTCAATTGACTGTGCAATATTGGCATCATCTATGAGTTTTATAGCACGGTTTTGAATTCTATCTAGCAGGTTCAGAGATATTATAGAAGCACCTAACTAGATTTGCACATTGTAGGTACTTCAATTTTGGGCGGATAAATGCTTTTTAGACAGATATTTGGCAGCATTTTTGGCGACATCAAATATGTGGTCATTCCAACGTAAGTTGCCATAGTCACACATACCAAGAATGGACAATTTTTCGGTTTCGCCGATTAAAGTGCCATTCATGGATAAAAACAGACATCATTGTGCTTTCGTAGTATTAAATGTTACTCTGGTGGCGGTTCCCCATTTGGTAATGCTGTTTATGTCGGAATTTAGCGAGTTTACCATGAGCTGCCGTTCTCGTTCTACAGCCGGCGAGCAGGGTCGTGAGTCCTTGAACGAATATTAAAAACAGAGAGTACCTACTGTCTTCAGCAAAGGAATGTATTGTCGGAGACAGAAGGAATGATAGCATTTAAGGAGATTATCGACTCAGCCATTTCTGGTGTTGGTTTTCCTGGAAAGTTCATCAGATTGTGCGGGGTAAATATCGGAAGCAATGGCAGAACGCTGCAAGTCGTCAGTGGAGCCTTTGAAAGTATCAAAATAGAGGCTGTGAAAATGTATTAATCTGTTAATAAGGGACACACCAGGAATATCCGCTCAATGACAAGGGATACATAACATCTTAGGCTTTCTTCAATGATGCTTTACCTTTTGTATGGACATACTGGTCACCCAAGTCTTCTGTGTGAAGATTATTTCGAATATAAGTTTTTAAGCAGTTTTTCCAAAGTTTTTAAAAAGAATGATGTTAGGCTTATGGGCCTCTTGGATGGGTGTGGCTGGACTTACCTGCCTTGGGAATGAAGACTACCTTTATTTCTCTCCAAAATTTTGGCACATATCCATTCTTGATGCCACTGCTGAACAGTCTTTTTAGGAACTGTACCACGACCAGCTTGTTTTTTTTGAAGAATGATTGGTATGATTGCGTCCGGTCAAGGGGATTTGTAAGCGGAGAAAGATTCTATGGCCCAGCTTATTTTGTTTCCTTCTAGTATCCCCTCTGGGATTTTCATATATACTACTAGTGTTAGAATAGGAGTGAATTCAGAAAAGTGGGTATTTGAGCTACAAAGACAGAAATCACCTTTATTTGGAGGTGGGAAAAATGAGAAAGAATTCGCTGAAGAAGAACTAGAGAACCTTCTTAACCTCGTTTTCTAAGGTAAATATTGTGCAATCTGAATTTCAGGAACATCAGTATAAACAAAATTTTTTAGTGGAAAACGTTGCAATGTCTTGTGATAATATACACCAGCTTTCTGGATTCTGTGGAATCCAGTGTGAGCCGTATAGGTCTAGGTCATAGAAAGATTTTGATATGCTCATGTGGTTGGATTAAGACAATGATTGTTCCTGAAGATCCAAGTCTGGTCAATTCCCTGGAACATCTGGGCGTGCTGATCCTCAACGGAATGTGATTCTTACGTGTGATTCTGGGTTTTGTTAGCTGATTATATAAATCAGCGTTTGTGGTCTAGCATGTCCCATATTTAATTCTTTACATGGATGAGTATCTTTTACTTGGAGACAAAGCTATTGCCAAGCAGAGGTTAGAAGGTTTCTTCTGGTACACTACAGGCCACCATAAGTAGTGATACCATTTACGAGTGCCTAACTAGAGTGATGCATGCCTGGCATGGATTGACAAAAGGTCACTGTGGCATTCCAAAATTGTATTGGAGAATTTGTAGAATGGGACTATCATATCACATCCCGCGTGTTCTAGTTTTGTAACGATCCTATTAAAGGCTATGACAAAATCGAGTACTATTGTGTGATTTTTTTCTTATAGTGTGACGACCAAAGGTTGCGAGTGTATTGTTGAAAATGAATTGATTAAACTGCAGGCAGAGTGATTCGTATTTAGTTCTTGGGGAGAAGTGATGATTGAAGAATTGTTATTGTTGCTGAAAGGCCACCCGACATCAAGGTTCGCCGTGATTGTATTCTCCTTGAGAAAGTGCAATGCGTTGTCAGCCGATTCTCGTTTTTGGTAGACGTACTGGGGCCTGGATAGCCTTTTAAGTTTGAGGCTGTACTCATTGTGAACAAAAAATTCGATCGTGAGTCTTTCAAAGGAACAATCGCAAACTCTTTGTTCGGAATGAACAAATGAACGCTTAAGAGGACTCTACCTAACAGTGGGGTTTATATGAATATGCTAGTTGATGAAAACATTTACATTTGACATGCGACGGGAGAATAGTAATAGTGCGAGCAGCTTCCCTTATGATTCTTGATAGGGTCTGGGCTGGATATTAGTAAAAGGTAAAATAAACATTTGATCGCTGTGTTTTCAAAAGGTGGTCTTGTTTCAATCAATTCGCTTTTTATATAGACGAATTTAGAGCAAATGAATGGCCATTTGACGTTCTACAAAGAATGATTCATCCGTATTATGTAACCGTTTTTCTCAGATTTCCCAAAAAGAGTAGGTTTCTGTCCTTAAAGAAACAGTCTTGAAGCGATTTGTTCCAAACCAAGTAATTAAGGTTTCTCAGGAATGCTCTGATCTAAGACATATTGTAAAAGGTGACTAATAAAGAGCTCGATGGTGTTATCTTTCGATATATCCTTGTAGTCTCTACTAGTTTTACAGTTTTTGTTTATGACGCTTAATCACTTTTTACTGGCTCAAACAAATATCAACGATATTTTCATATTTCAAAGGACGTAGTTCGTGGTACAGCATATTATAGGTATGTGATTGACTACGCACTCAATTCTGTAAATCTTGTGAAAATTAATTATGCGTAACACGTGGGGAAAAAAGTGTTTCCATAGCTACGATAATTTTCTGGCATGTGCAACTAATTCTAAAGACTCTACACAGTAAATTAGAAAATTCAAACGAATATGTTACTATGAGGGGACGCATCCTCAAACAGCGTTTTCATCTTACCAAACTCTAGTCCTTGGTAGTCCTTCAAAATTAAATTTCTGTCATCTACGCGTGCAGCCACATACAATGTCAACAGAGGGAAAATGATGATGAAAAAAAAAAAAAAAAACTCCTCAAACCAAATATTCTAACATCGAAACTTCAAAGGCAACTCTGTGTGCCTAGTTCCCATGACCTATTCCCAAAAATGTTCAAAAAGAAAAACAGAAAATTGGTTGCTCTTTCTCTCTAGTCCCATTTGCAAAACGTTTCAATAATTATTTCTCTCCTCTTGATGGTCCTGTACGAGTATTTGTGGAGAAAATTTTACGCATGGTATAATGTTTTTCTTTTCTGCTCGCATTCACCACCCTGTACCACCACATTCGTTTAAGGGTGTGTTTTGTTTTACAGACTTAAATTAAATATTATTTTTGTATAATTTTTTTATTCCACTTCTCATTCTCTTTTTTTATTTTCATTTTTGTGTCCTTCTCCTCTTCACCTTAACTTTATCTTCTTGTCTAAATTATTTTGGTTTTTTTCTCTGCCTCCCTTCTCGTCCTGTTTTGGCATGTCTAATGAGTTCCTTTGAAGTTTTCGCTTTACTTTGTACTGAGTATGCGGTGTTGTTGGTAGTGGTGGTGTTAAAGAGGCTCAGTAATAGCAGAGAATGCGATACAAAAACACAGATACACATATATGAGTACTTACTCCCCGCACTATCTGGCGTACATATGTATATCCGTATCCGAGTGTAATATCAAAATTGTTCATCGATATGGCGCAGAGCATAATGAGAAATGTGTTAGTGTTAAAAGGAATCTGATGTTATTACTGGAGAGGGTACTAAATACTACATTCTGGAAGAAAAAATACGTTTCCACTGTTACAAGTTGAAATAATCCTGGTGTAAGGTGGCCTGAGAATATTATACCTATATGTACAAGCAAATTGTTAAATTCTACTTAAATTATGGAAAGTTTAATTTTCCAAAATCTGCAAGACAAGGCTTTTGATGTTAAGTGAATGGAAATTTTGTGATTGCTCTACAGGAGCAAGGTAGCTAGGGGTGAGCAGTGGTAGGAATTAATGAGAATCCTATGAAAAATTTGAAACAAATGGTACATTTATGGCATCATCTATGTATTACACAACTTGACCCTTTTAAAGGGGCGACCCATCCCATCATATCGCTCATAAACCGCACTATTTACGACATACTCGTACATCATGCACTCACCCCTGTTGCAGGATAAATGATAATGAGCATTTATCCTGAAGCTTTAAATGACTTTTTGATGGCAAATAGTAATTAAAATTTTATAACGGGATCTTTGATCCTGTAATGCATCCCTAACCACCCACCACCATAACCATGGCACTGCTATGCAAGTGTTGTGTCTAAGAGTGGAGATTAAAGCCACACAATAGGAGGATGGGAAGAAAGAAAAAAAAATCAAAAACAACTAAAAGAACGGCAATCATAAAGAGGAAGATTGACTTGACAACATGCATAAAACAGAGAGTGAGAAAGAGTATACACCAGCACAACACCATCATAGAAATACAATTCATAAAGTCTAGGTTGTTCGGAGGTTAAGTAGGTTGTTCGAGATGGGATTTCACGTAGTGCATTCGTACCATGAACATCACCATCACTGCATCTACAACTACATACTACACAAGATCCATCTAGTGCAGTCATCACACTCTCTCAGTCTCAAAGATACCTGAAGTCATTACAAGTGATTTCGCTTAACATGTGTAGTTTCATACATCACTTGAACCTGGTGGTTTTCATCTAGTCGCTATTGGAAGTCGTCTTTCATTGGAAAGTGCTCCCTTCCATCCCAGCCAACATACCTATATAGACATGGTTCACAATTTTATGTTCCACCCGGCAGGATTTTGCCTAGAAGTAGTATTATACTCGTACATACGAGTAGTAGTAGTAGGGACAACGGTAGTAGACGAATCATCCTTTGTTCGGCACTTAACTGGCTAAAGGAAATTGAACTTCGTCTAAAGTTGTTGTAGATGGTGGTGCTACTAGTGATGGTATGCTAGAAGTTATATAGTGAATGCTTTTATAAAGGTGAACAGATTCTTCGTCTAATGAAAAAGCCAAAAGGATTGTAAGCTTGTAGAAGGCTTACTGCACTAAAGAAGGTACATCGGGGGATAGAGAAGGGGTGAACTGAAAGAGAACAGAATTACGGTACAGCGATTTTGTATAAATCCCGTAGGATGAGTATCATCATGTACACTATACTTGTACATGCTCTCCTGGGTATATGCGTAAAGGAGTGCATTTCCACCAAAGGCACATGGAACGTGTATGCGCCTTGTTGCACGAACTAATCATACACCTTGTTTGAGGGGAGAATAAGGCTTTTTCGGTACAAGACTATTGACACGGTAATAGTGCTTGGGTTTGTTAGGACAATGATGGCATTTTAGGTAATGAACCGGGGCTGGATTTCGTAAACAAAAGGTGTGAAGGCGCCTGTAACGTAACTAATTATCCTGATTGTCATCTAACCTAGTGGAATGATAAATTTAAAAAAGTTCACATTGGTCTTAACTTATAAAACTAACAGATTTGAGCTCAGTCCATGTTTTCGATGCCTGATATGTATACATAAATCATGAATTCTATTCGTGCAATTGCCATGACAGTCGTTTTGGAACCGCCGGCGTCTTTGTAACAGTTGTTGGTATTATGTACTATCGACGGAATTTCCCTGATCCTCAAACCGATATGACATGACAAGGAAATGTGACTAAGGCGTTGCTCGTTACCGAAGACTATTTCATCGATTAAAATGAAAAAAAAAAAAACCAATTTATGCGGGAAAATTCGATACAAGCACAATGTATTCTACAATATGTCCTTGGCCAAAGTGGATGAGACAAGCATTGGAACAGTTTGAACACTAAGGTATAGGCTACTACCAATTTTCGATAATTTTATCGAGCAAAGTGGATGGGCATAATTCCAAATGCTGTGGACGATGGCGAATCGACTCATTCGGATTTTCCTCTTTGGGTATTATCCACTAGAATGTACGTGCTGCTAAAACGATTCGTCTTGTTCCAAATGACAAATAGTCGATTAACGTGACCGTAAAATGGACGTAGCCAACGATAAGTTTGGCGAACCGAACCATGGTTTTCAAAACAATTTTGTACAATTTGCACGTCTATTCATTGTAAAATGGCAAAGCGTACTGACCACAAATCAACTTTCAAACGTTAAATTGGCAATCTATAGTAATAGTGCTACCACCTTAAAAATCAAACCTCTAAAAAACACCCTTTATTAGCAGGCTTAGTGCAATTTCTATATCAAGCAAGAAACCGCAGATACATATATTTATGTCAACCTATTTGCTTCTGTTCATAAGTTACGAGTAGTTAAACGGACAAACAACTGTGGTACTCGTTTTGACCAGACCAATACTGATCCTATCCTTTTCATTTGGAAATACAAAACGTTTTGCTTCTCGCTACCGACATCAAGAGGGTCAACTTTGAGTCTTTCAAACATCGCTAGTTATTTGCACGTGTGATTATACCATTAGTGAATGAGTCAAGCAAACTATGTGAACAGTGGGCCCTCTCTTGGTCACTAATTTCCACCGACTGCGAGAGGCAAGATTGAGCGACATTTCTATAGGCAGACGATTCCACTTTCGGAAGGTCGATGAAGTCAGAAAAGTAGATTAGTTTTCTACTTTTTGGCGTTGGTTGAGTTTTGAACCCTTGAGAAGTATTCAGCGACCGTACCACAGCATAATGCCACCACACCCCTTCGACATAAATTTCTTAAAAATAAGCACTTTTCTCGTTTGCTAAGCGCGTATACTAAAACGTAATACAGATGCACTGAAGTAAATAAACTCTAGATGGGTGGAACTGATCATTGGAACACTTTTTATGGAATAGGATCAGAAGTTCAAATGAAGTTCCCTAAACTACTTTCAGTGCGAAAGATTGAACGTATTCCCTAAAAATTGAACCTATTACTCAACGAAGAAGGAGAGGATGGCTTGGTTTAATACCTAGTGCATCTGTATCATACTGTACCGGTGATATTTAGAATTTTATTAAGAAATTTAAATAAGCCTAGAAGCCAACAATGTGACTTTACGCAGCAACCTGCGTGGAGAATTGGTTTACATTTTGCACCTTCACTAAAGTATGTGGCTTTAAAACCTCATGAAAAGCTGGTGGGTTGAAAGATGATACTTAGAGCAAACATATCTCTTGGCATCTTGACAATTGAATTTGGAGAAACGTAGGAAACGAGAAAGTCTATGGCCGATTATAAAGGGTTTTCCAATAGGGACTTGACAACTTTGAATTTATTTTGTGAACGCACTCTTTCACTATTCATCAAACTGTCACTGTCAATTTATTCAGTAAACTCAACATTTTCATCATGGTAAAGTACACGAACGAGCAACGTCTGCACATTATAAAAATTTTCTACCGAAATTCGGAGTCGGTGACTGCAACTTTAAGAGCGTTAACCCCAATTTTCGGTTGTAATTCTCGCCGTAGTAGACAGGCAATAACAAGTTTAGTGCAAAAATTTGAGTCTCAATATTAGTTGTGTGATGTTGCCGTGTCAGTGAGACAACGGGTTGGTC
The DNA here is from genome assembly GCA_949129095.1 of Volucella bombylans. Classification (NCBI taxonomy): domain Eukaryota; kingdom Metazoa; phylum Arthropoda; class Insecta; order Diptera; family Syrphidae; genus Volucella; species Volucella bombylans. The sequence continues at coordinate 19,542,007 of OX422142.1, read as the reverse complement.
GAAGTGTCTAAAATATCGCTGCCGTTCAGGCGTCCGTAGCAAACGATCCAAAGCAGTCAATTCCACGGCGTTCTCAAGAATTGGGTATCGCTCAGACCACATTATGGCGTATTTTGCGTAAGGGTCTTGGTTTACACCTATACAACATCAATCTGACTCAAGAATTAAAGCCGATGGACCATTTGAAGCGACGTACGTTCTCCGATTGGGTTCTGGAGAAGATGCGCCAAGATTATTTTTGGCCCGAATTGGAAGATATGGACTTGGACGACATGTGGTTTTAACAGGATGGTGCCACAAGCCACACAGAACACGCTACAATCGATTTATTGAAGAGTAAGTATGGTGAGCGTGTTATCTCAAGAAATGGGCCAGTCGATTGGCCGCCTCTTTCGTGCGATTTAACGCCGCTTGACTATTTTCTGTGGGGCTACGTTAAATCATTTGTTTATGCCAACACGCCGACGACGTTGGAAGAGCTCAGAGCCAACATTGAACGCGAAATAGCGGCCGTTATGGCCGAAATGTGTGGCCGAGTCGTTGAAAATTGGGTCCAAAGAATCGACCGCTGCAAACGTGCCTGCGGTGGCCATATGAACGAAGTCGAGTTCCATTTATAAATGTTTTGATTGTACTTCAAGCCGATAATAAAGTTTTTGAAATATCTCAAATGGTTTGCGTTTTATTTAAAAAAAAGTTGTCCTTATTGGAAAACCCAATATAATCAATCTTAGTTGACAGTGAACGGTGAACAGTGACGGTTTTCCAAGAGTAGCATAATGGTTTAAAGAACATACAAACATATATCTACGGGATAATCTGTCACGCCCCGACTGGTTTTTTGAGGTTTTTCAGCCCTCCCGACTGACTAGCATAAACTTTCCACTTTATTCACGTCTACCTCTTAAAAATGGTCTTTGGTATGACTCGCACTAAGATAATAAAACTTCAGTTGCTTCTCTGTACTCAGAACTTTGCTCGCAATTGGAACAAGTAAAGAAATGCGGATTAAAGTACACCAACGACTTCAAAAGCGGTCCAGCGTACTATCATAGTGTAGGATCACTAATTTAGGGTATCATGTGTCTGTCATATAAGCAGACATAAATATTCCTAATAGCGATGCCATATATCGAAAAGGACAGGCAATGGGAGAGGAAGAATAAGAATTTTCTGAACCCTCTAACCACTTTCAAACCAATTCGAGACTTTAGGGCGCTCTGATCACAGTAGAAAGGCTAAATTAACTGAGTCTTGTCGATGAATCTACACATACTGGAATCATTAGTAAGAAAGTAGGCGTTGTCTGTCAAAGTCAACAACGAAAACTCATAATAAGGATAAAAAAAATTAGAGAAGGCTGCTTAAGACTTAAAATGCCCCCCTTGCGTAAGATTTAAAAATGCTCACCCTCAACCGCTCATGCACAGATAAATTCTAGCGGTAATAACCCAACTCTTGCTCCAGTACAATATACAGCCATCCATCTATCGATATTAAATACCAATTGTAATCGACTAAAGTATTCGTATTCATCAAAACCAAGAAGCGTCCTTCGGGGTTACGAGCCCGTTTCAACTCCAACTCCCTAAAGGGCTTTTACATTTTAAGCTCTATCTTTCTTACTCCTTCCTTCCAATGTTTATTCTCAATTCCTTTTAGGAGAAAATGAAATGATTTCCTTCCTTTCCAATGCAGCCATAGTGAGATATTCTCACAGGGTGGCAGCTTAAATCATACCAAAGACGAGTAGAGCTCTTTTCATCTAGTAAACGGGGGTAGAACGCACGAATAGAAAAAGCCTCCGTCTCAACTCTCAAGTTGTGTTGTGGTGGATTTTAATTTAATTTTTGTGGTTTATGCGCTCAGAAATTAATTGAACTTGTTGGGTTCTTGATTCTGTTGGAATCCCTTGCTTTACTTTCACTTCTGCACCCCAACTTAGAACGCTTCTCATTCTTTCTCTGTGTGTATCTGTCTGTCTATACTGTCAGAAAGCCGACATTTCGTTCTAAAATCGTCTAAACCTTCTTTCTTGATTTTCTGGATAGTAACGAGTTCTGAGTTCTGAATTCCGAGTTTGGAGTTCCGAGTTCACTGGATTTCTTCTTCCTCTGATACCAATGTTCTTTGTGTCTACTCGTATCTGTGTGTTGATTAATTTTCTTTTGTACCATTATTTGAGCTCCTGTACCAGTACTACCAAACACCATTACATACATTCAAACAGAGAAAGATTTTTACGTAGTCAACATCATCGTTGGTACCCAGGTACCGTCCTACCTAACTTAAGTAGGCTTTGTAGGGAAGAAAATACAAAAAAAAAATGAAAAAGATTCTTTGCTTCTATTGAAGCGTTTTCTTGCTGTACAGCTTCGATTTCTTCTGCTTCTTATATGCGAAAAGGACTTTTATTGATTCCCGGCTTATAAGTAATGCTTTCGGGGCCTTTAATTAAGAGATTCCTCTCTTTGCCAAAGGATTTCAAAGGTTCGTTCAATAAGACTTTTCAAAAAGGCTTTTCGATAAATTTTTTTTGCTTGAAATCTTGCCGTTCAATTGGAATTTTTAATGGAACAAAGGATGAGATGAAAAAAAAGGAAACCTCCATCCCGTATTCTTACACTATACGGGCATCTATAATTCATTGGTTCGGTAAATCTCCTCATCTCTTACTTTTGTATTTGCCACAAACTTATGCATACACACTGGCATTCGTCGCACAGTATATGAATTGTAGGACCTTTAGGTTCAGAGAGCTGGCCAATTTCCTTCTTATGTTTTCTCCTTTTCCCACTTTTGGGTTTTTTTTTTTTTTTGTTGAATTGTTTATGTCCTCTAAAAGGCCATTTCAACTAACGTTCATAAATTTTACATCGAGACTAAGAGACTAAAACCTAAAAACCTTTGAAAAAGTGGAGACCTTATCAAGTTACAACGTAATTGGGTGAGTTGTTGTATCTTTTGTCGATTTTTTCGTCATCCCTCTACGTATCAGGGGTGTACTTAGTTTTATGAAAAAAGTAAACAGTGTACTACCCCCGTCTGGAAGACCAAGTGAAGCGAGTGGGATGTCAAAAAAAGAGGGAACAATTTTGTAAAGTCAAAGTAAGTTCAGAAAAAAAAATTACTCAAGGTCTGTTTAAAGTTAATGGGCTGCTGGGGGGTTTGGAAAACTGGCACTGGAGTACGCTCCTTGAATACTAATTGGGAAGAGGGTAGTAGAACTTTGAGAGGAATCAGTTGTTTTCTTTTCTTTTTTTTCAGGAGACCTAGTTGTGACATAAGGGATGAAGTCATCATATTTAGGGCAGAAGTACAAACAAACTAGGAAAATGTTTATGAGAAAAGTTGAAGTACCGAAAACGTGGTAAGGTTCCAAAGGGCGCGGGTAATAGAACGTGCGTCTTTAAAATTGTAGTGAACAAACAGATTTTCTCTGGAGTGTGAGTTTGAAAGCTGGAACCATCTTCGAGCAGGTATAAATGTATTAAGGGAGAACAGATTTATTTCCAATTTACTTACGTCAGTTTGAAATTTAGAAAAATGTGATTTACACGTAAGACAATATTGTAGGAAGACATGAACAGCATAATTTACAACTCGAAGTTTTAACATCTATTGGTAGCCATTGGATACTGATTGCTGTCCATCCAGTCTCGACTTTGCTAAACTGAAAAGTTAAGCGAATGGTCATTAAGTGTATTCACAACAGCGAACGAAAACACCCTAGATGAGTTTAATGGTGACGTCAAAGTCACGGCTACCTCGATATATATATATATGGGACGGTAGGACTTCCAAGACTTAGCTAGGGCCTTCGAAAACATATGGTGGGAAATGAATCTCACAGGGTCAGTGGCAGCGACGCTCACATCTCCAAATTGGTTACTCACGTCATTGTAATCGTCCTCTTATTCTAGCTCTCTTGCAGGAAACTTGTGGTTTGTGGTATCGGGGTTAACTTTCTCACCACGTAAAAATCGAGACCTGAAACGTTGATGGACTATAACCCGCAAGGGTTGTTAGAAAAAACTTTGAAGTGTCTTGCACTGGTAAAAGGCAGCTATTATGTGATCCAGAAGAAATATAGAAAAAGAAACAATTGCTACAACAATTTGGAAGAATTTTGAGAAATATATTTAGAAAAAGCTTTCGAGAGGCCACAACACTGGTTACTATATAGTGTGTATATCATAAGATATTGTCATGAGCAGATGTACTCATATTTAATGTCTACCAAACTGATGGTATAGCGAGTGACTGGAAAGTACCGGAAGACGGAAGCGAAAATCCTACTTTATAGGGGCCGGGCTGGGTAATAAAAGCACGAACTCGTTGGAACTTGCAGCAGAGCCATTATGGCACTCGTATATCTGACAACGCACTTGTAGGATAAAACGACACCGTGGTTAGCACGAAGAGTTAACACCTCAAAGTCCACAACTTCCCACCTATAGCATACGTTAGGGGTGGCCGTGGTGTAGTGTAGTGGTACTAGCAATCGCTTCTCACTCGGAGGGTCCAGGTTCGAATCCTGCCCATGGCAAGTCAGTTTTTCATTTGTGTAATTGGAACTCAGACAGAAAAATTCTGCGTGTGAAGGCATAACACTGACACGTAGATTTGGCTGTTGTAGAGTTTCAAGCACAGAAAAAAAAATACTGTGAATTATACCTCAAATCACTCTGAGTGAAGAAAAAACTCTCCGTCCTATTCGGACTCCTACCCCCTGGAGAGCGAATATCGAAACCAAACACGCCTGAGTTTCAAACCACTACAAAACAATTTTCCTTTCTCCTCCTTCTACCTTTCCTCCCGCGACATGGCAACAGTAAAAGAGTATCTAACCCCTTAGGAGCGTGTAAATTATAAAAAAAAAACGTTGCCAACCACATTTTTAGTATTATGGATGTCAGAACCTTAAACGTCGATTTTCATCACTGCATTGTTGTGACGAAGGTGCAGAGGCAAATCCAATTGCCAGTCTTGTTTCCTACACGGCGAGTGTCAAATATACTCGTAGAAAACCAGTAGCAACACTAGCAGCGGCCCATTAGAAACGCTGCCATTAATAGTTTTGATTTGACTCAGTTTTTACCGGTTTGACGACCAATATGACGGCCAGGGAGCAGTCTCAACTGCAGGCTCCTGCAGCAATAATGTTCCAATTTTTTACCAAAAAGTGAAACCAAGCCTGAAGTGAAAGTAGGGAAAAATAGTACTTAACTCGTGGTCAATATTTAGGATGTGTAAAGAACATTTCTAAAGACATCATAGGTGAAGACATGTAACCTTTAGCATAGCTAATAACAAACAAAATGTCCATCGACTCGACCTTCATGAGATGAGGAGTCATAGCCAAATAAATAGAAAAACCTGCTAGGGTCGGCGGTCTAATCGCCGAGCTATGGATACATGAACTACACCAATATCATTTAAGAACTGTTCGATTACAAGAACCTTTTTGTCATTTCTTGGTCCACAAAAATAATGATTTCCTTAATTATTGGCACATCAATCTCTTTTTTACATCGCTCTCAAGTATGCGAGCCTATAAACCAACTTATTTATCAATGCTGAGCCAAGCCATTCAAATTATTCCAACGGCTAAACCTTTACCCAGCAACAGATGTTAAACAAAAGCGACACAAAAAGTTGCGGATACTCATCACATACTTATTGATTTGAGGCCCAACTGTGATTGAGCAGGTAGACACAATCATACAGAACTAAGAGTGCACAGTTCGACATTCCAGCTAAGGTTTTTGAAGAAATTTGGCAATCAGCAGATCTTCATAAAAAGGAAGACCGCAGTGGGCTGATGATAGAAAAACATCGGGGAAGAAGTAAGTCATGCAATATAACATAGATGTCTTGCACTAAACATCGGCATCGACAGCTACAGCATTCTTCAAGTGAAAAATCACTCTTGCCGATCGCTGTTCTTTCTGTTCTTTGGGTCAAGAAGTCAATTTTGTAGCAATACCTCATCGAAAGCGGTACAGTGATATCGACCTGATGAAAGGAGAATCGTGCAATTTAATTAAATGGACAACAAAGAGAAGGAAGACCCTAACCTTAGTTTTCGTGCGCAGTTGGAAAGGTATCAAATAAGTGGACCTGCGTAAATTAATGATAACCGGCTAGAGACCGAGTTTGCTAGATAGATTGGTTGGCCTGCACCGTAGACTATAGCGCCATTGAAAGCCCCAGATAGCACAAGGGTTTACTGACTGTGTTGTTAGACTATTGTCAAGCAGACAAGGATTATCAGCCTTCTCATGATATTTTCGGATATTTTCCCTTGCCTGCCGAAAGGGAAGTGACGTCGAAAAACTTTTACTCTATGGTTAATTATGACAATGCAATGCCTAGATCAAAGGAATGTAACTCTAGCTGAACTAAGAGAGGATAATTGAAAGTGACGACATATCTTCCTTGATGTCACATCAATATATTGACTGTTTAGAGGTTACAGTGTTGATGAATCATATGGGGAGAGCTCTTATTTTATGAGTTTCTGCTTAAGCCTCTGTCTAAAATAGGCGTTATCAATTTTTCAAGGCCTTCCAAAACAAACGTAAAGTTTCTAGACACAAGCAAAGTTCTCCATTTTCCTCAACGAAAATTTAGATGTCTGGGGTAGAGTAGAGAAGAACTAGCACACAAAGTTAGCCTAAACTACAAAATGTTTCTGATAGCATAGCATCTTCAATGTTTTATCGATTTTGTGAAATATATACCCTAGACCATATCTCTCTTGGGATAACCCCCTGTCAATCATTCCATGTATTCAAAAAATAAATGTCTGCTTTGCCTCTTAACCAGACTGAACTGCTATCCTCATAACAATGATTCATTGATTGACTTTAGATAGGTTTATAAAGGAAAATCCGTGGGTGTCTACAAATCAAATTGTAAAAAACACATCAAATCCGACGTCTTCAAAACAAAAATCTTCTTCTTCATGTCTTCAAGGATTTAAGTGCACCCATCAGAACCTTGTATCACATTTCACCCATTTGTCTGTTAAGACCCAAAAAGGGGGAGAAAAAACTCAACATTTGCTGACTCACAGATATTTATTGCAAAAATTTTATGACATGGAAAATCCTTTCGAAAATATTCACCGTTAATGCGTTTTTGCCCTCTCACATCATTGTGCACACATTCATTTGCCATTCGCTTCACTTACGCTAATGTATTCCTAATATCACATGGTTGATGCTGAAGATTTTGGTAATTTGTTTTTTTTTTAGTCGACAATAAAACCAAACTCATAACTTGATCGAGGATCATGAAAAATATCTTTCCAACCCCCACTCAGTTGGATGGTACACCCAACCCCACCCCATTAAGGTGGGTCGAAGGCGTATCTGGAGTGTTCAAAACAATTTTCGTTTTATTGTTTATGCATCGTAAATCCTGTAGCAGACACATGTACTCGTGCACATATTTATGTGTATAAATATGCATATACCTACATATGTATTCATGCATTAGCACTAAGGGCATTGGGATAATTGCCTAACTACATATACACCGTAGATACAAGGATACAAAGTTTACTTTCATTAATTGCGAAACTATAAATGTCCTAGAGGGTATACTTACAAAAATTATTTAATAATACGAGTACATGCGACACAAAGTGACACCTTTATAGCCAATAGTCCCAGTGCATACAACCACTAACATCTATCTATTTTACATACATAAAAGTACTCGTATCTCGGTTCGGCAAGAACATGAAACTTTTTTACAATGTATCAAAGTGTTATCCTGAGAATTTCACCTGAATTATGCCTTTCGGCTGAGAATTACGCTGAAGATACCATCAGCAAACGACACCATGGACACAAAGATACATCCGTTCGTATCCCTCTCTATTGTCCAAAAGTTCTCAGGTAAAGGGGCAGTAATTTGATTAAGGGAAAGCTTCACATTATCCTGTCCCAAGGCACAAAGGATACACGGGTATCAAACATCCACACACACACACATACCCAACGGAGAATGGATGTTAATTATTTGATGGATTTTAAATTGAAATTTAACAAAAATGTTCGTATGTGCGTACAGATATGTTTTCGGTTTGTCATTTTGTCAGTGTTCGTCGGTGTTCAGCCTGTGTGTATGAGTTGATGAAATATTTATGTAAATTAAGATAAATCACTGGAAAATAATGTTCTAGTAGAAATTGAGTCAGCTGGGACTGTTTACCGCGAACAATTTACTAAATTGCACAATTGGTGAGGTGGCGAACGATGCGAATTGTGAACCCGCGCGTTCAGGGATAATGATGATGAGTTGGCTAGTATTCGTATGTTCATGTGAGTATGAGTAAGTAGATGGGTATCCTCATATGAGAATGTATTGCTGAAATTTCAACTGAGCTGGAGGCTGGAGATGAAGTGAATTATAGCCAGAGTTTGGGGTTTTTGGATGATGGAGATAGTCGGCTGGTTTGTTGGTGTTGGCACTGACACCGAACTGCTTTTGAATAGGACCATCCGAAATATGTATTTGAGTTTAATTAATGCTTTTTTGAGCGAAAGTTAAAGCGCACTCAGCTACTGCAAGGATGTTAATTAATTTTCCAACCTAATTAGTGCAGGCCGGCAGTAAATGAATGTTGAACAGCAGATGGGATCGTAATTGACAATTTTTGTTTGACCCAAAGGAGGTCAGTCATTAGAAAATTTGATGGTAGCCTGAATGATGTGGTATTTTGAAGAAAAATTCGAACAAACCAGCTAGACCAGTTTTTCAAAAAAAGCTTGATAGCTCGTAACAGCAACCTCTATAATTGCTTGTACGAGTGAAAGATGTACAGGCGAAGTATTTGTTAACAGACAATTTCCTATAGTGTTAACTTTGGGTGGCCGTGGTGTAGTGGTACTAGCAATCGCTTCTCACTCGGAGGATACAGGTTGCTACGCCTTGCTATATACGAGGGGCGTTCAACATATTCTCTGTGGTTGTATATATAAATTGACTGATTTATCAAGTAATACTATTATTTTAGTGCATTCATGTAAAATTTCATATAAATTTGATTATTAATTCGCGTTTTATCTCTAGTTAAACAGAATCATAATGGCAACTGAGACGATGATGGTGAAAATTGAGCATCGCGCTGTAATTAAATTTCTCACTAAGCAAGGAAAAAGTCAAAAAACTATTCATGAAGAGATGGTGGCTGTTTACCAGGGTTCCGCACCTTCATTATCAACTGTGCAAAAGTGGTCAAGTGAGTTCAAGAGAGGCAGAGAGAGCATTGAAGACGACCCCCGCTCCGGCGCCCCGGCTACTGCTTGTACGGGAGAAAGCATCAAAGAAGTCGAAAAACTTGTTCTTGAGGATGCCCGAATAAAGGTGAAAATGATAGCAGAGATCACCAAGCTTCCAATTGGTACCATTCACACCATTCTTCATGACCATCTTAACCTTTCAAAGGTCAGTGCAAGATGGGTGCCACGAATGCTCACAGCGCCTCAGAAAAAAGTGAGAATCGCATGCTGTAGAAAGCTTTTGGAGATGTGTAGTGAGAACGCGGACGGTGTTATGGATCGAATTGTTACTGGGGACGAAACATGGGTCCACCACTATGACCCTGAAAGCAAACAAGAGTCCATGCAGTGGCATAAAAAAGGAACAGACCCCCCGAAGAAGTTCAAAGTCACTCCGTCTGCCGGGAAGCTCATGGCCACAGTTTTTTAGGACTCAAAGGGAATCTTGCTCATTGAGTACAAAAAAAGGTGAAACCATCAACGCCACATCCTACGCTTCCACTTTGCATAATTTGCGGGAGGAAATTAAAAAGAAAAGACGGGGTAAACTCGCAGCGGGTGTGTTGCTTCTTCATGACAACGCTCCTGTTCACACGGCGCGAGTTTCCAAGGTTGCTGCGCGAGATTCTGGTTTCGAAGAAATCCAACACCCACCCTATAGTCCAGACCTTGCCCCTAGTGATTATTTCCTGTTTCCAGATTTGAAAAAATGTCTTCGTGGAAAAAGATTTTCGGATGATGAAGAACTCAAGTCGGCAATAAATGGGTATTTTGCAGAGAAAGAGGAAATTTATTGTTTTGAGGGTTTAAAAAAGCTTATCTCAAGATGTAACAGATGCATTGATGTTAGGGGAGATTATACTGAAAAATAAAAACAATTTAAATTGAATGCGCATTTTCCTTCATATCGATACCGAGAATATATTGAACGCCCCTCGTATATACGAAATATATCTCTGCAAAGTGAAGGGAGTATTCATTCAAGGGTTTTCCTGAACAATTCTAAAGGGAGTCTACTGTGTTAGTCTACTGATTACAATCTAACTACGGAAAGAATTATAGGCTGGCTGTGTTAAGGTCTTTCGGTGTAAGAACTGATTTTGTGAAGTCATCCAGTCCTGAGACTGAGAGAAGAGAGAGACAAGAGGAAGCTGTCCGTCCTAATTTGACGGTATAGTGACGGTATCTGTACATTTCAATTTTAATACCATCACCGTATGCTGGACTTATTCATTTCCTAAAAGGGTCCAAAGACCATTGGGCTTGTAAATAGAACATTGTTCTGAGTCGGCAGGAATCATCACCGTTTTCTATTTTCTCACAGAAAAGACATTGTAACTGGGAATACTTTAGGTTTCTCGAAGGTCAATCTGTTAAAGGATTTGTTGGTTTCAATAGATCACATCTGGCCTAAGTTTGTTTATGGGACACGGCCGCATCGAATATATATTGTAGTTGATAACATCAGTCGATGCAAAATACGAAACAGATCTCTTAGGGAGCTCCCATGATATGTAGGATAGTACCACAGAGGTTACGAAGATGTACCCCGAGTACCCTGTGATATATTTGCGAACGCATTGCAATGTTATGGCTAACGATTATATATGGAGGGAGCGCAGCGTGGGCAAAAGGATTTAGTCTGGTCACAACTATAGAGATTCTCCAAAAATGCAAAGACTAGAGTGTTGCATTGGAGAAAAATGCATTGGTTTGAAAGAATATAATTCCTTGCTCGGTAAACTTGTGTTTCCGGCTATTCTAGAAAGAAAAGAACTTCCAAATCTTATGAAATGACAAACCACGTAATTAATTGCTACACAAACAGATAGAGAACTGGTGGGGGAAAGTCTGTTAAGTCACACAATCTTGGAGGCCCATTCATAGGTGCATTATGCGCTCATTTAATGTTTCCCGAAATAAATTAATTATGGCGCACGCTTTGTGGCATGTTGTGCTCTTATTAATTCCATTTAATTGGGAAAGAAAAAGTCACAAATCATGGATCTATAACGTTTTGGCGGTAACGTTCTGCCTGGCGTAATATTTGAAAAAATAAGGATCAGTGGCTCCACCACACAAAAGTGTGACTTCAGTCCATGTAGTCATTGCTTGTCCATGTAGTCATTCAACCTCATCGCTGCACAAAATTTGATGAAAAAAAAGAGGATCAGGATCAATATTACGAGTATAATATTTTCAGCTCATTTATCGAACATTCGACACACGTAATGATCAAGCGGTTTCAAGTTAATTCAAGTGCCCAAGTCGAGGTCTTTTCGTAAAATTTTACTTGATTAGGTGGACGAAAATTTCGAACGTAAAATGAATAAGGCACACGGTGATTTGTCGCTGGAAAAGCCATTATAATTGTATAAGCTGGTAACACAAAAGACAATAAAACTGCAGTGCAATTGGCCTTAGCTCCTATCTATATATCTAACTTCTAAATTTTTGACAACTTCTTTCTGATTTAACATTTATGCACTTGTATCTGCTGCTTCTTCTCGCGCACTGTCGTATACTGTATTTCGTAAAAGCCGAATTAGAGTATATATCTATACCGGAAAGTTTTCCACGTGGGAATGTGGATAGGATACTGGTTTTGTGAGATTTATAATTGTCGAGCTTTCAAACTCTTTTGATGAGTTCCCTCTGTTTATCCCTCTAAAGTTGACATAAGAGCAATGTCTTTCACTACACTTATCATACTCGCATATTTCTTTGATCTTAAAATGACAATTAGTAAAGTAAATTTTCTAGTAGGTACTTCCAAACCATCTCCTCTCCTTAATAGGTCATTCTCCGAAATAAAACGTCATTCAAAATTAATGACAAACAACAACTTAAGCCTTAATCTTGAGCCTATACTTTTTAAAGATCAATAGATGCTATTTAAACAGAAATCTCCAACAATTTGACACTTTGTGTATCCTTTTCATCTACCAATACATTAGCCAGTAAAACACTATACTCGTAGCAATTAACTTACCCCCTGCGATCCTGTGATTTTATCCATCCCAGATCATTGTAACAAAATACGTCAACTTGTATTCACCCTCTTCAAAATGCTCGAGCAGATATCCATCTTTCTACGCTGCACGTCGCTGTCACAAAGGATTTACGAAAATTATCCCGAACCATAATTAATTTAATTAAATGTTGAAAAGTTGAGATTAGTTAAGAGGAGATCATAGAGAACGGAAAAGGGATAACAACGAAGGAAAAGAAGCTGAAGGAGAGCCCATTTTCATGTGACATTTTGTCACAAAGTATTAAACGCAGAATTAACAATTAAAAGAGAATTCCAAATTGCTTATTCTAATTTAAATAGATGGGTTCTCCGTATCCATATCGTATCCATATCCATTGCCGTATCCTTTCTCTATGCCATGTCCATCGATGACATTCTGCATCACATTACAGCGACAAAAAAAGTGAAAATGAAAGAAGACAACACTGAGTAAGAATAAGGATAAGAGTGATGATAATTAGGTTAGATATTCATTTGTTCCTTTTTCAGGTCATTCCAGTCTCGTGGAAACGACAATTTTCGTACTTTTACGTTACTTATTAAAACTTAAAAAGCTGAGTGGGATGAGGGTGGCGTTATGCGATTAGATTGGGGTGAAGGAGAAAGCCCGAAAGAAAGGAGATGAACTTCACTGGAAATGGAATTCATCTTGGTTATGTTAATTACTAACCCACGTATATAGACATATATTATGTGAGCTCTTGAAAGCTTCACGTAATACCCCTTGGGGCGATATATGTATCCATTTGAACTCCCTAAAGCTTCGGCTTCTATTTTATATGAACACTCACAAACAAATGCTAGCGTTACTGAAGACTTTGAATAGAAATCAAACACGACGACGACGACAACAACAAAATCGACGACAACGACTTATTCACAGGGTGAGAGAGAACACTAAGTAATTGATTACATCTCATGGGAGAACCTGACTATGTGCATATATTCGCACATAGGCCATAGTAAAAGTGTGTACGTGTACATGTGGTATACGGTATACCCCGCCATATTGTTGGATTGTAAACAATTTCTAAACGCATATACTCGTATGTACTCGTATATTCCTTTCTGATATTCGTATCGTCTTGCATCCGTTTGTGGGAAATGGATATATGGGTAAGGTGCGGGGTTGAAGACGACGCTATCAGTCAGTATAATGGACAACGCAAATCACCACCCGCCGACAATATTAAACAGTCGCATTCACAAACCTCTCTCTCTCTCTCTCTCTTGGCCGTCGTATGCCACCCCCAGACAATAAAATGCAATATATTCAACTTTTACAACCAACACATTATGAGTGTGCTGAGAACGGACAAGGACGAAGAAGAAACCCAGAACTCATACAATTGACCACGTCCATTCCTGCAAAGGATGAATGAGCTACTCGCTTTCTGTTATAGAGCTGGATCATAGCTATCCATTGGGGGTCTCTGCCTATGATACAATTGAAAGGGGATGAATCGATTGTTGAATTAGGTCATCGTCCAACATCTTATTTCATTTTCTCTTCCTTTTTCTTTCTGATAAAAGAAGAAAAGAAAATAAACCGAAGCAAAACAAAAGTGAACGAAGGCAATAAAACGTGCCATAGATCAAACCGAGGAGGTGAATAGGTGTGCAAGACGACTCTGTTTCTAGGCTATATACGAATATGTATACGGGTATTAACGGCTTCTAATTCCATTAAGATAAAGCGATACGTTTTCGTCGTCGTCGATGGTCGGTTCGGTTGGGTGTCTTAGGGATTCATGGCAATGGGTAAATTTTAATTAGCGAACGACTTTTCGACTTTTATTAAACACAAAAAGAAAAAGGGTTTCCTATTAAGGGGTGGTTCGACCTTAAACAGAAGGCGCCGTGAATACTTCTACGAAGAGAAGAATTCCTAGAATTTTTACTCGTCGATGTAATGACTTAAAGAGGATTTGGTACATAAGTACTTTGAGGGATTTTAACACCGAACAGTTAAAGTCGTATCTTGTGTCTGCTATAGCCTTTTCTGATCGTTTTTGCAGATAACATTTCAAAAAGTTTTTTTTTTCTTTTGCCACCACCTGGCGTGAAAGATCAGTAGTGACGTTGCCAACAAGACATTAGATATGCTGTAGCTTATGTGTTTGATCTTACCCAACTATCACACCACTCGTAATTTGAGATATAGTACCTAGAGGCCCACGTAGGAAAACAAAAGAAGTAGGGAACTGTGTTATCAAGATGGACTGAAGCTGCCTTCGAATTCTTATAGATGTTAAGGATCAACGGCTTTTCAAATTGAAAAAGAAAGTTAGGGAAAGAAAGAAAAGAATAATACAGGAGAACGATGTAGTGGGCTCATAGTCACCACTAGATATTTTAAAAGGGTTACGTCTGCAGACTATTAAATGACAATGACGACCAAGTTCCTGCCGCCAGACAGGTCAATATAACTTCCATTAATTGGACTGAGAAAAGTTCTGGAAGACGAGGGCGCTTAGCAGACCAATTAAAGCATTGGAAGCAGATTTGGGAAGGAGCATTCAATAATTAGTCTTTAAAATATATCAAGCGTAGCTTGGTGAGTGTAATTTCACCATATTTTGCCCAGTTGTCAAGAAGGGAGATTGCACCAACTTCACAGGAACAGTCTTTCTGGCATCTCTTTAGCAATTCTATCTACCATTCAGTGTGATTTTAAACCTGGTTAGCAAATTTTAAAACTAGAGCAAAGTTAATGTAATGATGTAGAGGCTGCCACTCTAGAGGCTGTAAAAATAGGCTTTTTGTGATTTGTAAGTTTATTGTTCTTATGATTGACTGTAAAACATAATTTTTATAGAATAATTTATTTAAAAATGGCGTTGGTGCAGCATTTCTGAGATGACCTCTCTTTTTTGGAAGGGTCTACGGACGTACCAAAAGCTGCTGTAAATTTTGAATTATGATGAGTCACTAAATTTTTTTTATTATACTCGTACTCGTACATAACCATAGCTAGAGAAGTATGTACGCAGATTTGTTTTTAATATATTGATTTTTGTCCGAATGGGGCACTTCCAACGTCAAACTTGGAAAATTCGCGGAAAAATCACCAGAAATTGTTAACAACAAATGAACTATGCCAGATAAAAAAAAATCTTACATAGATTTTTAGACAATATATTTTTAAAGATATAGTTTAAATTTGAAGTGAATTGGTTGAAAATTGTTCAAGTTATGGGTGCGGCCAACTTGAAAAAATTCAGTTTTGACATAAACGTGTTCAAAATTTTAAGGAGCCTCGCTGCCTACCTGGCGGTTTTGTACTACTGAGATATTTGCCGGCCATAATCTTTTGGGATATCATTTTTGAGGTCCTAAGGGATAATTGAAAACAATACAAAAATATATTTTTTGAACATACTAGAGTGGCCTAGCTCCTTAAATAACCAGCCGCTGCTCACTTCATTCACCCTTAAAGTATTTACCCTGCTCAGCGCTGCTAAATTTTGGTCATCGATTGGGAACCGATGCTTTCGACCTGGTGAGGCAGTTAGATTGGGTTGGATTGGTTTGACTGCTGGTATACCTCTTGTAGGTAGTTTAGTTCCATGTTTTGTGAGTTCTGAGTTTAATGGATTGTCTCTACTGACCCCCACTTAACAAGGATCAAGAAAGAATTTCTGGGACATCTGGCTCTGAGATGAGTTCAAAGATCCCTCAAAATGAATAAAGACAGCTTCCAGGGATTTAATTGGAGTCTGACTGTCCGAAAAGATGCGAATACATATATTTCAAACCAAAAGAATGTTCAGGAAGGCGAAATGGGAGATCAAGACTTTTCCTAGCTCTAAGAGTACCTCTACCTCTATTCATCATGCAAGAATTCATCACCCTTTCTGGAATAACCACGTGCCCTAGAGGTTTTTATTGCGCTGTATCTATGATATGACGTAGTCTATGTTTTCTGGAAGAATTCAAAATAGCAATCCGGCCAGCAGCCTTAAAATTGCTGCTGCCATAAAATTTCTTTAACTCGAAGAGATGTGCTCACAACTTTTAAAAGTTTTTCGTACCTTGTTAAAAATGTCATTATTAAAAATATCAATTACTCAGGCTCCGCATTTAACTCCGACTTAGAAATCATATAAAGAACCACTTTTAGCAACTAGGTTGTCACAAAATCACTAGATGGGATAAGGCATTATAAATTAACTGATGGAGATGAAGATGTGTAACATGAGATATTCCAATGGTCACGCTATAGAACAGGAATGCATCGGCGAAGGTAAAATAAACCGAGACATTCAGCGAGATTGTGTCCATAGAAATGAAGAACTAGTCGAGTCTAAACACTGATACCACAAGAATAACAGAATGATAAAATGCTCTATCCCCGATGATATGCTTGACCGGAGGACTAGAGTTAAAAGGGGAAGTCGGCTTATGGGGTAAAAATCATGACCTAACATTTTGCTTGATAAACCAGTGCGTGCCATCTACTTTTTTTTAAAGATTATTTCATGTAACTACGTTCTTAGTTGTCCATACGGAGAGTCAAACTTTGAATCACTTTTTCGAGCATATTAGCTATTATCTCGCTAATAACACTTGCAATGTTGTCTTCCAAGGCTGTAATTAACGCTGGTTTATCGGTATAGACGAGTGATTTGGCGTATCTCCATAAAAAATAGTCTAAAGGCGTCAAATCGCACGATCTAGGAACCACATGCGGACCAGGTTCAGCTCGTGCATTTTGGACAACAAAAAGTTTGAAATCGTTGAACAATAGCGGACGCCATTGAAGGTAACGTTGTTCTCACGGACATCTTTGAAAAAATACGATTCCACTGGACCATAAACCGCACTAAACAGTGCATTTCTAACTGAGATTGCTCATCGGACCAAATACGACAGTTTTGTTTATTAACGTGCCCATTCAACTCTAATTCGACTCTGTGGCAGATCGTTCGACTTCAGTTCTTGCACAAACTGTATTTTGTAAGTTTTTAGACCAAGAGATCCTTCCGTAAAATCGTCCACGTAGTCGAGTAACAATTCCAATTGCTACGAACGGTGAAGAATGAACTAATCAAGGTCTTCATTAACACTGGCGGATACAGCAGCAGTATTTTCCTCTGTAAGCACTCTACGTATACGGATAGGTAGCTCGAAGTCCAATAGCGAGGAATTGGTGCGAAATTCGGCCACTATGGCTTAAATTCCTTGCTCAGTAGGTCGATAATGACGGTCGAAGTCATCACGAATTTTGATAATAAAAACGATGAAATGGGAATGCTAACTGAAAATGTTTGACTTTGAAAAATGTCACTTTTGTGGATACAGTTGGGTTTGGAAACTTATCGAGAATAGTTCATTTAATTTTGGAAAGCATATTTCTTGCTGATGATCTTAGGCAGTGAATTATATAATTTCCAATGAAATTTTACTTCTTAAGCAAAAAGTTTGTATTGTATCCACAAAGAACCACATCGTTGTAGTCTTTCAAATCTCTTCAATTTCTTCCTAATCCCCGAAAAGAGCAGTCCTCTATCTACTTGTAAATATTTTTAATTTTATGACTGAAACTTTTGCCAACTTTTCTTAGCCAAATTTTCGTTGCTTTCTTTGTGTTGCTTGTCTGTGTAATTTTTGTCGCCTGAAACAAGGGATGACAAACAAATCAGTAACCCCATCCACTTTCCAGCAATTAACTTATAAAAAAATAGAAAAATTTTGAAACCAACCAAAAATATAACCACAAACAGTGCACTAAACCACGGAGAGACGATAATATCTCGAACAGACTATCGGAATGGTTTTGTTTTCAAGAAATGCTAGTGGAAGTTTGGCAATAAAAATTTATTGGGCTAAATTAAGAAATTCGATTACCACAATACGATGGGAAGGGGCTGATGGTCGCACGTTGTGCCTGTTAATGGCAATATTTTCTAATTTAATTAAATGTTTATTTTAACACCACGGGTGGTGAGAATGGTGATGTAGGACTCTGATTAGTCACTGTGTGGAGAGAAATTCTATATACGAATGCATAGTCATAGAGTGGTGAAGTTGTTCTTTATGTTCATAGAAGAATTGATTTCGTTACTAACCCCTCAGACAATTTGGTAAAATTCTGGAATAACTAAGGTTCCAGCTAAAGGAAAACTAATTACTCACTCTACGGGGTTAGACCTGGGCGACTGTCAACAAGCCTTTCCATCCATGTCGATTGTAAGCTAGCTACATCTGGTTACATATTCCGAATTAGTTGAGGTCCTTTTCAAACTGCCCGTAACCCGTAAGTCAATATGTTCCTCCGGAGTGAATTCGAAGAAGAAGCGATGATGGTCGCGGTACAGTCCTTGAAGTTGTGTCAATATCGTGAGGCTTGTGAGAGATTGTGCATATAGTTTTGAAGTCTGAGCTTTGCACATAACGTAGTAATAATTTTAATGGCACTGAGTGCGCTTGCCTGCATTCTCTGTTGAGCGAGGTCTTTACCGAGGTAATGAAGGAGCTTACGTTGTCCATACTCATCTTGAGCAATTAGATGAACTTGTCTTAGATAACAAAACCAGATATTGATTTATGTTTATGCTATGATACGAGGCCTTAAAATTAATAAAACGCTGATGTGTTCCTCAACTTCTGTTGTATGGTAAACATTTGGTATACCACCTTGATGAAAAAGTTCCCGGAATTTATTCAATTAAAAATACTAAAAATACAAGTTTATTCATCTAAATTTATATTGTCCCCTTCACAGTAATCCCCATCGACTGCAACACACTTAAGCCAGCGCTTGATCCAATACTCGAAACATTTTTTATATTCGGTTTTCGGTATGTCCATCAGTGCTTCCTGCGATTTTTCCATTACTTCCTCTATTGAAACGCATTCCGCGTAGTGGTTTTTTTTTTAACTCGATTGAACAGAAGGAAGTCACAGGGAGCCAAATCAGGTGAATTAGGTGGCTGTTGGATGGTTTCTGGTCTCTTTCGGCGAATCGCTTCACGCAAACGTCACATATTGCCAAAATAATACGCTTTGGTTACTGTCTGGCCTTCTGGCAAAAATTCATGATGCACTTCTCCGTTGTAATCCATGAAATCCGTGAGCATTGCCTTCTTTTTTGACTGAAAACAACGATGTTTTTTGTGGTCTCGGCTCATTTGGTGAACGCCATGCGCTTGCCTGATGTCTTGATTGCATGTTGTACTCATAAACCCACGTCTCGTCTCCAGTAATGATCCTTTTGATGAATGTGGGATCGGATTCAGCCTCGCAAATCATCTCTTTTGCGACGTCAACACGGTCTCTTTGTTGCACGAAATTGAGGTCTTTTGGAAACCAAACTCATTAACCAAAATGTCTTGGACGGATCCATAGGCAATGTTCAAGTCCTCTGATATCTCTCTGATAGTTAATTTGAGGTTATTGACCAACAATTCTTTTACTCCATCAATGTTTTCGTCGGTTTTCGATGTCAATGGTCTGCCACTGCGTTCATCATCTTCGATTGACTCACGACCACTTTTGAACCGCTCGTACCACTCGTAAACGATCGTTTTCTTTAGAGAATCGTTGCCGAAACACTTTTCCAACATTTCCAACGTTTGCAAAATTTAGTACAAGTTCGTTGTTGCAAATTGAAATCCATTTCTAAAATTGTAAAAAATTTCCAACACACACAGTGATAGATGTACTCTTGGCTACGTAACTTTTACAAATGTCAAGCTATCACGCTAAGATTTAGAAGGAGTGGCAACAACAGATTTACCAACTTAACAAAAAAAAAGGACTCGAATCGGAACAATGGGAACGCCACACGGTGGTTGTTCCCTGAACTTTTTGATCAATGTGTCCAAGAGATTTGATGCGCTTACACATTACAGCAGATCAGCTAACGTAATAGATCCTGATTGGACGTATCAAACAATGCTTAGGTTATTTTCATCGGGCATATCCTCGATCCATCATATACAAAATTGCAGATGAGCTGGTGTATGCTCTTTAAAACGCCATCTTTATTCAGCTTGGCGTACAGGTAATCAGATGCAGTACCTTTATTGGACTTAAGTTTAAATATGGAAATTTTTATTCCTTTCAGGTCTGGTGAAACAAATTATTGACAACTATTGTCCAAATTCTTCTGCCTGCACTCTCTAGAAATTGTCTTTCATATTTTCAGCATTGATTGGGATTCTACTTTTATGTTGTAGGCTTCGCCCGTGGCAAATGCTCCAACCCATCAAACGTCCAGCCCCCTAACAGTATTTTCTTGTCTTTGTGATGCTTGGGATACTCGAAGCAGTACCCTCACCATACAATTGTGTTTGCCTTTTCGATAGTTGTGATATCCATCATACTGGAGGTGTGCCTGGTTGCGATTGCAATGTGATTAAGTTTTCCAAGTTCCCATGAGAATACTCAGACTCTGGTCTGAATGACTCAAAACTTTTCTTCATAGTTGGTTCCTATATATAAGCTGTCTAACAGACACAAATGGTGTATACATCGAAGGTTGATAAGATATACTCGTATATTATAGAATTTGTATTACATCGTACAACAGCATCAATATTCTAATCACGCCTCAAGTTGTCGTGAAAAGCTGTACTCATTTCTAAGCCTTTGGCCTTCACCATACTTTGTTCTTAGAAATTGTGATCCCTGGCTACTACTTCAAGAGGCATCCTAGTCCTTTTTGTGTCGGACTTGGATCACTCGAACCAGGATGTAATATGATTCCGACTGAACAAGTTGAAGATCAAAGTCTACAGCGGTAAATCTGATACAGGAACTGTCTTCGGTAGTGTGAATTTCTTCGAAACTATTTTAAAAAATGACAACAAAGAGGTCTAAGATTTAAGACATGCTCCGACAGTATGTTAGTGACTAAGCCGCAGATGATGCGTCGTATTTTTTCCTACTAGCTGAACCAACTTTCACCTTTGTGCAATCCTATTCCATTAAATTGCTCGTATTGGAAGTCACTTGAACTAAAGATGAGCACATCTTTCACTATCCTAAATCCCAAGTTTCCAACTCCCATTTCCATCTTTGCACTTCATTCATCACAATCTAATGTCAAACTTGGACTGCAAATCACATTCAGCGAGTATAAGTATCCTGGCAATTTATTTACTAACCTCCGAATTCTGGGGCTAAAGTTTATTCCATATTTTCATTACTTCTACTTTCTTTAGTCTTTAGTCCTGCACCAGTATGTAATACTCATAGATGTACGAGTAGATGTTTTTTTTCGTCTTCATTCTGTCGAAAACAGAAAAGATAAAGAGAAGAGAAAAAGGAAGGAAACAAAATTTAGGCGGTGGGAAAACTTATGAGAGCTATTGGAAAACTTAGTCCATTAAAGAAAATATCAAAAGAATTGACATTTGTTTTTGTTTCGAAGACACCGATGGAATGGGGTGTGTGGAAATATTATCCTTCGTCCTTGGTCTTGTATCATACGTCGTCATGCAATATGATAGAGAAAGAATAATTTACACAGAATATGACGATATACGAGTATGTTTCGGTATCGAGTATGTCTTCGGGTTAATAGTGTCGTCCTTCGACGAGACGAACCTCGAGGAAGAGTGATGAAAAATGAGAAAAAATAAAGAAGAGTTTGTCTGTGGAAAAAAGTTTGTAATTGAAACGATGACGAATTTACTCAAGTCCTTTGGCTGAATTCAGCTGAAGGATATTCGAGAACAATTCTCTATCTATGATGACAATTCAAAGGCTAAAGTGTAGAGTGATAGATAAGGACAACTTTTTCGAGCTTTAGTTTGGTGATGGATGTTAATATGAAAAATTTATTTTGGGTCTAAGGTTACAGAGTGGGGGTTTCCATGGAAATGAGCTTAAGAAAAACACTATTTGCAGAAAATTTAAGTTGTAACATCTTCAATAGGCCTTAAGTGAGAACTTTTCAAATTCATCTCGTCTAACTGAGTTTTTAACCTAATTTATCAGCGCTGATTTTTAATGTTAGTCCATTGTCAGGTGAGCAAGGTTTGTGTTTGCAGTATCTCAGGACTTACGATATTTATATTATTTATAGAACTCATCATCCTGAAATTTGTTCCAGAGTAGATCAGGCTGCTTCCAATATGTTGAAGTCACATCTTGCTTTAGTAACGTAGAACATAATCCCATAAAGTTTTACACGAATACATCAGTAGCCCGACTCAAACTCCAGAGGCCCGGAAATAGATCTTTACGAGTAGTCCCATTATTTAGAGTTTTATCTACTTGCAGACATAGACAACTTATCCATCAAAGTTAAGGCTGAGTCAGTCATTAAACAAGTAAAATATTAGAAAATTTTTTCAAATTGAACTATGATATTTTGTCGCTAATTTTTACTGACATCAGGAAGAATGAGTACATTTCCTAAAATTCATTCATTTTTTGCACTTACACTGTTGCGCATGAGAAAGAATCATCATTAAGTAGAGCTGGCTTTTATTCCACTGTATAAAGGCAACACGAAAAACTGTAACAACTATCCAACGATGTAGTTAGTGTAGTAGACAGCGGAATGTAATTATAATACAATCAGTAATCAGACTGTAAGGCCTATTCACTTGCTTGTAGTTTTGGCAACATTATTTCTATCTTCTCATCTCACTTCTTCCGGGAATTCACCATTTTCTGAGCAGGTCGAGCAAATTAATTCTTCGCTATTAAGCACCCTTTGCCAGAGATAGACAAGAAGTAGCGTTTATTCAGTAAAAATAGGCTATCCTTGGTGTAGAACGTAGTTTTTAGTCGCAGTGAAAATAAAGTGATGGATTCATAAATTTCCAAAGTTCAGGAACACTAAATCTGCGACAAAGAACTGTCTAGGTTTAGAGGTTTAAAGACATAGCAATGTCATAATTCAGTTTCTGAGCCTGATGGTATGAATGCCTTTGTAATAATTTTCTTAAATATATCTGCAACGCATTTTCTAGATGAATATTACGTGACAGTGTTTTCCAATGGGTAGCTGTATGGAAATGTATAAAATAGCTCACGTCAGTAGCAGGAGATTAAAGGCATTAAACGTAGAAGTCCTAAGAGGAAATTTATGTCATCATAGAACTTTGATATAAAAATTTCTTAAAAATACAAATGTCTGATTGCATCCCTGATTGTATTGTCCGTCAATTTAACTATTCATTTGGAAAAACTGATCAAGGAGAGATCCAAATTCTGTGACAGCTGTGAAATCTTCGCAAGCTGAACTTTTAAATGAGAAGAGATCTACGAGGTTTTTTTGAGCAGTAGGCTGTTCTTCAAAGAAGCATACATCCTCGACACCTGTCCCTTCTGTTACAAGTATCGAACGGCTGCTGCATAAGTATAACTCTAAGCTCGGCGACTACATACCTCAAATAATTGAAGCACTGTAGTATAAACTTAATACTAACCGTAGCATCAAAGTACGGGAACAGTGCTAAAAGAAGCAAGTGGCTGAACTAAACTTAACCGGCTAAATGATGAACAAAGTCTTACTAAGAAAAAAAGTAACAAATTTGGTAAAGTCACTACCACAAGACTGCCTCTTTCCGACGTAATTAAGGCTGGAGCCCTATGAGCCCATTTCAAATGACAAATCAGGCAATAGTTTATGACGCAGTTCTGGCAACAGAATTCCAAAGAATCAGCATACACCAAAGACTTTGCATAGCAACAACAAGAAGTAACCGAGTAGCTTCAAATCAACATTTCGGAATATAATGTCGTCGTCGAATCGAGTCCTCGCTAAGTTAACGGTTTCAGTGGCAGTATACCAGGTAGTGCCATCCTGCTGGAACCACGTATTGCTACATTGATGTCGTTCATATTTTCTGAGAAATAATTACTGATCACTGTCGGGTAATGCTGGCTATTGACTGTATCGCAAGATTGGGTCTCATGGGTCTTTTCTGGGTGTCTCTCACTCTAAAAATTGCAATATTGCTTGAAACCAGTTGAACCAAAGTTGAACCTCACCGCTAAACACGATTTTTAAGAGTCGACTACAAGCTGTTTGAGAATCTAATTCACGAATTTCTTTCGAATGACATGGTCTAGTGGTTTTGACCGAAATTTTTCCGCAGATAAACGACAAACTATTGCGATCTACCGTGTATATTACTGTTGAAGGTTTGGAGGAACGGAGTGCTACTTGGAATATAATTGGAGCACTGGGGGTGAAAATAGCCATTGAACGAAGTAAGGTGGGTGACATTACGTTGGCATACAAGGGTGTCAACTGACTGTATAACCCACGAGTTTTATCAATGCATTGTGCTCAAAAATTGGGCAGATGTGATTCCGAGAACGAATATCAAAAACAGATAGTATTGTCGACAAAAAATCATCAATGGGGTTTTAAAAAAATGCTTCGCAGACAAAATGCGCCCCTGGGCCAACAAGGTTTTGACAAATCAACTTGAGTTGAATGAGCCAAAACATAATTTTTAGGAGACCTGACGCCAAACTATGCGAAAAGCCTTAAAAATATCAAGTGCAACTATCTTCTTCGGTGAGACATGCCATCGAATTGCTAGTGCACCAGATGATGCAAAATCCGCGTTGCCAGCTATTGAGAAGTTTTCGTGTTTCGAGATATTTCATGAGCTGGCAGTAAATCAACGTTTCCATGACCTCGGAAATAAGGAATGTAAGTGTAAGGGGTCCGCATGTGGAGAGAGAAAAGAAGAGATTTGATTTTTTTAGGGACGGCGTGGACATATGATATTTTCCATCTACTGGAAAAGAGTTCTAAGGAGTAGGAATGGGCGTGATATTTGAGCACTCTTGATACTATATGAGTGTGTAAGTGGTTTGATCTCAAATGTAAGTGTTAAGCTAGCTGCAAAGTATACAGCAAGCACATTTGCCTTACCTAAGCAGCTGATGACTGAAATGTCGTTATAAATTGGTGTTGGACTGCAGGATGAAGCAGAATTTCGAATGTTCTTGACGATCAAAAGAAGCAGTTAAGTCCGCTTCAATTTGCTTCTCATATTGTCATACGGTTCGTTTAGAATTTTATTCTCTATTACCTACTATGGCACAATCGAGTTGGAGTTTTTGTCCACAACAACGAACGGAAACAACTACAAATGTTTGCTGGAACGGTCATTTCCAAAAGTGGAATATATTTTCGGACCCCTGCCTTTGATCTTCCAACAAGACAATGCCCCCATCCACAATTCCAGGGTTGTTAGAAGTTGGATTCAATCAGAAGACGAGGAACTTTTGTCAGGGCCGCCCTATTCACCGGACTTAAACATAATCGAAAATGTTTGGGCATGGTTATCTCGCAAATTGTATGAAGGTGGCAGACAATTTGAAGACAAGGGGCACTTTAATCGAAGCTATTCGTGATGCCTGGGCCCACATTTCTCTTGCTTATTTAAAACAAAACTGTATGACTCTATTCCAAATCGTCTTATAGAGGTCACATCGAAAAATTGCGGGCATACTCATTATTAATGTAGAAAAACGTTATAAATAAATGTGTTAAAATCATAAAATGTAAACAGTTTATTCATTTTTTCCTTTCTTTGGAAGATTTTGCATGTGGCCTCATCTTAGTGGCGCTTTATACGCTTTTCAAGTAGTTCATTGTTTGGTCTTGGCAAATTCCAATGGTCGTTTCTTATTTACCCTTTAATTTTATGACTTCCTGTTGAGAAAATATTTACCTGTTCACAGGTAGTAAAAGTTTGCGGGTACAAAATTTCAAACAGATATAAAGGGTGAAAATTGATTGCAAAATGTATGGCATCATGCTAGTGATCGGCAGTATACTCGTATGTAGGAATTTTAAAAGTAGCTTTTTTACTTTCGTATGATGACGGACTGAGGGAAAACCAGTCGAGAATGATTGGTGTCACCTCGTTACACTAAATGATGTGCCAAAACAAATTGGACTATCTGTCTTCTAATAGGCCAACTTTTCAGAAACATAGAATGTAGACGGTCCATCAGACATAGAATTCGAGTTGGAAAAGATATAGATCATTCAAAGAATGAACAATCTTCTGGTTTTTCGGTAATCCATCAAAATATTCGCAGCCTGAGAAAAAATTTCGATGCATTTTCCATTCACCTTTCATCTTTAGACCATTTACCAGATTTAATTTTTGTTTCAGAAATCTGGATTTTTGATGAAGAAATCTCCAACTTCCATATTCCTAGTCCTTTGTTTGATGCAGCATGCAATAATACATATGCAGCTGGTGGTGTTGGTGTATTTTTTCGAAATGACATAGTGAACAAACAAATTAAAAAATTTAATTTACAAAGTGCTGATATTATCAGTTACTGTTGTGAAATTACTGGAACTTTATATTGTTTTATTTGTATTTATAGACTTCACAAATGTTCAGTGAAATCCTTTACTGAAGAGTTTAATGGGTTCTTGGAGTCCCAAATTTGTAAAAATACCATTCTGCTTGGCGATTTTAACATTAACTTAATGTCTTCTTCTTCTGACGTTGATTACTTTCTGACAACCCTGTGTTTATTTGGTTTTGATTCTTTGTTGGATCAGCCCACCCGTTTAAACTCGTGTTTGGACCATATATTTACAAGAGTCCATCGAAACCACAAAACCAAGTTTTGTTACTTTTGATACTTGACCTGAATCTAACTGATCATTGTTTAATAAGTTTTCAAATGGATAGTTGTATTCTGAGAACTGAATCATCTGTGCATAAAGCATTCGATAAAATTGACTATACTAGACTTAGAAACTGTTTAAATTTCGAATTTTGGGAAGAAGTTACTTGCGCAACTGATCCAACGATAGCCTTCGATACTTTTCTTATGAAGCTTCAATTGCATATTGCGAGTAGTAAACAGGTTATAAGTCGCCCAAACAACAAAAACAAGTGTTTGAAACCATGGATGACGGTTTCACGGTTTCGATTAAAACATAAACTTTACCTTCAAGTAAGAAGGCATCCAAATAATCTCAGACTCAAACAACACTACAAAAAACTAAATAATGAGCTTAAAATTGATATCCCTTTTTACAGAGATAATTATTTTCGTAGAAAATTATTAGCAACTTTTGGTAATTCTAAAAAAGAATGGCGTGTTATTGATGAAATTCTTAATAGAAAAACTTCAGAAATGGATATAATTCTGAACGTCAATAACTCAACTATATCTGACACTTTGGAAATTGCTAATTCATTTAATGATTTCTTTTGTAATGATATGTCTTTTCAGAACTTATCCAACCACAACTACAATAATAGGATCAACAATGACCTAGTTGAGATTGGAAGTCAAACTAAGAGTTTTTTCTGTGAACCATTCACTGCTCTAGAGATACATAAAATAATTTGCACTCTTAAACCATCTAATTCTACCTCCGCTGACATGATCCCTAGTCGTATGTTGAAAAAAATTTCATTTCAAATTTCGGATGTTTTGTGCTTTATTTTCAATAACAGCGTACGACAAGTTATTTTTCCTCAATCTTTGAAAACGGCTATAGTTATGCCATTTCACAAAAAAGGTGACAATACAATTTTGAACAATTATCGCCCTATTTCGTTGTTGTCGGTCTTTTCAAAAATATTTGAAAGAGGTATTAAATCTAGAATGCTGTCGTTTCTAGAAAGAACAAATTTTTTCAGTAATTGTCAATTTGGTTTTAGAAGCGGAATGTCTACTAAAACTGCACTGTTGAAACTGACAGGGGAGCTATATCACAGTATTAACTCTTCTGAGATTCCTGCTTCTCTGTTTATTGACATTTCTAAAGCTTTCGATATGGTAGATCATGAAATACTATTAGATAAACTTTTCCAATTGGGTTTTAGAGGATGTACATATAGTTGGTTTGCTTCTTATCTAAATAATCGTAGGCAATTGGTGAAGATCTAGAATATTTACAGTTCTCCGAAAAATATAGTAACTGGTGTCCCACAAGGCTTAGTACTAGGTCCTATCCTATTCTTGATCTACGTAAACTCCCTATTCATCCAACCTTTCAAAGGCAAAGTTACAGCATTTGCTGACGATACTGCGCTGTCATACTCAAATAAAAGCCTTCTGAATATTACTCGTATATCTGAGGTAAACCATGACCTTGATTTACTGAGGAGATGGTTCTTAATACATAAACTCATAATCAGTGATAAAACTAAATTTATGATATTTAATGTCAGCAATATAATTTGTAATGATCTGCCTTTATTTTAACACTCTCCGGATTGTACACGCTTCCAATTATTTACTCTTACGAATGATGTAGATTATCCATTTAACTACTTAACATCTTGTACCAATAATTGTTTTAAAATAGAGTGCGTTGACAGTTTTAAATATTTAGGTATTGTCTTAGATAATAAGCTTAGTTGGTCCAATCATACTCATTATCTTAAACAATATCTTAACAAAGTGGTAAGACAACTATATCACTTAAGTCTCTGTTGTCCGCAATCAGTTTTAAAACTTGTGTACAATGTTTTATTAAAATCTAAATTGGAATATGGTATCTCTTGTTGGGGTGGTGCATTTTTTACCAAGACTGAACCACTTCTAATAAAACAAAAATATGCAATAAGAATCTTGTTCAGAGTAAATCGCAGAACTCCAAGTCTTAATTTGTTCAGAACACTGAAAACTCTTCCTTTGAGGCATCTCTACTGCTACAAAGTTCTAAAAATATTTTTTCAAAATGCCGGGTCTTACTCAGTTAGGTATATAGATAGCTACAATTTGCGAGGAAATGCGAGAAACCCTGTAGCAGTTCCTGTTGTTCACAAAGTTCACTTCGGAAGATTTTACCTTTCAACGCCACCCCGCCTGTTTAACTTACTGCCAGACATTATAAGATGCGAAAGAGTGGAAAATACATTTCTTAATGAGATTAAAAAATGGCTTTTGTCTTTTGATTATTCTACCATAAATAGATTATTTATCAATGAATTTTGTTCTTTGAATGTTCTTTGAGTATCTAAAATTTGTTTGAAAATTGACAACTCGTAATTTGTTTTGTTTTGTTTTTTGTTTCTTTCCTTGCCTCCACATGCAATCTCCCCTTCAACTATGTCAATATTGTCTTTATAAAATATAGAATTCTTTGTACGATCAACTCTTGTCATTTGGACAATAGATTGTACATAACTATTTCTTTTTTTTTTTATTAGAAATTAAGAAAACTTGTAAATATATTGTATTGAATAAATGAAATAAAGCGAAAATGAAAAAAAAAAAAGCAATTCCGGATAGTTACTGGAAGTATGAGTTCGTAATTATGGAAGATGCTCCAAATGAGAGTCTGCATTAGGACAATTTCCTGTCAGCCTTACTTTTAAGTAACAATTAATAGACCTTCTAAAAAAATAGCATCTATTTAGTATGGATGGTCACAAAAGTCCAAAGTAAAGCTTCCCATTATAAGCCCACATTCTGTATGTGAACAGAAATTCCACAAAAAAAAGTATTAAAACATTCTGTTCATCTTTTGTTGCAGGGATTAGTTTTCAGCGGTTTTTAATAGTATAGACCCTGAAAACATTCATGAGCTCCATTATCCTGTTCTCTTTATGTTGTCAAATGAATTTCGATTTAAAAAAAAAAGAACAGAAAAAAAACTAATCCCCGTCACAGGACTAACCAATAACAGAAAACGATATTTATCAAATTCCTATTAATTCCATAAAGTTCATAAAACCAATCAAACGGTATTCATGTTGTCCTGGCGAATCAAGCAGTCGCACAAAAAAACAAAACAAAAAGTGGAAAAAACATTAATTAAGCTCCACCAATCAGGGATGCTTTTTTGTTGATTTTCTTTTATTTTTGTTGGTTCTAATCAAAAATATATCGTAGAACGATTTGGTGGAAGAACTTGCTGAAATCGCCATGGTTACCCGTAATAGGCATTTCGCAAAAATATATTCGTACATATATTTATCGATCATAAAAAAAAGCAGGAGAACAAAACAATTAAAACCGACATAAAGTGATGTCCTTGTAAATTACTTGATGCAGATACAAAAATCATAAAAATAAAACAAGACTTCAACATGATGTAGCGGTGGTGAATAGGAGAGGAACAGGAACGAACAAAAAAAAAATTGAAAAACAAAACAAATTGTTTGATTGGGATTTCTGGTGGAAGCCACTCATAACTGTTACCATGGTTTTCATCTCGCGCTTGCCTCGTGTTTTTCGTCTGATTATTTTTGCGTTTCGAATTTCGAATTTTAATTGGAATTTTGATTGGAGAATTTTATTGTTCTGTAAATTTTTTATTTTTTTTTTGCCATTGTTATACCTCGCTCACAGTGGTGAGATTTATGTTATAATATTTCGTTTAATTTAAAAAAACAAATTTCACATAAATTAAGTAAACAAAATTGAATACTCAACTGGTATACAAATTTATACATGAAAAACTGAACTAATCTGAGTCTGTTTTGTGAATGGGTAAGCCGGAGACCTATTTGGGTTGAATATGCTTGTCATCACAACAGTGAAATAGAGTGAGGCTTGGCCATATCTGAATCAGGTACCACCATCGGCTGGAGAAACTCTGACGTTTAACTAATATGCTCTCTATAGAATTTTCTAGGACTTTTAATGGATAACGCTTTAAAATCAGAAGTCAAATTTAGGCTATGATTGAAAATCTTGTAAAATTTGGTCAAGTGTATTCAAATCATTGACAAGTTTTAAAATCTTAAAATTTATGATCCACGAAAAACACGCTTCCATTGTTGGTATTATACGCTG
This sequence comes from Volucella bombylans, assembly GCA_949129095.1. Lineage (NCBI taxonomy): Eukaryota > Metazoa > Arthropoda > Insecta > Diptera > Syrphidae > Volucella > Volucella bombylans. The sequence goes on along the minus strand of OX422142.1, from coordinate 19,510,963 downwards.
ACCGACGTCAATCCATCGATGATCATCTGTGTAAATTGGATCACACGTTTTACCTCCATCAGATACAGGTTTTTCCCAACCGACTTGGATTTGCTAAGAGATAGGTAAAAGTGTCAGAAAAGTGCATATCAGTCGTCTGAAATGGCTAGGACATGTGAGATGTTAATATTTGGGATACCAACAGTTCAGCTTGAAGTATTTTCGATCTCTACTGAAGGAAAAACGGATTAGAGCAAAGCATCGCCTGTACCATCGGGTACATACAAATTGAAAGCGACTTCATCCAACTTGAAATGCGCCAGCGGAGATGATTGCCTAAAGACCGCATTATTTGGTTTAATGGTTAGATTGAGGTTCACCCAGGAGCGTCTTAAGTGTGTTTGACAAAATGTGTGGATCGTACAAAGTAACCCGCAGCGGTATATTGTTGTTATCCTCTGAAATGCTGTTTGGCCTTGGAAATCGCAACCGAACTTGTCAGTGCTTCAATTTATTCAATTCCATATCTCAGTCTCACGATGCCCATTCTATTGAAAATGTTTTTGGATTTATGAAACAGAGGATCACAGGAAAATATGCTTGAACTGTTTTTTAAGAGAATTTGGCGAAAATTACCATATTTTTAATTTTTCGTGGGGGCTAACGCCCCCATTTATTATGCTTAATACAAGCTTAAAAACTAAGACTTAAACTAATACTAGGGCTTAAAGCTAAGGATGGTGAAGGAGATCGAATTTGAGGGAAAGTGTGCTGCGATTAAAATCGAAAACGGAAAGGTTGGAGTTTACCTTACGCAGCATACGGGAGATTGGTTCGTTAGAACCATATGCGGTGCGGTGGATAGGTAGATAAAAGAGACGGGTGGAACGTAGATTACGAGGGTTAGTATTAAAGAAAATGGAGTTGCAAAGAGGCATGCAATCGACGGAGCCTGAGAGGAGTCGGTGAATGAACAAAATGTCTGCTGCGTCCCTTCGTTCCTCAAGGGTATTCAGGTTAATGAGTTTCAGACGGTCTCGATAGGGAGGTAAGATTAGAGGATCGTTCCAAGGTAGACCTCGAAGAGCAAAGCGAAGAAAACGACGCTGGATCCTCTCAATACGAGATACATGAACTCGTTGAAAGGGACACCACGCTTGGCTAGCGTACTCGAGAAGGGGGCGAACGTAAGTGATGTATAGTGATCTAGTCACGTACGGGTTGCAGAATTCTTTGGACCATCTTTTAACGAAGCCGAGTGATGAGTTTGCTTTAGAAATTATCTCATCAATATGCGAGCGGAAATTAAGCTGCCTGTCGCATAATATACCAAGGTCGCGGATAGATTCAACAAGGGGTATAGGTTGGCCGTCGAGATGGTAAATTCGTTGAGGAGACTTCTTGCACTTACGTGAGAAAGTAATCGATTGACATTTGGAGACATTGAGTTCTAAGCAGTTCTTGATGCACCAGGTGGAAAAACTATTTAGATCTATTTGAAGGAGGGTGGAGTCTTGTTGTGAGGAAATGGGTTTAAAAAATTTGGTATCGTCAGCATAGAGAGAAAGTGTTGAGTGTTGAATGAGCCTTTGAAGGTCGTTAATAGTTAGGATGAAGAGGAGTGGACCTAGGTGACTACCTTGAGGAACACCTGAAGTGTCCAAGAAAGGGGCCGATAGGACAGATCTGAAACGAACATTATAAAAACGATTATCCAGATAAGAAGATATCCATTTAAGCAAAATGGGTTCAAAGCCCAGGACGGACAATTTGAACAGGATTAGTTTATGAGATATCTTTTCAAAAGCTTTACTGAAATCAGTTGTTATAACGTCAACTTCTTTACCATTTTCTAAGGCTGAGAGAACAGAGGACACGAATTCTACGAGGTTAGTGGTAGTTGATCTACCCTTCAGAAAGCCGTGTTGATTGGGGGAAATAAAAGATTTACACTGAAAGCTTAAGGCTTCATGAAAAATACTTTCGAGGAGTTTGGGTATATGGGAAAGTTTAGCTATAGGGCGGTAATTAGTGACTTCGTTCTTTAATCACTTTTTGTGTATGGGTGTTATGAAAGAGGACTTCCATATCTGTGGAAATTCACCTTGAGAGAGCGATAATCGGAAGCGATTAGCAAGGGGGCAGGACTATGTAACTCGTCGACAAATGGTGTGACGCGATAATTGCAAATAGAGAACACTGGATAATACATATATTATACTAAACTCTGCTAAAATCATTTGTAATAAATAATTTTGATTTCCAAAGTAAGGCAACATGTATGCCACTGAAATCCTAAATCTTGGTGACGTACAACTAGGTGTTTGGAAAAGAAACCTCCTTGACCGCCGGAATGCGCTGCTACTGCAAAAAGGGTTATGGTGCCTTGAAGTCCGTTCATATTTAGGCAGATATGCCAAATTTCAGTGCGATACTGTCTTTAGTTTTGTTTTGACAGCTGATTGTTGTTGACGTGTTTGGCATCATGTAGAGTATGGACAAAAACGATTTTTATTCTCTCATAAAACATTATTTTTTGAGAGGCAAAATGGCGAAGGAAACAAAAGAAACGTTGGATAAATATTATGGAGATTACATCGTCAAATATTGGTTTCGAGAGTTTCGTGGTGGCCGCAACTCCACCACTAGACGATAATGTCAAAAAAGTACATGAAATGGTGTTGACTGACCGGAAAGTGAAGGTGCGCGAGCCAGCAGATACCACAAAGATTAGTACTGACCGCACACGCCATATTCTGGGCAACATTCTGCATATAAAAAAGTTATCCCGCCGCTGGGTGCCGCGCATGCTCACTCCTGACCAAAAACACGAACGCGAGAGCACTTCGAAAGAGTGTTTGGACTTGCTGATGCGGAATCGGGCGGACTTTTGGCGTCGATTTGTAACTTTTGATGAAACTTGGATCCACTATTACACACCAGAGAACAGAATGAGTGCCCGGCAATGGACTGAAGCCGGCACGAGTGCTCCGAAGCGGCCGAGGGAGGCTCGATGGGTCGGAAAGGTTATGGCGTCGGTTTTCTGGGACTGTCATGGCATACTCTTCGTAGAATACCTCAAAAAAGGAAAAACCATCAACAGCACAGTATTACTGTGCTTTATTGGAGCGATTGAAGGCCGAAATCGCTGCAAAACGACCTCACGTGAAGCGAATGCAAGACAATGCGCCGGCGCACAAGAGCATCGTAACCACGGCTAAAATCAATGACTTACGGCTCCAATTGCGGAGCCCGATTTGGCTCCCTCGGACTATTATCTCTTCGCAAACCTCAAAACATGGCTCATCAATAAAATATTCAGCTCACGCGAGGAAATCATCGACGCCACGGAGGAGTATTTTGCAGACCTTCCGGAAAATTACTTTTCGGACGGGATCAAGAAGTTGGAAAATAGCTGGAATAAGTGTATCAAGCTAAAATGGGACTATATTGAATGGAATAAAAAAACATTTAAAAAAAATTTTTTTTCATTCCCAAGGAGGTTACTTTTCACCCCACCTAGTACATTTGATTCTTTGTCCAATAAGGCTCCGTTTTCCAAGGTTTAGACATAAGCTTGGCTGACTGAATGATGCTTTCAGAAATCTAGAGACTTAGTCTTAGAACTAGTTTGGACGCCTGAAGGTAGAAAAAGATCTGGCAGTACATGATCAGTATAACTGCGATATATACTTTAGTCACCATAAACAACTGCAACTCAACAAGTGGGGGTTAAAATCGAAAATCATGGTCTTTAAGTTAATTATTCAACGTAGCCCAGATTTGGTGCAACCAGGCTGTCGTCAGTATGACATCGTTGTTGTGTTGATCGACGGAAGACATGCTTCCAATATTCTCATATACAATAGTTGCATGCTCCTTCAGAGGAACAGATTGTAACTATGACACTATCAACATATTCAACATATACAAAGCTCATTGCTGAATGCCTTAGCAGACTTGGGAAAGCTACAAATAATAATGAGGGCAAAGAAAAAACCAGAGCAGGAAAGCACAACAGGTACTCGTACCAAGCCGGCAGGAGGGAAAATAATAAAACCTTGCGAAAAAGGCTACCCAACAACCTCAATTGAAAAAAATCAATCAAAATGAGAAAGCTGGCAACTGGCAGGTGGCGCATATAGTAACTCTATCTTCGAACATATTCTTCTTTATTCATTGGCAAATGCAAGCAAGAATTCCGAACTTTCACAAAACAGCTTTAAATACCCATCGAATAAGTCAAGGCGGTTTGTTCGCGTAAGGCTTCTTTGGTCTTCGAAGATCTTTGGCAATATTTGTTACTTTAGTTTAACAGCTCGTTATAAAATTTTATACTTAAAGAATAAAATGTATATTCAAGAATCTTGATATGGTCTTGGGTACCAAGGAGTTATATGAGCAAATTTGAATTTTATCAGCAGTGCAAAATCTACTATAGACAGGCAAAGACGGTCATTACTGATGTAGCTAGGAAGATAACAATTTCCATTTGATACCCCAAACCATGTGCGTGTCACTATACGTGGTATAATAAATTGACGTACAAATTCTTGGTTGGAAAACCATACTGTTTTAAGAGAAGTTTCTTGACGGATCCTGGACTTGTAAAGTACAATAGGAACGTTGAGTTCTTCAAGAGTACTAAAAGACTTACGGAGTTCTACAGTCATTTATTTCCTGAAGGCTGTGAGTGCTTCTTAGTCCTCATGTGCGCACCATCTTCTGTACATTTTCATCTCTAATCTGTCGATGTTTAACACATCAATCCATTACAATGTTAAAAATTCAAAAAGTAGCCCTTCTGGAAAACATTTCAAAAAATAAACCAACATCCAATAGTGCCTTGTGTGCAAAGCACTCCAACGGTTTTGATACTTCCAGGCTCATTGAAAGCTTCAACTATTTCACAGGAAAAAAATTTATAGAAAACTCCAACTACAAAGTAGCAAAACATCAAACACAAAACCATTTCATTCCTACAACAGCAAGGATTTTGTATCAAATCCCATCCGTTCTCTCTTTTTCAGCACTTAAGGCCAAAACTTAACCAAAAAAAGGATTTCTTTCGTTGAATCATGCAATCTAACAAAAATAAAAAAAAATTCTTCCATTGCTACTGCCACTATTCTTGGTCGTACACCATCAGAAGGTGTCACACAAAGTGCTTGATACGAGTAGCAAAGGCAAAAAAAAAGGACTAAAACCTAACTACGAGCAAAACCCAACCGAAAAGCCGAATGGAAACCATTAAATGAATTAATATTTACTTAGGACTTAAACATGACTCCTTCAGGTCCTTTTTAGTGGTGCCATACAAAATGGGCCTGGCAGCGCCAGCCACTCACACCCCAACATCACCCACTGGCCCTGTGCGGATTGAGTAATGAAATGAATGTCATTATTATTCGCCTTTGACTCACAGGAATTGAATATGCATACAGGCACAGTTAGGGCGGGAGGTTACAAGGAGTATAACCGATTTCTTAGCACAAGGATAACCCAAAAGAATAGCGCTCACTACTTTACTTTTCTACTTGAGTCAACTTTTGTTGAATTCTTATTTGCACATACCACACACTCATACAACCAGACATTCACTCGAGTAAACTGAAAATGTTTGCTGTTAACATACAGGAGCGTGCTTTAGTCAGAATAACTGTTTAAGTCAATTTAATATTTGCACTCTAGTGGAATTTTAAGTAAACAAAATGAAATAATTGTTTGGTTTGGTTTGGAGCTAAGGATAAGGATAAGGATAAGCACCCAAAACTGTAGCTGACATATGAAGTGGGATATACCGAGGGTAGAGTGAGAGAAAGATGGTCCTTGAAAAATCCTTGCTTTAGATAAGGATTGAACGTTGAAAACGTTAAGAACTCAGCTGGATGAGAGAGGAAATTAAGCCAAATTGGGTGTCATTCAAGTTTCTCTGATTTCATGACAGATGAATGGAAGTTAAGGTGGTTGACAGCCAAACAAGTCTGACAAGGAGGCTTCGAAATTTAATTGAGGAGCAATAAGCAGAAAATGAAGCCTTTGAACTGTTAAGTTCTTCAAGTAGAATTTATTTAGTAGAGAAAAATCTTCAAGATGATTAACAATTTGGTGTGATGTTTGTTCTAGACGATATGAGAGTTGTTGCTTCAGAAGTTATGAAGTGAGTTAATAAATACAAACATACTCATGCACTTTTCTGTTTATGGAAAACTCCAACAAACTTTTCAAGTATTTCGAATACGAATTTCTTCAAGTTACACGTATTTCCATCCCCGTTATCAGCTCTTTATATTAAGATTCTAACAATAATCCAGCAGAATGTTAGCTTAGAAATTGTTGGTTGATCAAAGAGCTCGGCAGCCATTCGGTATGCATTTAATCGGCTTACGGTAGATATTTTTTGGGCACTCGCTAGGAATTCGCCAAACACTCGCTAGACATTCCCTACGCATTTGCCAAGTATTATTCAGACATTCGCCATTAATTCGCTAGGCATTCGCTAGACATTCGCTAGGCATTCGCTAGGCATTCGCTAGGCATTCGCTAGGCATTCGCTAGGCACACGCTAGGCATTCGCTAGGCATTCGCTAGGCATTCGCTAGGCATTCGCTAGGCATTCGGTAGGCATTCGATAGGCATTCACTAGGCATTCACTAGACATTCGCTAGGTCACCAGTGGACATTCGTACGTCCGGGGATAGGACGCAACGCAAGGCGTTCGAATATTATTCGTCATCCAACCCTATTCGCGAAATGACTTAAGGTCTATGTGAGTGATGTCGAAGCAGTGCCAGTTTGGGAAATATATCAATCTTATTATCCATATAAAATTTTAAAAATAACTTAAACTTCCTATGACAAGATAATTAGTTCTTTTAGCTTTATAGTAGTAAAACAGGACAACTTTCTTCCCAATAATTTTGATTTTTAAACTTATCCCAAGTTCGTTATGTAAAGCAAAGTATTGTAGATGAATCAAAGGAATCCTTTCTGTTTACTTAATATTCGAGAATGATGCTAGCAGATTTTGTCATGCCTTAGTCTGGCAAGTCAAGTCTGGAAGATGCTGGGCTTTCCTTGCAGTGATTTTGTGGTCGATTAATTTACCTCGTTTTCCTACATATGATCACTACCCTTTGAACAAGGACTTTTCTTATTCTTTGCGAAAAAATTGTGTAAATCGACTTTAAGTGGCCCCTTTGTGGGCTACAAGCAATCCGCATTGTTAATGTTTACACATTTTGTCCTACGCTAAAGATAAATTACTGAATTTCTTGCTGTTTGTGTCTCGATATATGCCTTTAAGCTTTCTAATATTTTGTTGAGAAGTCTCAATGTATTTGGATGTACTTGCAATATATTCGTATAGAATTTGGGCCCCATTCATATGTGGGTATGCGGTGGGTATTAGCCTAGCAATGGCCACATATTCGCGAAGAATTTTTAGTATATTCGTAAGGTATTCGTAGGATATTCGCTGAATATTTAAACGGTATCTAGGAAGAGAGATACGAGTATTCCATGATAGCGTCGGCCTATTTGAATGGCATTGGCATTCTTCTGGTTTCCGCCAGCAGATCTATTGAACGTTGTGATTTGGTATATTTCTGTTCCGATTAAAAACTACACATTTTCTACTGAAAAATATCTACCAATCCTCATAATCTGTTCTTAAACGAACACCTGAGACCTGCTTATGTCCCAATGCAGATCTCAAAGGTAATATTTATCTTAAACACCTGCACTTAGCTGTTGCTACGTACTGCCTCAAAACTCATTACGACAATTTAAAGTCAATTAAAATTCGCTCTCAATCCTCGTGTAAAACATCGTATTTAATTTAAAGATGATTACCTAAGTGCACTATTGTTTCACAAGATAGTTTAATTATACCACTGCTTAACAGGCTTATATTTACTCATAGACTAAGGCGCGGGAGCGACCATCACTACATCCCTATATAAAGCCATATTCCTCGGGCTTGTCTCTATGGAAGAGCATCCTTCTATCATCATCATCATAGCCCCATAGCCATTGCTGGTGTTTGTGTGGGTGGTTGAAAAGCAAAGTTACGAGTTTCCATATAAGTCGTCTATCGGGGATTATTAACTCACCATGAAATTACGCTGGAATACCTAATCCCCACCTGAGTTATTAACGCCCGCTACCCATTTAATAAACCCATCTTAGCCGTATGAGGATATACTGTACAGATATTCTTGTATCCTTGTATCCTCGTAGCCTCGTATGGCTATGTGTACGAGTATTTATATGCGCCTTTAATATGCGATAAGGGGGTGCACTTAATAATTCGCCACGTAGTCTAAGGGACGACAACAGTAAACGCCAGCAATAGTAATGGCAGCAGCAGCATCAACGGCAGCAGCACACTAAACGTGAGTGACTTAAGGTATGTACATTTGTATGTGTTCAGGTGTACATTCATATATTATGTGTGAATGAAGGATACCTTAGCAATATACACCTTGTTATGCTATAAGACCTCCAATGGTGTACATGTGGGCTATAATACAACAGCTCAGACAATGCACAAGGTATTAAAGATATTACCCAGGTAAACTCCACAAGACCGCGTACAACCTATAAACTAGCAAAAGCATACCCACAAGCTCACAAGTGTTTTTATATCTTGCTGCTGTTATTGTTGTTCAGTTTTTGGGGTAATGGTGGAGTATTGTGGTTGGATTTAATGATTGTTTGTGGTCTTCAATGAAACTACTGAATTGTGAACACCACTAGGGTGTTTGATCAAATTTTCCTGTTTTTCCTCATTTAAGGCCATTCAAGCTGCAAATTGAAATGCAATTAAGACGGGCTAAAAGCAAACATTGGGTGGCGAAAATTCCAAACCTGTCGGTTGAAAAAATCCATCAGTCTTCGGATTCCATGGGGTGCTTATTATGCTGGAAGAAATTTCCGCTTCACCCACAAAATCATGAATCTGCAAACAAACAAAAATTACGAAAATTCGCTGTCAATGTTTTCATTTCTGGCTTTATTGAGTTGCAATTTATTTCATGAACTTTTCGACAACTTAGATGCTGAAAAAATCGATTACGAGCATCTAAACTCTTCTTGTATCGCTTATACCTTGCGAATAATCAACGAACACCTTGCGGAAGTATTACAAAATTCACAACAATACTTTTGAAACCTATTTTGAATATCTTACTTGGGTAGGGCGTTATAATGTCTTGCGAATGACGTCAAAATACCTTGGTAATACCTTCCGGATGCACTGCGAATATGTTCCGAATATCTAATGAATGTTCACAAATAATACTTTGAATATGTATATGCTAGAGAAAGCCTTATGAATGTCTTGCGAGGTGGATAAGTATGTCATCTCTGACTGAATAGACATTTTTCCAATTCGTTCGGCAAAAGTGAGCAAAAATCTAAGTGACAATCTACTAAATAAACAACTAAACGTGCGCAATCATAAAGACTAGTTCTGTCTCAATATTTCCAAAGAAAAATATCTTTAACCTACTCTTTCTTTTAAATAAATAAATCTTTACCTCTTGCTTCGAATTTTTCACGGGCTATCAAACCAGCAAACATGACTGCGCCTTTCAATCATCTCCTGCTCAAAAACAACCGAGCAGAGATAACTTACCCGTCACTGTAAAGATCTTAGAAGAAAAACTCTCCAATCAATTTCACTCACAGAGTTTCACGGAAGAAATTTCTAAGATTCAGAGTGAATTACTACTGAAGATTGAGGAAATTACTGGCAACAGGAGTCGAAAACTCGAAGAGGTCAACAAAATGATCGCCAACATAGTTGATCGCCTTGATCGACTTGAAGATAACTCGAACGCAACCACTCTTTCGAGAGAAATACTGTTTTGAAGTCAGCTGCAAACTACCAAAAGCTAAAGGCCACTGAGCTTCGTCTGCACGATCTGGGCATCGAATCGAGTAACAGCTGTTATCTTAAACAGCGCTCTCAGTCTCCGAAGAAAAAAACAACTGTTTGCTGTGCACACAAGGTATGTATATGTTTATGTTAGGAAGACGGCGAGCGGAAAAAGCTTTCTCATTGATAGCCCAGATGATCTTCTTGCTGCTGCCGCTGCGACAAATATATAATTCTTTATTCAAAATTATTGTTAATGTAAACTCCATATTTACTGTTTCTTCTCCCACTCTTGTTAAATTTCCTCTATTCCCCATCACCCTCGCAAGGAATGCACTCTTTTTGTCTCGCCTGCTCTTGATTTTATTCTATGGATGTTTCAAGCTCTTCCTCCAGTGAGGTGTACAGTATGAATGAAGAATCAACATACACTATGGCAAATATTATTTCTCAGCGATTTAATGGACTCAGAGTTTGTTATCTAAATGCACGTAGCTTAAATGACACTAAATTAGACTATTTAAAATACTTGTTCTCAACTTCTTGTATCGATGTTATTTGTGTGAATGAAACATGGTTCAAACCAAATATATCTGATGAAATCTATGACATACCAAATTTCAAACTGCATAGGAATAATAGAATCACTGATACCACAGATGGAGATGTGGCAATTTACTGTAAGTCAACTATTAAGTCGGAAAGCATTTTTAAATCCAGTGGACCTGGTGTTGAGTTCATTGCTGTTGAAATAAGGGGCTGTAATACTCGGCGCCTTTCTTTCTTACTCTTTCGGAATGTTGTGCTCTTTATGATCATATAATTGTTTGTGGAGATTTCAATGCTGATTTGTTAAGAAATGACTCATGCGCATTTCAGTTGAAAGACTCAGTGTGCTCTGTTGGTCTGAGTGTAGTTAATACCCACCTACCCAACACGCTTTGTCCCAGATTGTTCACCCAGTCTTCTTGACATTTTCATAGTCTCTGCTCCAAAGCTCGTCCTTCTTTCTGACCAGAAATCTTATGATATCTCTGATCATGACCTTATCTTCCTGACATACAATATGAATTTATCTAAATGTTCTACTACTGACTCATTCACGTATAAAGACTTCAATTCGGTTGATATTAATGCCCTTCAACTAGCTACAATATCCGGCTCTTGGATGCAGTGCAGACTGAAGTCTGATCCCAATAACAAAGTTGATTCCTTTCAATCGATCCTAACCCAACTGTTTAATCAACCGAAATCTACCCGAAACAATCAGGGTTTAGGGTAAATCACAGTTGCTCTACAGCTATGATAAACCTATTTGACGAAATAAGGCAGGATTTTGACAAGGGCTATGTAAGTCTTCTTTGTCTGCTTGACTTTTCAAAAGCTTACGATAGGGTAGATCACAACATCCTAAAGTGGAAGCTAAAAAACTTGTTTGATTTCAGTAATAGGACTGTCAAACTTATTGGTAGCTATTTATCAGAAAGATTTCAGAGAGTGGCGGCAAATCCTCTTCTCTAAAAGCTTTAGTTCAAGGAGTTCCTCAAGGGTCAATTCTTGGACCATTATTATTCTGCATCTCAATGATCTACCATCAGTCTGCACGCAAACATCTGTGCACCTTTATGCTGACGACGTTCAACTTTATCTAGGGAAACCTTTTAACCAGCTCTCTGAGCTGACTCTTTTTGTTATGAAGATCTTTCCCGAATATACATATGCTTGGTCCGTCGTTAATGGGCTGCTTCTGAACCCACTAAAACCTCAAGTTATACCAATATCTAAGAGAAAATTTAGCTTAAATATCCTACCAGATATATGTGGCTTAAGTCTTCACTTTTCATGATACTTGCTCGATAACGCAGTCAGACTCGGCATAGTAACGATTAGCATATGCTAACAGTGATAGTGGACTTTAGAAACTATATTTGTGTGAGCGTCAACCAACATATACAGATATCTCTGTATCTATAGTGACTGGTATTCATGGTTAATCTGACTAATCTTGAGAGACCGTCAAAAGCATACCAAAAGTTAAAATGGACGTTTGGCGGCAAAAATCCCTCGAAGGATTCAGTGATGTTAAGAACAGACCTTCTATAGATGAGATATTCATGGTTAATCTTATTGACTATTGTGGCCTTCAAAAGTGCAACAAAACTTTGTCAGGAAAAGGACGATTTGCGGAAGTATTCTCGCTAAGGTTTCAACAGAACTAGCTGACTAATTTGCGATATAGTGCTGTCGTTGAAGAACGAAATTCTACACGTATCGTCCGGATCAATTTGGTACATATTTTCAAGAAATAATCACTGATCATTGTCCGGTAACGTTGGTTATTGACTGCTCATTTTTGAAAAAAAAAATACACAGTGTAGACTCACATATGTAAGCCAACGCCTTGCTTTAAACCGCGTAAGAGTCAAATTATTCTACAAAAGTTAAATAGTTGCTCGCGTTCTAATAAAGAAAAAGAAAACTTTATCAATGAGATCTTCCCTGTCTTCTTGGAAATGATAGCTTGCCCAAAGCACAATGTCAAAATCAGTTTTGGCGCATTAGTTAGTAAGTGTTTCCTTCATGAGCTGACAACAGATAACAAATTTTGGCTATGCAAATTATATACACACAGTAGTATCACAAGATTCTTCTCAAATGGATCCACTTTTCTGCCTGGTTAACTCAAAGTGTAATAACTGCTTTAATCACTGATCCATAAAAGACATGTGAAATATAAGGTCTTCCAATTCGTGGTCCGGATTTAACATCCCCTTTTGAATCCATACGTCAAAACGAACTGTTAAAATAGTGAAAATTTTTGAACTACAAAAATAGTGTATGTTTCGTAGTATGTAGTATTTAGTAGTATGTTTCGCGCATTACAAGTAGATTCTGGTTGTCATAATCGTCCATCTGAGCGTACTATAGGCAAAACTGTAAAAACATTCTATTAAATCCTATCCATCATCGAAACGCACGCTCTGCAGAAAATATGGCTGCCGTTAGTGAAAGTATTGAAGATACTCGTACTATCGATTTCACGGCGAGCACAACATTTGGGCTTGTCTTAAAGAACATTATAGCGTATTTTGTATTCGGATTTGGATCCACATCCTTATAGGGCTCAACTCACTTGATAATTGAAGCCAGCTGACCACGGAATGCGTAGAATATACACCGATTGGGTGCTTGAACATAAGCGTTTGGAGGGTCAATTTTCACTCAACATTTTTTTCAGCGACATGTGGTTTCAGCAAGACATTGCCACTTCTCATACAACACGACCTGCTTTGGCTTTGTTGCAAGACAAATTTCCTAGACGAGTTATTTCACGCTTTAGTGATGTAGACTCGTCACCAAGATCATGTGATCTATCGCCGCTGGATTTGTTTGTGCCTGTGTGGGGCCAGTAAGTTAGTATAAGATTATTAAGTAATTGTAAGCTAGCATTTAAGCATTTTTTGTTAGTACGTAAGACTTAGTGATTAAGAAAATAAAATGCATTTAAAACTAAAACTAAAACTATATGTTTAAGCAAAAATAAAATTACTGTTGTTGAGCATTGCACTAGTCTGGGCATTGTTACTGATCGTACTCTATCAGGCTACAGTCATACTCAAATAGTCATTGGTCGGATTTACGGATGTTTACGCAAATTATGGCTCTCGGCTTATTTTACTCCGGTGGAAACTAGACGCAAGTTGGTACTGGCATTAATAGTCCCAATCATTATGTACACAGATGTTGTCTACAGCGCCCTTGACTCTCTGTCCAAGCATAAGTTACAAGTAGCATTCAACGATGTGGTGCGCTACGTATACGGCCTCCGTAGATATGACCATATTTCTGAACACTCAAAATGCTATTAGGCGACACACTGCAGCAATACATCAATACAAGAAATTGTGTATTCTTACATAAAATCATTAACAATAAATGTCCATCCTACTTATTTAAAAAAACTCGTCTTTAATCGTTCTGTAAGAAATTTAAGTATCGTTCCTTTCCGCCACCAATATTTGAACTCAAGTCGTTTATTTTTCATTCATGCTGTCAAACGATGGAATTCACTACCACCACGAATCAAATTCATTTCTAACCGTGCACTCTTTAAAAGTGCAGTCCTCTCGTATTTCTCTTCTTTAACTACCTCTTAAGTAATTTAAGTAATCTCTTCTCGTATCGTAGTTTAAGGTTTTTAGTTATTGTATAAATGTTAAATCAGTTCTACTGTCTACTCAGTCTGTATCTAAGTACTAAAAAAGATATCAATCTTATTGTACATCCCAAATGTTTAATAATAAGTGAAATGAAATGTATTTAAAAAAAATGTAGAACCTATTTGTAGTTCTACACTACGACTGTTCTATGATTATAGAATCTGATACCTTACCTATACCTTGTCAATGACTCGGTAAAACGGAAGATGTTCATTTAAAACTTTTGATAATTGGTGGTCTCTCCGATCCTGGCGAAAATAATACGAATAAATTGGGAAATGCAAATTCCAGTAGTAAAATATTATGAAATTCCAAAAATAATTTTCCATTGAAAGTACAATATTTGATATTGGCAAAATTTGCTTCATAGGTTTCTATGTTAAAACATACTCGTATTTGGCACGAAGAACCAAAAGCGTGTACAATATATGCTGCTAAATGCAATATGAGTAACAAAAAAGCAGAGTTAATTCTGTTTATTGAGCTATTGATTGAGCTATTCATTGAATTATGCAAGGATATGGATGTAGCCCTGAAAAGGCAAAAATTGCTTTGGCTAAGCTGCCCTGCAAATCATGATCACCTAGACGGAAATGAACAGAGACAATTTAATGTTTCAATTAAAAGAGAGGGTAGGATGGAATATCCAAACAAAAGAAGTGGCGCCCAAGGTTGGCGAAGATGAGTGAATGCAGGTATTTTGAACAGAAATTCTCGAGTTTAAGGCTCTCAAAGCAGAATAAATTCTGAAAATTTACAAATCACGTTCATCAGCAGTGGAATGATGTCTTTATCTTCTTGGGGTACTCGTATTGTTTCAATTTTATAAATACGGGACTGTGAAGAAGCAGCATAATGTTTTATAACAAAAGTAAGATCAATGCAGATGAATGGAAATGAGGAATAATATACTAAAGTACCTAGCTCTAAAGTCATTTCATCATTAGTCCCCTCTTTAGCTGGCAAGAAAAAATTGCACCCCCTCCCTCATCATTAGCATGCCAAATTTATACACTATATTACAATTGATAGAAGGAATAACAAAAGAACGTACGCCCATTTATATGAAAAATCATTTTTATCCCGTAAAAAGTAGAAAAATATGTAAAAAATTTTTCTATGCTTAAGCAGACCATCAGAGTGCAGCTTTGCTTGATGGCAGACACAAATTTTCACACAGCACATATACACGCCTTCGTTCGTAAGTCCACGTGAATTTATATCAATTTATACAAATACAAAAATTGCAAAGCAGCAATAACCCTCCTAACGAGGATAAATGTGACCTTTCACGCCCTCACCCACTTTAAGTGAGAGTGAACAAAAAAAAAAAAAAAAGCACAAATAGAAAAGGCCCTATCTCTGTCCCTAATCCATCTTAGTTTATCTTCGAAAAAGAAGAAAATCCCCTAAAATAGTCACAAATGGAGGTAAAGAGAAGAAATGGAGAATGAAATAAAAAAAAAAAAAAATGAATAAAGGGATCTATATGCTTGTACCTCAACACAAAGGGTAACAATCAAGCTCCCAAACATACCTACACACATGACTTCACATCAACGGCACATATGACTACAAGTTGGACAACCAAATAAATAGAGCCCTCTTTGCTACTGATGTAATATAAATAAATGAATCTCAACCTCCCATCCGACAGCTTCCACCCCCACAATATATGGGAAAACCAGGACGAAGCACAATAAGACGACGAGACGCTATTCACTTTGTAGCCAGCTACCCGGCTTGTGACCAAAAGGATTTATGTGTTATATTACAATTTTATTCGGAGTGAAGGCTGTCAGGCAAAAGTGAATTTAATATTCATTCATGCGAAGGGTAGTCAAGACATAGTTGGCGTGGGCCCTAACAGGGGTGGCAAACATCAGTATCAACTACAGAAGAATATCAAGCCTGCTCCTGCACAAAATGAGACAAGAAAATGAAATAAATTTTCGAGATAGACTTAATAAAAAAAAAATCCAACACATTATTACAAAATACATGTAATACATAGGTATCTACGTCATTTCCAACAACCCCATAGAATCTAATCCGTCAGCACTTTTTAACTTGGCGTATACATTTTTACACGCTACAGTTATGTAAGTCTTATACAAAACCCGTGTTCATTTCGTGACGTTTTTTCCTCATCTTTCAAGAAATCTTCTTCGCGCTTCATCAATTATTGAATCAATGAAGGACCTGTTCATCTTCCAAGGAACAACCAACGTGATGTGTATGAATGGAGACAGGATATAAATAATATCCTTCAGGACGCGTTCTCCTCTCGTGTACTCATACAGGCATCTGAATGATGTGCAAATGTTAATAAACAAACAATTCTCATGTTACACACAATAAAATATCCTATCAAGCAATAATTCTGTCATCTAAATTCGGGTGAACTTTCACCGGAATGACAAAATAAATAACCCCGTTTCAAGGGGGTGATTCGGGTGATGGTAGAAAATTGAGTTCCTTTCCGACTACTTCTTGTTGTTTTGATAACTAGGAAAGGACTACCATCAAATACAGAGAGATTTTTCGTATGCGTGTCAGGGTTGGAGAAGATGTAACCATGAGGGAATGAAACGAAGAATTTTAATTCACCAACCAACCACCCATAGCTGCGCTGGAGTTACGAGTATATCCCCTGCTTGATGGGAAAATTTGGTCAAATTTGCATTTAAAAACACCTGTGCGTGTGCAATATGGCGAACACAGAGCAAGCAAGCAAAAACAAGTCGTCTGTAAATGTTCCGACTTTTGTTCGAAATTTGAAGACCAACCCAAACCACAGCAACACCATCTGATGTAGTCCTTAAAATTCGTCTACCATCCACCAATTTTTTACTTTACTAAAGCCACAGCCATCATCGTTGCCATTGCCGTTCATGTCGTTGTCGTTATGGATTCCCAAGAAGCTTAGAAGAAAAACACCAAATTGTTGACGAGCCGGCAAGGTTTCCTTAAAGAAGGCAAAAAGAAAAGTTTATATTATGTTATGCAAATTGTATACTAAATGAGTATCCGAACAGGAGATTATGCCGTTGAGTGGGTCCCTGATTGTGTTTTCTTTTTCATCACCACCCCACTTGTAACCATCTACCAACCAACCACTTGCTCATACCAAAAACTCGGTCCACTTCACGCAGATTGCCAATTTTCGAAAACACCTTCATATCTACGTACTTATACAAACGGATACATGAAACTTTCTTTCCAATTTTTCTCTGATGATTTTTTCTTTTTTTTGCCGATTTTTATGTTTTCTTCAAGTTTAAAAAAATTGACGTGAACCTAGGCCCACCTAGAGAAGTTTTTATTATGTTTTCACTAAAATTAGGGTAACAAAAGAACAGAAAACAGATTTTCCATAGCAAAATAACAGGAAGTTGTTTTTTTAAAAAATACATAGTTAAAAATTCCGTAGGTGTGTATTGAGCGGGATGCAAATAAAAGAATTTCTGTTTAACTGTGGTCTGAATTGCTATGCCATCGCAACCATCACCTCACCAGAATCCATTGCCTTGTTCTATTTTCGTGGGACTTTTCTATTCACTTTTTTGTTGTTGTTGGAATCGGCCCCTTATCTACCTGTATTCCACCTGAGGATAGGTACTTCATCTACACATTTTAACGCCGTAAAAAGGACCAACCCAGAAGTAGCGCACAAAAAAAAAAGCTGTAGATTTTCCAGCGGCTGTTAGGTCACGCAGAATGGAAAAGCAAGAACAAAAAAAAAATCAAACGAAGAGTTTAGAACGACAGAAAGCATAAAAGGGACTAAAGTAGAGGGCATACGAATAGCTGAGAATATAAAAAAAAATCCTTTTGGCGTAAGGTAATTGAAAATGCTTATTAAGTTTTACACTTAAAAGGACGGAAATTGCTTTTTTGCCTTTCGATTCCATTTTCGAAAGTTTCTTCAAAATCTAGTCTTTCTTCTCATTTTATTTAAGTTTTTTTTTTTATTTATATTCTTGCACTTTTCTTTTTGTGACTAAAGTGAATGCTATAGTCATACGACGGTTATATAGTATAAAAGAAGGTATTGGCAGTAGATGGACATAACCACGTTTTATTCAAAAAATCATTATTCAGAAATGAACACGAAAAATGTTTTCCAGCTCTTTGCTTTCATTTTCATCATCGTTACTTAGGGCGACAAAGTATTTTAGCGTTAGAGTAGAAAAGAATGGAGTAAGTAAGTTAATCAAGATTTTTTTTAAATCTTTCTTTCTGTGACAGTTGGCAGTGATTTCGAGCTGAAAACCAGATTTAATAGCAAGTACTCGTATGTTTAATATCTTTTCGTTGAAAAATTGGTACATTTTCAAATATTCATATTGTTATTGACGAACAACAAAGTTCTACTTAATTGGCGCCCGAGCATGAACCAGGCAAAGTTATGTGTTTCTATCTGTATCTCGGCAGAAAACTGTAAAGTGATCATGAACTCTTTTTGCGTCCACAAAAAGGTTTCAAGAAACTGACCATCGTATATCTTATGCCCGTAAAGCGAAAAAGGACGTTGAAGAACTTCTCGACAAGACTTGAGAGTAACGTCATAAGCATTACCGAGGCTCTGCAATTTTACTTACAGCAAAGAAGGGGTTAGAAAACTGTTCATACGCAAAAGTTTTCACTTTCGAAAGCTTGTTATTTTTTTTGTTTTTCGGTGAATGGTCTGGGAATCGAACCCAGATTTCAAGAGTAATTGTCAACGATCTGAGTTAAGTTCTGGAATACAGTAAGAGGAGAGAGAAAATAGGTTTGAGAGCGAACGAGGACAAGTTAAAGCATATGATGTCTATTAGCAAAGCCAAACAACATCACTGCTTTGGAAAAAATGTAACTTTATTAAGTAGCTACAACTTCGATGCTGTAAAAGTTTTTACTAATAGTAATTGGTCTCCAAACCTATTTCTTATAATAATAATTAGGACACGAATTAAACTTTGAAAACAAGATCTTATCGAGGGCAACCAAGGTAACATTTCACAAGATAATCCGATAGATATATAGAATGGATCGTTGTGGACAGTTGGATGCAAGCTGAGTGCAAAATCAGAGGCTACTGTGGCTGACTAAATATGAAGTTTACTGCAGGGGTTAGTTGGGCAAGATCTTGGTCACCAGGACTGTGATGCCATCAAACCAAATCCAATAAACTGAGGAGTTCTTAGCTTTCGAAGGTTTTAACGAGTGCTTCAGCTCAGGCCTCCAACTTTAAAAACAGGGCCACGAAGATAAGTGTTTCATACTATGGATGTGTTACAAAGTGGGTTGCAGCCCAACTGAAAACACTGTGTGGTATGTACTCTTCTCAGCTAATATTGTTAACAATCATGATAGTACAATTTAAGAAAAAACTGGGTTTAAGTGTTAAATGTAATCTAGATTATGGATTAATTTGGCACATGGACATATTCCCACTCAAAGAGTAAGGTGGAATGAATTTTCTATAGAGCTAAATCAACTCAAACGAGTAGTTGACCATGCTTCGATGTCAGACGCAGTCATTGGTAAAGTAGTCTTGAGACATTAGGAAAAATCTGAGCTAAACCAATTTTGCTGTCTAAGCTTCGATTGCGTTCTCTGCCAAGGGCCCTTCCCCAAAATTTAAAGGAGGTGTGCTCCTACTTTGACATTCCCATGATATTTGTAATATTATTCGATCTAATATGATCTTGGATACCTTCTTGGGTGCAGAGAGGTAAAGGACTTGAATATTTATCCGAGTTGAATAGCTTCAATAGCAGTTGAAGGATTGCCCTAACTGAGTCAAAATTCCAACTAGGATTTCGATTACGAGGCTTACTATTTATTACATCGCCCAAATTAGTCCTTCGAACCGGATCGGAAGAGCAATTTAGCTTGAACTGAACATTCGTTAGTCCTTCCTATATTGGGACCCCGCTTAGAACCTGTCTATTCCATTATTTCTTCGTTCTTTCCATCATTCTTGCACAAGAAGAAAAACGAAGCACTTTAATCCACAAAAGGAAATCGTGTGTACATAAATGTGTATGTAGTACATTCCGCAGATAAATCCTTTTCGTGTCCTTGCATTTTATGCCACTAGAAGGCCACCCTCCAATGTGAATGTGACTGACAGCAGGTAAATGCATGAGTGCCACCGAAAAAGGGAGAACAACAAAAACAAACCACGAAAAACGTCAACAAAAGCAACCAAAACAAAAAACACGAAAACAATATGCCATGTGAAAATTCTCCCCCCAAATCTTTACCCCATCCAACATTTTGTTATTGTTTCTGTGTTTTTTTTTTCTACATTTTTCCGAATGAATTTTGTGCATTACCACACTCTCGTTCTCACACTCATATTCATATACTTGTACTTGTAAGCCCTCTGTTCTGAAAATGATGTGGATTCCCATAGAACTTCGCGCGCTAGTTGAAGAGGACATCAAAACCAAGGACAACTGAATGACTGAACTTAATCCAATAAAGACAAAAACTTTACACACACTATCCCCGTTTGAGGAGGTTGAAATGAGAATGGTAACAAAGAGAGCGTTGTCCTGATTCTTCTATCCACCCCTATGGTTGAAAGGGGGACGAAATAAAGAAAAAAAAAAACGCCAACAACAAATTAATATGACATTCCCCATGGGAAGGAGTTTTTGAAAATTACAAACGCAGGATATGTTTTGTCTAGTGAATGGTTTCACTCAACACACAGAGATTTATAATGCATATATACTCGTACATATATGGTCTCTAGGAAAGGACAATTGCTACACTTTAGTGAAGTTTTGAGTCAAAAATATCTGCTCGGGATTACTAAAGCAAGGCCCGGAACGTAAATTGTGGAGCAAACGTCACACACACCCAAGACCCAAAACCTAGTGAAAGCAGCAAAAATTATATTCTTGCATTTATCCTTGGGAAAAGCGAAGAATCATCTCTTCTGGCAATTTACATTGTGAGTAGATAGATCCTGCAGGGAGATACCACTATGAAGAAGAAAAAAGTACAACGAAAACTGCTATCCATAGCTGTGGCAATTTATTTCAGTTTCATTCAATAACGTTCATCCTAAAGGACGACGCCCAACCTAGTCAGAATCTCGTCCTTTGTCCTTGGAGTCTCTGTCAGTCTGTAGTGTTCGACTTTGACTTCTACTCCATATACAAAGACTGTGCAAATGAACGTATGTACTCGTATTCCTCCTGAATAGAGAGGGACCATAATCAGAGAACCTCGTTTTGCAGCCGCTCATTGTAGATCGCCCTAGCTATTGTAATCATACTCGTCATCGTCCTTTTGTATGGTTCTAGCTTGATGCTACTACACACAGTAGTGACGAAAAGGATTAGATTAGAAGGCAATATCCTCATTAGAAACAACATAGAACAAAGCCAGGGTGTAGGGGAACCGATACAAGGATGTTTGCTAGCTGCTGCTAACTTTGCTCACGTATTGTGAATAAAAGTATTTCGTTCGTTGGAACACACGTTGCGACTTTATCACAGCACTGTGTGATAATGTTCTACTTATTTAGCACAGTTTGTTCGAAATCACTATTTCGTGTTACTTAAATTGTGTGAGCTATTTTCCCTAAGAAATTGGAGTAAATCGATGTGAATTCCTTCTTCCTACAATATAATGAAATTGGCAACATGAAAAAGAAGAACAAATTCGAAGATGATTGGACCATTTGTCGTCCTTTTAGTCTTTTGAAAGAATGTTTTGGGTAATTGTGTTATTAAAGAAAGCCACAGTGTGAATTCACAGCCACGATTTAAAAAAGAACTTTTAAACTGAATCTTTTTAGATGACCTTTTGCTTCGAACAGTGCTTATATCGTCGGACACAACTTTCCCATTATCCTCGGTTTGTAAGATGATAGATTCTTTTAACTAAAATTCAAGTCACGTCATGCAAACTGGAGACTTTGTCCATGGTTGGGACGAGAAATATTCGCATCAGTCGCCAAAAACATACAACTCTATGGTGTCATGCATAAATGGAAGCCATGATAAGACGATGTTATTTCGGCTACGCAGTTTTTAAGTATTTGCTTCGCCAGACACCAACGATTTTGAGCCGAAACGTGAGACCAAAAACGGTCTGTTCTCGACAGGAGTAAAACAAGCTGCCTATTATGGTGTAGAGTGTCCAATTCTTTGCTTATCTATCTTAATTTCTCTGTATTTACCCCTGACGACATCATCGCACTTATTGTCGGCTCACATGTGATAGATGAGTCAGTTCTTATTGACTCATGACTCGTATAAAAACCGAGGTATTTTGAGCATGAGAAAGAGGTTGCTGAAGAGGAGTAGAGACAATGAAAGCAAATATCTCGTAGTCAAAACACATTCTTTTCAATGCCGGCAAAACATTGCCGGCTTATGACTGTTCAAAAGTGGTTTAGGCAAAACGTACAGCTATACGCAACTGTTTACTTCGTGAGGGCCAGTAGGGGGTTTATGTGGTCTGCTTAACTTCCCAACTTAAATGTCTTGACTTTGGCTATTACTTACATTGGAGTCATTCTTGCAGGGAATGTTCATACGTAAGTTGTTTTAGTTTCATGCTTTTCAAGATAATGACACTAGAAATGCAATATGACAGTTGAAATTCTTCTCACTTACGTTATGAATGACTTAACCCGGTTTGGAAAAGAAGAATGATAGCAGACTGTACTTCTCAATAAGTGTATCTCTCTTATGAGTGGATTGAAAGAAAGGATTAAATTCACGGTGTCCTGTCTGAGGACATTGCCATACTAGGCTTAAAGGAAGGAAAAGTCCTAAGGACCTCTACCACCCGTAGTGCTGCCTACTATTGTGACTAGGACTTTCTTAAAAGGGCAGCTCGAAGAAGTCTGCGACTGTTCTCTTGTCTCTCAGGAGAACTGACCATTGACGCTTTACAAATGGGGCACTACACTATAAGAAGCACGTAAATAACCCTTAACTACAGATCGTGGGTAAGTTTTACCCATTCCATTATGCATTCACTAATACGAACGTAAAATGGTGAAACGAGTTTATGTAAATTATTGCACTATATTTTTTTATTTTTTTTATTCATCTACAAGCCTTAGTATATAGCTAACAGGCGTTACAAATTTAGAGAATCGACATGGGTGTTTTTTTAATTAAAATATAAATATATACAATAGTTTAGATTTAAAGTTATCTCTAGACAAAGATACATCTAAGTCTCTATAAACACTATTGAAAGCAAGTATGGCTCTGGATATGGGTTCATTTTGACCGTAATTAGTTCTACGACTTTGCTGAAAAAGAAGATGCCTTATTCTTAAGGGTCATAATGGAGCGTAAGTCTCTCACAAACATTACATCATGAATCAGTCGTCAGGATTTCAGGGATTTGATTCGAAGTCATAAGCATCTTGCTTTGTAATTTGGCGAAGGGATCCAATGCACTTTGTAAGAAATATATTTTGTATAACGCCTCTGAACCTTTTCGAGACGATCTGAATTGGTTGAGCATGCAGAATTTCAAATGACATCCGCATATTCAAAACGAGATCGAACCAACTCAGTGAAAAGGGATAATAAGCCAAATGGACCATTAAAGTCCTTTCTGTTTCATTTTATAAATCCAGTAACTGAATTAGCTTTTGCAAGAAAATGAAGAGTCCAGGACAACACCTAAGTCCTTGATCTTTTGTACTCTGCGCAAACGAGTTGAATTAATTGAGTAATTAAGCTCGATAGACGACGAAACTCTGGTGAAAGAAATCGCATTGCATTTATTTATGTTGAGTGTCAACTCATTGGTGTTACACCATTCAGTAATACGGTTTAGGTTCGATTGGATCAAATGACAATCTTCTACACGGTTAATAGCAGAAGTTTTAAGTCATCGGGATAGAGTAAACACTGATTATTTTTGATCCCAGAAACAAACGAAAAGTAATGGACCTAAATGGCTCCCTTGCGGTACGCCGGAGGTACAATTTATCGTTCTCGAAAACGAAGCTCCAATTTTTACTCGTTGAGTACGTCCAATGAGAAAAGATGAAATCCAGCAAAGAATTTTGAGAGTGAAACCCAAAGGATTCTAGTTTTTCGAGAAGAATTGAATGTAGAACTGAATCGAAAGCTTTACTAAAGTCGGTTTATATGAAGTCGACCTGATTTTTGTTCTCCATCTCATTGATTATGTCACAAGAAGTTCGTAACAGTGGACCGTCCAGATAGGAACCCATGCTGAGTTTCAGATAAACATTACTTCGTCAAAAACTCAAGTCTGTTTTTCACGATACTTTCAAAAAATTTCGGGATCGCTGAGAGTTTACAAATACCTCGATAGTTCTCAACATCATTTTTTGAATCAGACTTATGATTAGGTACCTAATTCAGTGTTACTATCTGTGTTGTTGAGTGGGTTGTTTGCAAACCAGAGAATAAGGGTGAGTTAAATTTTGTTTGGGGTAATTTTTCGGTTATGTGTTTCTTAGATATAATTGGACATAATGGCACGACGATTGTTAAAGGACGATACTATATCGCGCATCTTGGATCTCGAAAATCCCCAAGAGAGTGACGGTGGCCTTTCTGATGATGATGACAGTGAAGAAGATGAACATTTTGATCCAACGATTTTTGAAGGAATTACGAATGATGAGCGTGTTACTCCCGATGTGGAAAGTTTGGTTAATGAAGTGGAAGAAAATAACAAATCCGATTCATCAGATCACATTTCATGTCCACCTATACGAAAAAAAACCCATCAGGTATTTTGTGGGCAGAAATAAGTACAGGTAAGCAATTATTGTGAATTCTTTCTTATTTTTAAAATGGATCAAAATGATTAAACGGAACATGGATGCTCCCAAAAAGCTAAGTTCACGGGGAAGACCTAGTAGGTCAAATATAGTTATACCCCTTCCCGGTTGTAAAGGTGATACAAAAAATATTCAAAGACCTGAGGGTGCATTTAATTTACAAATAACAAGTGAAATGTTTGCAATAATTGTAAAACACATAAATGAGCAAATCAATCGGAAGAAAGAAGGAAAACAATCTGAACCTTATGAAGGGGAGTTCAAAGAAGAAGAAATGAGGGCTTTTGTTGGGTTGCTGTTTATGATGGGTATCCTGAAACAAAATAGAGTTGACGTAATGGAATTATGGGATAAATCTCTTGGAAATGGAATTTACCGTGCAGCTATGTCAAAAAATAGATTCGAATTTATTGCTCAAAATACAGTATACGCTCAGAAATCTGAAGTAGGTTGTATTTCAACTACTTTAGATTTCTGGACATTTTTCAAAAGTATCCTAATTTCTTAAAAAGAACAATAATATGCAAACTTTGTACATTCAAAGTAAGGTTTTTACTTATTATCGCTTTTAAAATACCATTCATGCATCATTTGACTTAGGAAAAAAATTAGTAAGCACAGTTTGTTTCGGTTCATTTGCAAGATGAGTTTTTACAATGTCTGATCGTAACTCGAAAGATTTGTCATATGTTTATTAGTTAAATTATTGTGATGTTCGCTCTACTTGATCAATGTATTTACTGCATTTAAAGCATCAGTGTAATGCACAATAGGTGTCCATTGCATTTTTATCTAGTACGAGTATATCGGCGTACCATTCTTCGATTTCATCAGTTGATATTTCACAATCGATTGCAATTCTTGAGAGCAAGTTTTTTGTTTTTTGAATAATGTTACTGTAAATATCAGTAGATGGTAACAGCGCCGATAGTGGCAGATCATCTTCGTTATCGTATTCTTCATCGTCTTAATTCAACAATTTTTTTAATGATTTTTGAATATCGCTCTCTGGCAATTCGTCCCAAGCCAATGTTAAAAGAAGTATTGCATCGCGAATTTGATAATTCGATAATTCAGTTTTGTAATTTTTATTGGATTTTGATCCATTGGTTGGATAAAAGCTGTTACATTCGGCGGAAAAAGCATTGCAATAATGTTTCCATCCTCGGGACGCAATGAATCGATCGGTGGGTGGGCGCTGCAATTGTACAACAAAAGAATTGCTTTCGGCAGCAAATTATTTTCTGCGCTGAAACATCATACTTCATTTATGAAATTATAATGAAACCAATTGTAAAAGATATTTGATGTCATGGCCTAGCGGATTATCAAAATTAACAAAACAGTGTGGCTAAGCTGCTTTGCCAATTACAAGTGGTTTTAGTTTGTTTGTTCCATCGGCATTTGCGCACAACATAAACGTGATTCGTTCTTTTCGAATCTTTCTGCCCGGCGCAGATTTTTCGCATGAAGCAACATACGTTTTCTCAGGAATCATACGATTGAAGAGGCCAGATTCATCGGCATTGTAAGTTTGGCCAACATTTCATTTTGCATTTCATTAATTTTTCCACGAAGTGCATGATCGAATTGTGTAATTTGCGAAGTGTCGCCAGAAAAAATCTCCCCATGTACTTCTAAAAATCGCATTCCATGCCTGCGCTTGAATTTACTGAGCCATCCGAAACTACATTGAAACTACTTCTACTTTTGTCCCGATATAATTTCTAACACATATCCATTACCTTCAATTTCAATATGGGTCCACTTATTGGACAGTTTTTTTCTCTTTGATTGCAAAACTATTCGTACAGTTTGGTTTCCAAATCTTCATATTCGGCTTTGTGGAAAATTGTTTTTTTTAGCTTCTTGGAACTTTAATTTGTGAAATGATTCCTTCTGTTGCCCCAAAATCCAATGCAACACGATTTTCACGAACACCACTATCTAATTTTTTCAACACCTGTACTTTTTCTTGAAGACACAATCTTTTTTGTTTTCGAGATGACATTTTGAACAAAAACAATCAATTCAACTTTGTTCGATAACTGCTGATAACAACTGATCTTGTATAAGGTCTACCTTCGAGTGACGAGAATAGTTTCGGGTCGCATTTGTGCACAACGCAGCCTAACATTTCACGGATGTCGGTCGCAGGTACTGTTGTCATCGTCTCGTCCGATGTGCCCTTACTTCGCTTGATTGTTTTATGACAGGATGCACTGTCTGCTTTAAATTTTTCAGAATTTGCACAGATGATCGGCCGAAGTTTTACAAATTTTATGGCCGGAAGTCTTCCAGACACATTTGATGTATTGCGGTCGATCAGAGGTGCATCGCAATTTTACGGCAATACATATTATATAGCTCATAACTTTTATGCTCACAAAATAATAAAGATATTAATTAAATGAATTAAATTTAATGCATATAATGCACTAAAATAATCCCTGAGGTAATTATTGAGATCAAAATCATTCAAAACTAAAATCCATAGTTAAAAATAAAATACTTTCGGAAATCTAACGACAAATCTTTATATTTCAGAACGTTACGTGCAAACCAAAATCATCTTTAGATTTCTGAATCTTTAGATTTCTGATCGTCTACTGTATATGAGAAAAACTCGACAGGAAAGGGACAAATTTGCAGCTACTCGTATATGAGATCTTTGGGAGATATATTTAAACAAATACGCTGAATTTTACACACCTTACGAACATTGTACCATCGATGATCAGCGATTCGGTTTTATGGGTAAGCGTTCCTTTATTTGTTATAATTCGAAAAAGCCCGATAAGTATCGGATACATGCTGACTACACATTCATATACTGGAAAAGTACCAGTGGGACCAAATGAACTAGTTCCAGGTTACTATATTAAAAAGTTAAAAGTTATTCACCACACTAATAGAAATATAACACTGGATAGTTGGTTTAGTTCTGTGACGTTAGCAGAGTCTTCACAATCGGAACAATGAGAAAAAATAAAGCTGAAATACCACCGGATTTTATAAAGGTTAGAGAGACCTTCAAAGCCATATTCGGTTCTTTCCTGGTTCGAGAAGAAAAACAAAGCAATTCTAATCCTTTCAACAATGCACCATAATGCTGTCATTTATCCGGAAACTAAAAAGCCGCTGCCGGTCATTGGTACCGACTTGTTTGATCAAAAATGTAAGGCTTACAGCACTGCTCGAAAGACTTCTAGATTGCCAGTTAGAGTATTTTGCAGTATTCTTGACTTGCAAATACATCTGTTGAAATACCAAGGCGTCACTTTTTAAAATAAATTGGCTTTTCGTTGATCCGTCCACATTTGAGAACAAGATATCAAATTCCACAGCTTAAAAGAAATTTGAAGAACCCTATCGGGGATGTATGGAATTCTTTAGAAAACTCAGAAAAACTATGTACGCCAACTCATGAAGTCCTTAATAAGGACAGAAAAACGAAAAACATATGCATTGTCTGCAAGAATCTGAGGTGTGTGGAGCAAAGAGCTATGGTTTGCTTTACGTGCAGACAAAAGAAATTTGTGAAAGTTTAATAAAGATTATTTTCAATTAAGTGATGTAAGAATTTCTTATAGAAATTTAATAACTTTTTTTTTTGAAAGAATACAACTACAATTTTCTTTATTTAAGAATCGTTATGGAATCAATTTTTTATTTATTGTCATAATTGTTTTGTAATAAAATAGTTAAAAACACCAAAAAGGCTTATTTATTCTACATATTTCGATTTCTTTTTTATATGCTATTCATTCCAATAAAGTTGGTTACATACATATTTTCTGAAATATGAGGTTGAAAACAATATTTTGAAATATTGGGAAAAATTTACCCATGACGGGTATTTGCGTGTATGAAAATATGATGGGTAGCTAAGGGATAAGTATACATGTATATACATTAGTATTCGCTCATCTGTGAAGACTGTGATAAGAAGAGCTTTTTAACTGCTTTTGTGTAACGTTTTCCCCTATAAAGAGACAGATATTTAGGACTGATTTGATAAATGCCTATCGTTTAATTTCTTCATCGCCAAGTTACCTCCTGTTTTCTCAGATGAAAGCCATTCATAATAATTTCATGATATGTAGGAGCCTTGCAGGAAAGTTAGGATGATGCAACCACAGCATGTTGCGATGGATGGGCATTGTAATTATGAGACCAACAATGATGTAGCATTGGCGGAACAAATATGTCTGTTAGAGATTTTCCACAGAATAAATCGGAAAACCGCTTTTGCACAATCCTCTATCCTGAGGATATCGATGGATGACTCAGGATTTTGGAAACAATCCTTCGAATGGCAAAATTTCCGTAAATGATTTTTTTAAAAGAATATAATTCGTAACTTTAAATGTCATTTACGTCATTGACGGATCCGCAGTCTGGAAACAGAGCGATCAACTGCTAACACTGACGCATGAGGAATTGATGAAGATACTATGAATCCATGGGAATATATCAGAGTATTTCAGGCCGTATTTTACGAAAGATCAAGAGAAGATTTGCAATGGTACAGTAATATTTATTATACAAAGCGCCCATCAAGGCATTTGACTGCTTTGTCCTTAAGTATAAGTTTAATACAAACTTTAGAGATGAAGAAAAAATAAAACGATAACTGTCGGCTTAAGAGTCCCTTATATTTCCAGAACCATTCCGCAGTATAGGGGTATACATTTTACGAAAAGATTTCACGAAACCGTCGACAGTAAATAGAGCTTATGTCTTTCAAAATCGTCGTGGTCTGAGATAGTCTAAAAACTTTTAGAGAACCATAAACCAAAAAGATTCAATGCATGCACCATTCTTTATAAGAATAGGATAGGAATACTAACAGGTTTTCTAATGAGGCATTGCAAACTTAAGCAACACTTAAGAATTACTGTTTCTTGGCAATACCAAATACTGAATAAGGATAAACAGCCATGGAACCACTAGTGATGCTCTGATTCATGAATGAAACAGACCCGAAAGATGTGCTCTAAGTGGACCCCCATGCCAAAGCAATTCAGGAGAGTGACTCTAGAAGAGGAAATAATCTTCTCTATGCTATCAGCAGGAGCGCAGTAGATAATAGTACACTACACCGTCGATGGCAACTTATCCAGGCAATGTGTAGGATTTTGGTGAAGCCTTCTCGGATCAATTCTTAGTAACTAATTAGAATAAAAGTTTGACGTATCATGGCAAAGTGCCAAGAAGAATTGAAGCTCATAGTAGAAGTTCGTCACGACTGCAGATCTGTATCCTCGTTTTTCATAAAGTGACACAGTTTAATGTTAATTAAAAGCTAGAAAATGTTATTTAAATTTTACAATCACAAACTGTCAGAACACTTAATAAATTTCTCTATATCACTTCCACTATAGAAATTGGTGGCAATGCAAATAGTTTTGAAGGAGCTCTAGCCCACCGATGCGGAGTAGTTATTATGTCTTGATTGTCAAATCTGTTGCGACCAGATGATACATTTTATTGCTTTGCGGTATCATTATCAACAGTATAATTGGTACATAGTCGTTTACCAGCAGCCTATTTTTACCTTGAAGATTATGGTCTTGAGTTCTCACATACGTTTAACTATGCAACAAAATGTCAAATGGCAACGAACAACAACACAAAAAATTTACTCCTTAAACATCCTGTCAATTGTCAATTGTCAACTGTCAATTTTGTTTTTATTAAATCCTATAAAATCCAGCAAACGACTAATCTGGATAATATCGCAGCGCAACTTTCTACATCCCCAAACCATATTGCGCCTCTACAATACTCCATATAACTTTGTTAGAATTGCTCTGCTGCACACACATAATATTTACGACTCTTGACATAATTGTCACGCTGCTGTCTACCATTAAGAAAATTTTCACCAACAAAAAAGGGAGGAAAAAACACCAAACCAAATACCAATACTAACTTCAAATCATCCCTTCGACTCCGATACCCTCAGTCACAAAGTAACTACTTTTATTGCAACCAAAACTCCGAGGAAAACTCCCTTAGTAAGTTCTGGCGGTTTTTATGCGTTCCTTAGTGATGTTGATTGCTGCCTGTCTGTTCTGTCCTGTCTTTATCCGAGTTTATACAGAGGAGTGTGGCTTTGTATGTAACCATATTTTTAATAAAGATTTAATTTGGACCACATTTTAACGATTTAATTAAATATTTTCCACGTTTTTGACATCTGATACTAACACTCGTGCACCCACAGTCATCCCTTGGTAGGAATAAAGTACTGGGGTTGGTATCTTGGCTTAATATTGTCGTTTTTATTGTTATTATAGCAATTACGTTGGTTTTACGAGATACACACTCGTATATAGATATATACTAAGTACAAGTGCAAGTAAGAATATGAGTAGGACTAAGAATACGAGAATGTATCATCTTTTGTTTAGGAACAATAGTAACACAGTAACAGTAGCAGTATGACATCAATAGCAATAGCATCAGTTCATCACATTTCATCACATCCGGAAGGTGGCTGAGTTGGGAGTGAGCCATCTAAACTCTACAGGAATGTAAAAATTTTTTTGCAAAAAAAAAATGTAAAACCATCCCAATTTCATACTTCAAGATTCATCCCTTTACCGGATGATAACTCTCTACTTCATTACCCGCTCGCTTCTAAGCACACATCCACATCTTTCCTTGTGTTTCTTTTGGTGGCAATGTTATGAATTAAAGTAGCATTGTTGAAACCCTTCAGTTTAATTATAATAACGTCAAGCAACAATTTCCTGATATGGCTTTTATATTGCAACTTATATGCCAGTTACATACTCTACCTACTTCATTCTACCTATGCCCACTCCCTCATCGGTTAGCACAATCCTTTTGATATCAAGACGTTGTCGTGTCGTTTGTTGTCGTTGTTAGTTGCTGCCATCATCGCCCCGTAATCACCGTCGTCATCGTCGTCATCGTCGTCATCGTCGACGTCGTTAGTCATTGTTATATGATATCCATAAGTACACGTTCCACATACGAATACAGTCTCTATATTACAAGGATGTGTGTTAGCAAGTGTGTCGTGGGTAGATCTCTTGCCAATGTCATCAACAGAGCCACTACCTTACTACCACCCCATCTCTGTCTAAGTCGGTTTTTAATGCCATAAATTGCATTATTTTCAGGATGAAACTGTATTTGAAGAAGAGAATTATTACAACACACAGGCAGATACATATTCGTATTCGAAAACTCGTACATGTACTATACACATGCGGGCAGGGACATATCGTTGATTGATGGTTTTGCTTGTTGAAAAGGATGGTTATGTTGTATCCTTTATGGCATCGCATGTCATAAGTGAAAACCAAACCGAATTTCTAGATGATGGCACACCCTCTAGATGAAAAGAAGAAGAAAAAAAAAAACTAAAACCTACTTAAGGGTGTAGAACATACCACAGGTTACTTGGTGCGGCATTAAACTGCAAATGGAAGATGGTGGGTTAAAAGGTTTAGAATAGAAACTTAATGAGGCACGGTTGCTAGGATATAAAAGACAATATAATATACATACTCGTGTGCATGGGGTTACCCCGAAAATTATGATATTTTACTCCTCTCGTAGACGCCACGTACGAGACTTAATGGAATTAAATCAGCATAGGTGATTGCCACCTTTGGACAAGTAAGTAAGAAGTAAAAATAGCCTATTGCACAAAATTGATCCTAGAATATGGATAGAATTTTGACATTGCTACGAGGTCTGAGTCTATAGTGTGTTCATGACCAGGCACAAGAGGAGCAATGTCGAAATCTATGCCAAGAGATCTCATCTCTTTGTCATGATATTCAGGATTATGCATGTGTCCATCTTTGTAATGCTAAAAAACAAGCGCAGAGTTAAAGTGAGATTTACTATAATGAAACAGGAATGTTTAGCAAAACTTTTGTGTAAGGGCCATTTATTTAATTATTATTTCTCAGTTATTTCGAAGGAAGATCACTAACCGCTTTAGGATCACCTCATCATATAGAGTATAACACCGCTTAATATCTCTAATCTGATGCGAGCTGAAGCCAGATACGTTCCAGGAAGATGTATCGCACATTGCAGCACATACAGGTATTTCACAAAGGTGAATTGCCTCTGTATGAAGCATGTAAGCATAAGTTGTGTTCCTGAGAGACCAAAGTGTCAGTGAAAGTTCTGAAAGAAGATGCAGGTAGCCCGAATGAAGATTCATGCCTCTGAGGTCCCCATAGCGAGTTAATCGATATTTAATTTACGGTGATCTAATTGAGACCCAGGCAAGGCTCAGTGAACTCAGCGAGAAAGCAGTGTAGAAAGAAGGTGCATGTATAACGAAGATGCCTTCGAATTGTGGTAAAGACAGTCCTGTAGAAAATCGTCTTGGTATTTTCCCAGCATCCGAAGTTCGAGTGTCAGAGGCCATTGTCAAGAAACAGTCGTCAGACATGGTCGTTTAAAATCCAATGAGAAATTTACCAAAGACTGCAACATGTGATTTGAAAATGTGGATTTAAAGCGGAGCCTGTACAGGGGAAAACTCAGATACAAACCGTCCTTTTAAGTCTAATGGAAGTTGCAGTGACTTGCAATGCAAATGTTTATCTCACTAAGAGCAGGGTGTATGATATCGCTGATTAGTCCCTTCTCTTGCAGAAAGCGACGGAGGCAGGGCGACGACTCGACGGACAACTTCTATTCACTTACGCTGTCTCATGTTGAACGCTATCTACAATCGATGTGCTTTTCACTAGCATTTTAATTTTTTGAGAGAAAATTATTTTTTAATTACGTTGCATCTAAATTCTGTTGTCGATGGAACCCTGACGACCAGTCTCACAAGAATTTCATCGTTGGTAAAGAAGATACATTCGGAGAGCAGTCGTGTGTACATCCATGCTAATTACGAGTAGCAGTCAGAAACTTAAACTGGTAGGTTTGATAGTTTTGGAGAATTGATCGTCTTGATCGCTTTCCAATATTTTTAGTAAACGGCGCTTTTTTTATAGGTTTGGTTTTTAAACTGGCAACTCTGTTTCTACATACTGTCTTTTTACGATGACCAGATTAACGCCAAAACAACGCGTGCAAATTGTGTAAAGTTATTTTGAAAACCATGGTTCGGTTCGTCAAACGTATCGTGCGCCACGTCAATTTAACGGGCGACATAATCGTCCATCTGAGCAAGTTATTCGGAACACGATGAATCGTTTTCGGACCACGTACACTCTAGTGGATAATACCCATCCCCAAAGATGACAAACAGTGCGAACAGAAAAAGTTATTGCCATTGTAGAACGCAGTGTTGAGGAGAATCCGAATGGGTCGATTTGCCATGGTTCAGATCAATTGGAGCTATGCCTATCCACTTTGTGGAAGATTTTACGGAAAGATCTTGGCTTAAAAGCTTATAAGATCCAGCTTGTGCAAGAGTTGAAACCGCGTGACCATTATACGCGTCGTAGGTTCGGTGAATCGGCCGAAGACATAATTCAGCTTGATCCTTATTTTCAACACAAAATTTTGTTCTCCAATGAAGCCCATTTTTGGCTAAATGGATATGTAAACAAGCAAAATGCCGAATTTGGAGTGGAGGAAACTCAGAGGCCTTTCTCGAGACGCCCTTACAACCATTAAAACTCACTGTTTGGTGTGCTTTATGGGCTGATGGAATCATCGACCCATATTTCTTTAATGACGATGCCGGCCAGAATGTTACCGTAAATGTAGAGCGCTAAATAAACATGATTTCTGACTTCTTCGTTCGTTAGTTGAATGGAATTGACGTGACAGGGCTTTGGTTTCAACAGGATGGCGCAAAATGCCACACGGCGCGCGACACCAGAATTTATTGCAGGAAACATTTGTTGAGCGCTTAACTTCGCGTAATGGACCTGTGAACTGGCCTGCACGATAAATTTTTTTGGGGGTATGTCAAGTCATTAGTCTATGCCGATAAACCAGAGACGTTGGACAATTTGGAAGTCAACATTCGCCGTGTTATTGCTGATATACGGCCCCAGTTGCTCGATAAAGTTGTCGAAAATTGGACTTCATGATTGCACTTCATTCGAGCTAGCCGTGGCACGCATATTCCCGATGTCATATTTAAGCACTAATGGCATAAAATTATCTATTAAACAAAGGTAATATCGTAGACATTTATATTAGCTTCAAGTGTTTTATTTTATATTGAATTTGTATAGCTATGAAAAAACACCCTTTATAAACCGAACATGTAGGCCAACACCAGGAAAGCAATAAAATTTCTTTTTGAAGTTGGCAGCAATCTGTATGTAGTACTTGGAGCATATTTAAGTTTTGCTACCATAGGAATAGACAACGGTCATGAAGGGATGCAACAATGGGAATTTCTGCCACCAATACTGGACACTGATGACAGATACCAACTATGGCAGGTTGTATTACACAAATTGTCTGTGTAATTCCTGTGATCTGAGTTTGTTGTTAGTCGACTTTGTTCTGTTAGCATGGGAAGTGGGTTCTGAACATGAGACCAATCACGTCTACTTTCAACTCGAGTGCTGAGTGTTGCTATCGCTTTGCGAAAGTATCTTCAATGCCTGAGTAAACTGAACAAGAAGAAATTAAAAAAAAAATAAATAAAACTGGGGCTCAACAAGGAAGAGCTTGACCAATTTATCATATGTATAAATATAGATTTCACAAAAAACTCAGCATTCGACAGAAGGTAGGGGAATCTGAATTTTACCATCACCAAATGGTGTAGAGTATTTTAATAGAAAAATAGTCGTTTCCCATTCGGCTGGAATGATTTTTCGCACATGTACCACATTACTCAACTGCTATACTAGAAGGCGGTACTGTGTACTATGGCAAAAGTTCAACTTCAATTAGATTCAAATGGAACAGTTAACAAAGAGAAGTGCCAACATGGGCTACCTAAATTAGCACTTAAATAGATTTTTAGTAGCCGCCTCCCATGAATTATAGTCTAATAAAGACAGATGACGTTAAATAAATTTTTTACTAATCACCGATAATTTATATCGCATTTTACCCCCTTCATTCCAAAACTGGCAAAAGTAAATACTCCAAACACAAAAAAGCCATTCGAAACTGTTTAAGGTCACCTTTTTTTCCATCAACGCCTTACCAAATAGCACCCTCTTCAAAACGACGACATAAAAAAATTTCCAAAAAAAAGTAACGACCACCATTATTGACACATTTCATAAAAGCTCAATACGAAGGACATTCCAGAAGACAGGACAACCAAAAACAGGCAAACATCGAAAAAAAGGACAACGGAAAGGAAAAATAATAATAGGGAATCACTAAACGATATAAAATTAACGATGCGAAAAAAAATAGTCATGGTACCGAGAAGCGGACCAAGACTGCATTACGCAAGCATTTGTTAACCATTTGCACATTTTCTTCCTCTATCTTTGTGTTTCTCTTTCTGCGTCTTTCTTAGCTTAACTCAGCATTTATCTAAAGCAGATTTAGCTTTTATTCTACGATTTTCCGTTTTATTTTTCTTGTTTGTGTCATTTTCAAAAACCCTACATTTGAACCAACCTTCTGTAACTTCTTATGCTTTGTAGAATGTCATTTCTTTACCCCCGGTTTCTTGTTATCAGAAACTCACTCTTTGAAGGTTTGAAGGGAAACATTAAATGGCTAAAAGGACAGAGATTGAGAGAGAGAGAGAGAAAGTGAAGAAAAAAAAGAAAGAAAAGAGAACACAAAATAGATATTAAAAGCAGTAAGAGCATTTTAATGCAGATCCCATTTTGAATGTTCACAGGCCATTAACTGTTTTGTAGAGGATACAACGATGTATCTAAGATGTTGTATCTATAGGAGCTATTCCTTTTCTTTTTTGCCTTTTCATGCAAGTTCATTAAAGACGAGTTGAAGATAAAGTATAAGAAATCCTAAGAAAAATTTAAGGCCAGACAAGGCCGTGGTAAAGAATTTATAGCAAACGATGGCAAAAAAAAAAAAATGTCGAAAAAGTCAACCTTTTTCCATATACGAGTATTTAATGGTTTTTGGACTTTTTTTTCCAAATGTCACAATAGTTGCATATCTAACCGATCGGTTGGATATATCCTGCAGACAATAAATTTCAGGAACAGTATTTCGTCTTCGAAGTTTAAAGACGAAAGACACAAAATAGATCCCAGCGAAGGAGGTGAATAGTTGGGATGCCATAATCTTCGTTTTGCGATCAGCTCTATTGATCATATATCGTTAAGCCGTTAATAATATTTTTTTTTCTTTTTATCATACGAGCATATACCTCTCACTGCTCACTAGCCTTTATGTAAGCGGGGTGAAATTTGATCAAGAGACACCTTTTTTTGTCTATGGGTTTGACGAGATGAAAACTTCAATTGAGTTTCTTTCAAACAAACCTTCTCCCTGAAATTTCCTCTTAGTTCTTGTGAGGACTGTCTTTCTTGCATTGAGTAGAGCCGCGTTTCAGTGCTTTGGGGACTGTATCATCTGCATGTCTTCGGGCTTAGACACCATCCACAGCGGTTATCAATGGACCATAAAGGGGAAAATATAGCTCAACTTTGTGGACATTTCTTGTCACTATTACACATGATTAGGTTAGGTTAGGTTAGCGGGTTGATGAGATCCGGTGCCGAGTCCTTTTATGCCTCATCACACTTCGGTATGTGTATACCGATTGTATATGTGTATATTGATTGCGGTTCCTAGTTTGGTCGCTAAGTGGCCATCTTGCTGTATCCGAGAATCTGAAAAGAGATATAAGTGAAGCAGCAGATAGTTCTGAAAGGTCGTGGAAGTAATAACTTCCTAAAGTTATTTGCCTCAAATAACTGAGGCTGGGACAGTGCCACAAAAAGTGGATGGTATCCTTCCATGTCCCCATAGCCTTTGCAGAAATCGTCGTCGGTAAGGTACAGCTTTATTTCGTGAGCCTCCAGAAGTTTATGGGCTGTGAGCAATACAACAAGCATAGATAGTTCGGCTCTGCTTTTCAAGAGAATTTTATTTGTTCTGGATGGGTTGAGTTCGGGCCATAATTGTATTGAGGTCTTGCAGGCTTTGGTATGTTTTTGGTTTTTATTTGTATTGTTCGCTCCATTTGTGTTCTCAGAGTGCGGAGTCGAGGTTTGATGCTTTGAACTGCCAGTTCCCTTTCTGGGGAGGATACTTTTCGAGCTAGGTCGTCTGAATGGACTGCCATTCCTTTGAGGCCAGAGACAAATCATAGTGTAAACTTATGCTGAACGCAAAGAGCCTTAAGCGCTTCAAAAGCCTTGATTTGATTTCAACAGCTGCGATGGCCGCTATTAAAGCCTGGATGTCAATACATATAGTGGTAATCTCGTGGAATATTGCCTTTATTGTCGAAAGTTCGGCTGAATTTGCTACAGCCTGGAAGACACTGCTGTATTCCAGGAGGTGTCATTAGCACCGTAAGTTCAGTTGATTGAAGAATATCCTGGCGCAGGTTCCTATCTCCATCATTGATCCATCCGTGAAAATAGATATCGAAAATAGATTCCTGTCCTATTTAAGCTTATGATGGGCTATTATCTAGTTCGTATTGGAGCACAAACCCAGTTCACTTGTAAGGCTCGCGGCGTGGCCTTTCGGATTAGGTTTCCTCCCATTGAGCTGACTCAATCTTAAAGCCTTTTTCGCAGTAGATTCTTGCATATATAGATCTAGGGACAGAAGGCCAAGTATATCTTCCAATCCCGGTGTTGGTGCTTTCTTATGGTATGAGTCGTGCCTATACGTGCAATCCTCTGTACTTTTTTCATTAACCTAAGGTTGCTGGTTTTATTTGTGGATTACCGCTATACTATTCTACTGTAGGTTATAATGGGTCTGACGATAGTTTTTGGGTTAGGTCCCCTTTTTCTCCCATATATATATCTGCAAACGTAGAACGCAATCGTTTTTTTTCCTTATACGTCCTTCGACATTGAGCTTCCAACTCAGTTTACTATCTGGTGCGATACCTTGGTATTTAGCAATGTTGCATAACCGGATCATTGCCGCACCTGTGGAAGGAAGGCCTTTTAGGTGTGAATAGAAAAATCCTTGTTTTTTTCTAATTGATTCTCAGCCCATGGAGCTTGGCCCAGTCTACAAGGATTCTAAAGGCATTATTTAGTATTTCACTGAACGTACGGAAGAACTTCACAGTGGCTAGAAGAATCACATCATCCGCACATGCAGTGGCTTTTAATCCTTCCATTCTTAGGTTCAGAAGTACTGTATTTCACTAAGATACACAGAAGAGGGGATATCACTCCTCTATAAGTGGTGACCCTCAAGATCGTGTTACGAGTACCTAGTGTTGCGTTGATGTTCCTGTTGGGGATCATACAGGTTATCAGGCTCATTGAAGCATTAGCATTTACTAAGTTTCTACTTAAAGCGGGAATTTTGACATTATTGAAGGCTTCTTTGATGTCAAGGAAAGACTTTTTTCAACCGTGCTGACAAGGTCATGTAGGGCCGTTTCCATGCCTTTACCTTTAGTGTAGGAATGCTGAATTGAGGCTAAGTCTTCTGGGTGCAGATTACTTCGAAAAGTTTTTAAAATGTATGATGTACGACTTATGGGTCCGAGGACCTTTGGATGGGTCTGGCTGGGCTTACCTGCCTTGGGAATGAATATTAACTTTACTTCTCTCTAGCATTTGGCTCATATCCGTATCGGTAGCACTTTGATTTTTGGAGCGTGATTGGTATGATTCCGTCCAGTCCAAAGGATTTGTAAGCGATGAGTCTATAACTCAGCTTATTTTATTTTTTAGGGAAAATTGAGTGTGTATTTAATTTTGGTGTTGGAGTAGGAGTGCGTCCAGGGAAGTGGGTCTCTAATATTAATATATTGTATATACTTAAGTCATCATTCGCTTGAACACAGTGCCCAAGTGTATTCTTTCATTACAAGTATTTTGTCCACTCCTACTTTTATTTATGTGTACCCTTAAAATGTTTGCACTTAACTTGGATGAAGGAGAAATAGATATGAAAGAAAGAGAATTACCGGTGTACGCTGGATTTGAATGTACAGATTACAATGACTAGCAAATAAAGAGATCGGCAGGCCAGTCCATAAGCGAGTTGTATGACTTCAGTGGGTTTGCATGGTTGAAAAGGCTTTCAAACGCACAATCTTCACAGGAAATCTCTTTACATTTATCTCTATGTGGTGATGATCTGGAAGAGGAATGTTCATAGATAGAGAAGAAATCTATGATGTGTGGTGTTTGGGTATTTGCATCTAAGTTTGGCACGATTGTTGTTAGACTTTGGTGTAAGGCGAAGTTTCAATTGCTACGATCATGCCCGGAAGTTAACCTTAAGAGTTCAAGATTAAACGTCACTTAAATATTCTGGACACATGATTTTTCAGGAGCCTTGCACGAAATGTCTACTTGTCTCTGCTCGTACTATTCATCACAGTTGATGATGATGCTTTTTTGTGGCGCTGAAGCCACTATCTGAACCATTAAGGGCTGTTAACTCTTGTGTTGTGTTTTACAAAATAGTATGGCTTCGGCCGCATTAATTAATACTTTGGCATTATTTGTTGAAGCATTTATTTGCCTCGTATTTGCTGTCAATTGATCTGGAATTTCTTTTTACCTTTTTCATTTTCAACGATAGCAAAGAAGATCACAAAATCTCCCCAAGCACAAAATAGTTATGATCATGAAATTTTGAATGCCTTGGATTCCTGCCATGGTGATACGCGCAATTTAATGCCTTGACACCTCCACTACTGACCAATATGTCATTTTTCACAGGAAATGTGTCATTACTCATTATCGTATTAAATAACATAACTATCAGCAAGTGCTAGTAATGAAACAGGATGTCGAGTGGAGATCGTTGCAAATGTCTGTGTACGGAAGCTGTCAAAGTGTGGTGACGTGGTGATTGAACCCAGACCTCTATCTTGGTACTCGAGGAACTTAACCACTGACCAATAACACGGAAATACATCGTGATAAACATTATCAATAGAGAAAAAACTGTACAGGCGTTTTCGCTAGGACTTGTTTCTAAAGTTGCTGCGTATGCCTAGCGCTATAAAAAATTGTTTTTCTGAATTTACATATTTTTAGCGATAAGCGACTCATAATACACATTGGCAAGTGTCAATCACTCTTTCTGCAAAGACGAGACCGCTAAAACAATCAAGGAGCACGTTCTTTTTCTATTTAATTAATAATAATTAAAAGGCATGAACTAAACTCTGCGGTAAACAAACAACTCTTACTGAGACTCAGAATTGGGCGCTAAGATCTTTCTGATAGGCAAGAACCTTTCCGAAATGTCAATTTATCCTGAAACTGTAAGGATATTTGGATGCAAACTCTAAATAAGTTCAGTTTGTAGCCAAATTAACTTAAGGAACATTTAAGATTTTGGTTTCAATTAGTTTTAATCTGGTGAAAATATTCGAAATTTGTGTTGTCTGAAGTGTCAGTTGAACTTAAGAAATTCGGAGAATAAGCCTATTTTAAGCCAGATCTGCAGTCCGAGAGATAAAACGTACATTGTCCGTAAGACCGTATTAAAGGCACTTGCATCCTGATAAATAATTCCAACCAAAATTCAATAGATGCTCAGACAAATATTTCCGAGATCTTTCAGAAGTAAATCAGCAAAATGTCCAACAATCTCATCATCAATCATGAAGGTCCAGACATATAGTCAACAAAAATCATGCAAACTACCCACTGGTCACTTTTTTCTCACTTTTTCGCAAAGGTCCTTTCAGATTAATGCTCACCCATTCATATTCACTTGCAGTTATGTACATACAACTATGTATACACCTATAGATACATACTCGTACGTATGATATGATACATAGCTATATACTGCCAACCATGGAAAAGTGTCGTTGTGCTAAAGATAAGAGCACTTTAACCCTATCCTGGCGATTTTTTTCTGTTGGTTTTCTCCTAAACCGCCACCCTAACACCAAACAATGACAGCAGTTAAAAGAAGAGCCCCAAAATAAGGATGGACGGTATACGAATAGGCGAAATGCCAGCTACAAAATATGACAAATGACATTCAATCATGCTACAATTTCAGTTGTCTCTCTTTTTTCTTTGTTGGTATTCCTGAGCTTTAGATCAGGACGAGGTCCTTTTATTGCACTCGTTAGACAGACTTTACGACGGGATTTGGTTTTTAGAAAAGGCGTGCCTTGGCCTTTTAGTCTTTAATTCGTTTGAAAAGAAAAAAAACAACCTCATCTCGAATTTCTGATCATGGGGAGAAAAGTAGGACTAATCAAGTCGTTAATAAAAATTAAAGGAATGATTTATATAAATGTATTAGTATCGGGTTTTCGTTCGGTTTTTTTGGGGAGAAAAAAGCCAAAGTCGGATGACCAATTGGAAGGCTCATTAATTATATTTTCCTCGGTCATGAGGATTTCATAATTTCACGATTTCAGGACTATCAGGGCGCAATTGCTTATTATTTATTTGTGTCGCCTCCTGAAATGGAGAGAATGCTTTAACACGATTAAACTGATATTCGTCTCTATTTAAGGAGCACAAATCATGGATTGGCAACTGATTTATGGAAAATGAAATTGCTGCAGGGATTTTTAAGGGTAAATACAGAACTTAACGATTTATAGCCCACTTACCCCAGTTCATTTTTTTTAGCTTCGTTCACACCTTGCAGAAGTTGTCACCTTGGAATTCTACAGAGGGTGCATTAGGTTGATCTACAGTGAGGGGACACAATGTGTATACATCTATGACAATCTGAGTCCAGTCTTAGAAAAAACAAAATTTAACAACTTTTTAATACTTCTGGACAAATCTTCAAATGATTTAAAGCCCGCTGAAATGGTTAAAAAAAATTCCACCGGCTCGGTATCAGTGATTATATTACAATAATTGGTATAAAACCGTGTCAGTAGGATATTCCGACAGGTGTTGGTTTGCTAAATAATGAGAAAGAGATTGAAAAATAAACGGATGCATAGCAAAACCTTTTGACCGGATAAGTGTCGGTTGACCGAGGCTCAGCAGGCCATAAAACTCGAATTACTTCAGAAAGTATTATAAGTCAACGCCTCGCATAGGATCTGATACTCTGTTGACCGCAGTTAGATGTATAATGGAGACAATGGTCGAGTGTTGAAATTATTCACATTTCTCGAGCAAAATG
>OX422142.1:19294378-19467685 GCA_949129095.1 Volucella bombylans | reverse complement strand
ACTGTGTACTATGGCAAAAGTTCAACTTCAATTAGATTCAAATGGAACAGTTAACAAAGAGAAGTGCCAACATGGGCTACCTAAATTAGCACTTAAATAGATTTTTAGTAGCCGCCTCCCATGAATTATAGTCTAATAAAGACAGATGACGTTAAATAAATTTTTTACTAA
The DNA here is from genome assembly GCA_949129095.1 of Volucella bombylans. Taxonomy (NCBI): domain Eukaryota; kingdom Metazoa; phylum Arthropoda; class Insecta; order Diptera; family Syrphidae; genus Volucella; species Volucella bombylans. The sequence goes on along the minus strand of OX422142.1, from coordinate 19,467,514 downwards.
TCACCGATAATTTATATCGCATTTTACCCCCTTCATTCCAAAACTGGCAAAAGTAAATACTCCAAACACAAAAAAGCCATTCGAAACTGTTTAAGGTCACCTTTTCTTTCATCAACGCCTTACCAAATAGCACCCTCTTCAAAACGACGACATAAAAAAATTTCCAAAAAAAGTAACGACCACCATTATTGACACATTTCATAAAAGCTCAATACGAAGGACATTCCAGAAGACAGGACAACCAAAAACAGGCAAACATCGAAAAAAAGGACAACGGAAAGGAAAAATAATAATAGGGAATCACTAAACGATATAAAATTAACGATGCGAAAAAAAAATAGTCATGGTACCGAGAAGCGGACCACGACTGCATTACGCAAGCATTTGTTAACCATTTGCACATTTTCTTCCTCTATCTTTGTGTTTCTCTTTCTGCGTCTTTCTTAGCTTAACTCAGCATTTATCTAAAGCAGATTTAGCTTTTATTCTACGATTTTCCGTTTTATTTTTCTTGTTTGTGTCATTTTCAAAAACCCTACATTTGCACCAACCTTCTGTAACTTCGTATGCTTTGTAGAATGTCATTTCTTTACCCCCGGTTTCTTGTTATCAGAAACTCACTCTTTGAAGGGAAACATTAAATGGCTAAAAGGACAGAGATTGAGAGAGAGAGAGAAAGTGAAGAAAAAAAAAAAGAAAGAAAAGAGAACACAAAATAGATATTAAAAGCAGTAAGAGCATTTTAATGCAGATCCCATTTTGAATGTTCACAGGCCATTAACTGTTTTGTAGAGGATACAACGATGTATCTAAGATGGTTGTATCTATAGGAGCTATTCCTTTTCTTTTTTGCCTTTTCATGCAAGTTCATTAAAGACGAGTTGAAGATAAAGTATAAGAAATCCGAAGAAAAATTTAAGGCCAAACAAGGCCGTGGTAAAGAATTTATAGCAAAAGATGGCAAAAAAAAATGTCGAAAAAGTCAACCTTTTTCCATATACGAGTATTTAATGGTTTTTGGACTTTTTTTTTCCAAATGTCACAATAGTTGCATATCTAACAGATCGGTTGGATATATCCTGCAGACAATAAATTTCAGGAACAGTATTTCATCGTAGGCTGAAGTCTTCGAAGTTTAAAGACTAAAAACACAAAATAGATCCCAGCGAGGAGGTGAATAGTTGGGAGGCCACAATCTTCGTTTTGCGATCAGCTCTATTGATCATATATCGTTAAGCCGTTAATAATATTTTTGTTTCTTTTTACCTGTATCATATGAGCATATCCCTCTCACTGCTCACTAGCCTTTATGTAAGCGGGGTGAAATTTGATCAAGAGACACCTTTTTTTGTCTATGGGTTTGTCGAGATGAAAACTTCAAGTGAGTTTCCTTCAAACAAACCTTATTCCTGATTTTTCCTCTTAGTTCTTGTGAGGACTGTCTTTCTTGCATTAAGTAGAGGCGCGTTTCACTGCTTTAGGGACTGTATCACCTGCATGTCTTCGGGCTTAGACACCATCCACAGCAGTTATCAATGGACCATAAAGGGGAAAATATAGCTCAACCTTGTCACTATTACACATGGTTAGGTGAGGTTAGGTTAGCGGGTTGATGAGATAGATATCCGGTGCCGAGTCCTTTTATGACTCATCACACTTCGGGGTGAAATTTGATCAAGAGACACCTTTTTTTGTCTATGGGTTTGACGAGATGAAAACTTCAATTGAGTTTCTTTCAAACAAACCTTCTCCCTGAAATTTCCTCTTAGTTCTTGTGAGGACTGTCTTTCTTGCATTGAGTAGAGCCGCGTTTCAGTGCTTTGGGGACTGTATCATCTGCATGTCTTCGGTATTGGACACCATCAACAGCAGTTATCAGTAGGTTGTTGGATACAATGGACCATAAAGGGGAAAATATAGCTCAACTTTGTGGACACTTCTTGTCACTATTACACATGGTTAGGTTAGGTTAGGTTAGCGGGTTGATGAGATAGATATCCGGTGCCGAGTCCTTTTATGCCTCACCACACTTCGGTATGTGTATACCGATTGTATATGTGTATATTGATTGCGGTTCCTAGTTTGGTCGCTAAGTGGGTCTGAGCCATCTTGCTGTATCCGAGAATCTGAAAAGAGATATAAGTGAAGCAGGAGATAGTTCTGAAAGGTCGTGGAAGTAATAACTTCCTAAAGTTATTTGCCTCAAATAACTGAGGCTGGGACAATGCCACAAAAAGTGGATGGTATCATTCCATGAGCCTATGTCCCCATAGCCTTTGCAGAAATCGTCGTCGGTAAGGTACAGCTTTATTTCGTGAGCCTCCAGAAGTTTATGGCCCGTGAGCAATACAACAAGCATAGATAGTTCGGTTCTGCTTTTCAAGAGAATTTTACTTGTTCTGGATGGGTTGAGTTCCGGCCATAATTGTATTGAGGTCTTGCAGGCTTTGGTATGTTTTTGGTTTTTATTTGTATTGTTCGCTCCAATTGTGTTCTCAGAGTGCGGAGTCGAGGTTTGATGCTTTGAACTGCCAGTTCCCTTTCTGGGGAGGATCCTTTTCGAGCTAGATCGTCTGAATGGACTGCCATTCCTTTGAGGCCAGAGACAAATCATAGTGTAAACTTATGTTGAACGCAAAGAGCCTTAAGCGCTTCACAAGCCTCGATTTGATTTCAACAGCCGCGATGGCCGCTATTAAAGCCTGGATGTCAATACATATAGTGGTATCCTCGTCGAATATTGCCTTTATTGTCGAAAGTTCGGCTGAATTTGCTACAGCCGATATCTCAGCCTAGAAGACACTGCTGTATTCCAGGAGGTGTCATTAGCACCGTAAGTTCAGTTGATTGAAGAATATCCTGGTGCAGGTTCCTATCTCCATCATTGATCCATCCGTGAAAATAGATATCGAAAATAGATTCCTATCCTATTTAAACTCATGATGGGCTATTATCTAGTTCGTATTGGAGCACAAACCCAGTTCACTTGTAAGGCTCGCTGCGTGGCCTTTCGGATTAGGTTTGCTCCCATTGAGCTGACTCAATCTTAAAGCCTTTTTCGCAGTAGATTCTTGCATATATAGGTCTAGGGGCAGAAGGCCAAGTATATCTTCCAATCCCGGTGTTGGTGCTTTCTTATGGTATGAGTCGTGCCTATACGTGCAATCCTCTGTACTTTTTTCATTAACCTAAGGTTGCTAGTTTTATTGTTTTATTTGTGGATTGCCGCTATACTATTCTACTGTAGGTTATAATGGGTCTGACGACAGTTTTTGGGTTAGGTCCCCTTTTTTCACATATATATATCTGCAAACGTAGAACGCAATCGTTTTTTTACCTTATACGTCCTTCGACATTGAGCTTCCAATTCAGTTTACTATCTGGTGCGATACCTTGGTACCTGTTGCATAACCGGATCATTGCCGCACCTGTGGAAGGAAGGCCTTTTAGGTGTGAATAGAAAAATCCTTGTTTTTTTCTAATTGATTCTCAGCCCACAGAGCTTGGCCCAATCTACAAGGATTCTAAAGGCATTATTTAGTATTTCACTGATCGTACGGAAGAACTTGACAGTGGCTAAAAGAATCACATCATCCGCACATGCAGTGGCTTTTAATCCTTCCATTCTTAGGTTCAGAAGTACTGTATTTCACTAAGATATACAGAAGAGGGGATATCACTCCTCTATAAGTGGTGACCCTCAAGATCGTGTTACCTAGTGTTGCGTTGATGTTCCTGTTGGGGATCATACAGGTTATCAGGCTCATTGATGCATTAGCATTTACTAAGTTTCTACTTAAAGCGGGAATTTTGACATTATTGAAGGCTTCTTTGATGTCAAGGAAAGACTTTTTTCAATCGTGCTGACAAGGTCATGTAGGGCCGTTTCCGTGCCTTTACCTTTAGTGTAGGAATGCTGAATTGAGGCTAAGTCTTCTGGGTGCAGATTACTTCGAAAAGTTTTTAAAATGTATGATGTACGACTTATGGGTCCGAGGACCTTTGGATGGGTCTGGCTGGGCTTACCTGCCTTGGGAATGAATATTAACTTTACTTCTCTCTAGCATTTGGCTCATATCCGTATCGGTAGCACTTTGATTTTTGGAGCGTGATTGGTATGATTCCGTCCAGTCCAAAGGATTTGTAAGCGATGAGTCAATAACCCAGCTCATATTCTCTTATTCTAGTATCCCTCTGCGGTTTCATATTGACTTGGGAAAAATGTGTTTGTATTAACAACTGGTGTTGGATTAGGGGTGCGTCCAGGAAAGTGGGTTACGAATATTATTATATTGTATATACGAGTACTTAACTCATCATTCGCTTGAACAGAGTGTCCAAGTGTATTCGATCACTACAAGTATTTTGTCCACTCCTACTTTTATTTTTTAATAGCATGCGTTCAAGAGATTTATGTGTACCCTTAAAATATTTGAACACAACTTGGACGAAGGAGAAATAGATATGAAAGAAAGAGAATTACTTCACTTCAGTGGTTCCTTCACAAAAAATCTCTCTTGGCTTTTTCCATTTATCTCTATGTGGTGATGATCTGGAAGAGGAATGTTCATAGATAGAGGAGAAATCTATGATGTGTGGTGTTTAGGTATTTGCATCTAAGTTTGGCACGATTGTTGTTCGACTTTGGTGTAAGGCGAAGTTTCAATTTCTACGATGATGCCCGGAAGTTAACCTTAAGAGTTCAAGATTAAACGTCACTTAAATATTCTGGACTCATGATTTTTCAGGAGCCTTGCACGAAATGTCTACTTGTCTCTGCTCGTACTATTCATCACAGTTGATGATGATGCTTTTTTGTGGCGCTGAAGCCACTATCTGAACCATTAAGGGCTGTTAACTCTTGTGTTGTGTTTTACAAAATAGTATGGCTTCGGCCGCATTAATTAATACTTTGACATTATTTGTTGAAGCATTTATTTGCCTCGTATTTGCTGTCAATTGATCTGGAATTTCTTTTTACCTTTTTCATTTTCAACTATAGCAAAGAAGATCACAAAATCTCCCCAAGCACAAAATAGTTATGATCATGAAATTTTGAATGCCTTGGATTCCTCCCATGGTGATACGCGCAATGAATTTATTGCCACAAGAATTGAATGCCTTGACACCTCCACTACTGACCAATATGTCATTTTTCACGGGGGATGTGTCATTACTTATTATCGTATTAAATAACATAGCTATCAGCAAGTGCTAGTAATGAAACAGGATGTCGAGTGGAGATCGTTGCAAATGTCTGTGTACGGAAGCTGTCAAAGTGTGGTGACGTGGTGATTGAACCCAGACCTCTATCTTGGTACTCGACGAACTTAACCACTGACCAATAACACGGAAATACATCGTGATAAACATTATCAATAGAGAAAAAACTGTACAGGCGTTTTCGCTAGGACTTGTTTCTAAAGTTGCTGCGTATGCCTAGCACTATAAAAAATTGTTTTTCTGAATTGACATATTTTTAGCGATAAGCGACTCATAATACACATTGGCAAGTGTCAATCACTCTTTCTTCAAAGACTAGACCGCTAAAACAATCAAGGAGCACGTTCTTTTTCTATTTAATTAATAATAATTAAAAAGCTTGAACTAAACTCTGCGGTAAGCAAACAACTCTTACTGAGACTCAGAATTGGGCGCTAAGATCTTTCTGATAGGCAAGAACCTTTCCGAAATGTCAATTTATCTTGAAACTGTAAGGATATTTGGATGCAAACTCTACATAAGTTCAGTTTGTAGCCAAATTAACTTAAGGAACATTTAAGATTTTGGTTTCAATTAGTTTTAATCTGGTGAAAATATTCGAAATTTGTGTTGTCTGAAGTGTCAGTTGAACTTAAGAAATTCGGAGAATAAGCCTATTTTAAGCCAGATCTGCAGTCCTAGAGATAAAACGCACATTGTCCGTAAGACCGTATTAAAGGCACTTGCATCCTGATAAATAATTCCAACCAAAATTCAATAGATGCTCAGACAAATATTTCCGAGATCTTTCAGAAGTAAATCAGCAAAATGTCCAACAATCTCATCATCAATCATGAAGGTCCAGACATATAGTCAACAAAAATCATGCAAACTACCCACTGGTCACTTTTTTCTCAATTTTTCGCAAAGGTCCTTTCAGATTAATGCTCACCCATTCATATTCACTTGTAGTTATGTACATACAACTATGTATACACCTATAGATACATACGTACGATATGATACATAGCTATATACTGCCAACCATGGAAAAGTGTCGGTGTGCTAAAGATAAGAGCACTTTAACCCTATCCTGGCGATTTTTTTCTGTTGGTTTTCTCCTAAACCGCCACCCTAACACCAAAGAATGACAGCAGTTAAAAGAAGAGCCCCAAAATAAGGATGGACGGTATACGAATAGGCGAAATGCCAGCTACAAAATATGACAAATGACATTCAATCATGCTACAATTTCAGTTGTCTCTCTTTTTTCTTTGTTGGTATTCCTGAGCTTTAGATCAGGACGAGGTCCTTTTATTGCACTCGTTAGACAGACTTTACGACGGGATTTGGTTTTTAGAAAAGGCGTGCCTTGGCCTTTTAGTCTTTAATTCGTTTGAACAAAAAAAAAACAACCTCATCTCGAATTTCTGATCATGGGGAGAAAAGTAGGACTAATCAAGTCGTTAATAAAAATTAAAGGAATGATTTATATAAATGTATTAGTATCGGGTTTTCGTTCGGTTTTTTTGGGGAGAAAAAAGCCAAAGTCGGATGACCAATTGGAAGGCTCATTAATTATATTTTCCTCGGTCATGAGGATTTCATAATTTCACGATTTCAGGACTATCAGGGCGCAATTGCTTATTATTTATTTGTGTCGCCTCCTGAAATGGAGAGAATGCTTTAACACGATTAAACTGATATTCGTCTCTATTTAAGGAGCACAAATCATGGATTGGCAACTGATTTATGGAAAATGAAATTGCTGCAGGGATTTTTAAGGGTAAATACAGAACTTAACGATTTATAGCCCACTTACCCCAGTTCATTTTTTTAGCTTCGGTCACACCTTGCAGAAGTTGTCACCTTGAAATTCTACAGAGAGTGCATTAGGTTGACCTACAGTGAGGGGACACAATGTGTATACATCTATGACAATCTGAGTCTAGTCTTAGAAAAAACAAAATTTAACAACTTTTTAATACTTCTGGACAAATCTTCAACTGATTTAAGGCCCGCTGAAATGGTTAAAAAAAATTCCACCGGCTCGGTATCAGTGATTATATTACAATAATTGGTATAAAACCGTGTCAGTAGGATATTCCGACAGGTGTTAGTTTGCTAAATAATGAGAAAGAGATTGAAAAATAAACCGGATGAATAGCAAGAACTTTTGACCGGATAAGTGTCGGTTGACCGAGGCTCAGCAGGCCATAAAACTCGAATTACTTCAGAAAGTATTATAAGTCAACGCCTCGCATAGGATCTGATACTCTGTTGACCGCAGTTAGATGTATAATGGAGACAATGGTCGAGTGTTGAAATTATTCACATTTCTCGAGCAAAATGTACTCAGTTTGTGACATTCCTTCAACTTAAGATTGAGTTTGAGCTATAAAACATGGACATAAAGAGCCAAGAGTTTAGGACATTAGTTAAGACCAGCTTATCAGTAGGGCTTTACATCAATAAAACTGTTCCGTGACCGAATATTGACAGTATTCCAAAGTATCAATATGGTAAGAAATATTACCGTCGCACAATGTTGTCTACTGATGGAAATATAAATTTAAATTCAATGATTAACCAGGTCCCGCTTACAATTTAAATCCTAACGATGCGTTGGGAAATTTTGACGCTGCATTGGCAATGTCGAGGGGTTTGCGCGTTTCTGCATTCTCAGACACCTAGTTACTGGAGGCACACTGTGTGAGTACACGACCTGTCACCAGATTAACAAGGTTTCATCTTATATTCAGTGATAGTCGAGTCATATATTTCTATAATTAGACAATTAAGAGAAGTAAAAAAGTTGGCTATCGGAAGCTAGCCACTAGATTTTGTGTCAAATAATGGTCATTTGGGGGAAGTGTTGATTTTCTTCTTTCATTCGAAGAAAACGGCGGCTGAGGCGCATCGAGAGCTCCAAAAATTTTACGAAGATAGTGCTCTAAGTGAAACAACGTGCTGTGGTTGGTTCCGTTTGTTGCTGACGACCGCCCGCGTGAAGGAAGGCGAAAATCCTTTAAAGACGCTGAATTGGAGGCATTGCTCGATGAGGATCCTTGCCAAATGCAAGAAGAGCTTGCTTAAGCATTAGGAGTTACCCACCAAGGCATTTCCAAGCGATTGCATGAGTTGGAATGATTGAAAAACAAGGAACTTGGATTCCTTATGATTTGAAGTCAAGGAACGTTGAGCGTCGTTTTTTCGCCTGTGAACCAACTGCTCCAGGAAGGGTTTAAAATGGATTCATTACAGCAACTCAAAGAGAAGAAACTCATGGGATCTGCCCGGTCATGTTTCTACGTCATCGGCACGACCGAATATTCACGCTGCGAAGGTTATGCGGTGTATTTGCTGGGACCAGGTCGGTGTTATTAATTATGAACCATTGGAACCCAACGAAACCATCATAGGGAAACGATATTGACTTCAATTGATGCAATTGAACCGAGTACTGCACGACAAACGCCCACAATACGAGCAGAGGCACGAAAAAGTGATTCTAGTGATTATGGGAAAAAGTTGTAGCTAGCGTTGGGTGGTATTTTGAATGATTCATTTGTAATCACAATAACGGCAAAGCGAATACCCTGCATTGAATTGAATTGAATTTTCAAAGCAACATATTTCCGAATACGCATTATAGAGACTGAAACCATGATTAGAGCCTTCAATCACAAGCCTTTGGAAAAAGGAGCACCTCCCCGATGAAAAAAATAAGAAGATATCGTCCAACTATTGAAGAATGGCAATTCGATGGACTGGGGAATTATTAGTGGTCTTCTGGTTAAGATAAAAATAATAGAGAAAATAATTTCGAACAGAATGAGGGAGTACAAACATTTTGTCCTGTATCCTGGGTGTAAATCTAGAGCAATATCTCGAGTTTCCTACCTTTAATATAACTCTGTTTATCAGCTACTTTTGGACTTCGCAAAGCCTTTCGACAGCGCGAATTACGCAATTATTGACTCGGACAGAAAGATCATTATCTATCTCACAATATTTGCCTGCATACGCAGTGCAATGTTACCTTCATCAGATGAGTTAAAACCTTTAATTCTACTACTATAGGACGAAAAAAGGAACCCAAAGTAAAACTCTCTGACTTCCACGTTCTTCTGAAAAATTTACCATTTTTGGATAATACTCGTAAGTCGCGAAAGTTGACAGTTTGTTTTTTTTTCTAGGAAGTATAGTCTTCCGACTATAGCAGCAGAATTAAAAATGAAAAAACCACACCCTGTTTTTAGCTGGGGCTTCAAATATTGCCAAATCGTCTCTCAAATGAATAGCTCTAGATAAAAATCAGGTCAGGATCTGATATATATCACTAAATGTCAAAGGAAGACGTAGTGAACTGGTCAGGCCTTAAGATAAAAAATTGCTCCATTGCAAAGTACGGCATACAATGGAATCTGCTTACAGTGTTGGTGTAGGCAGCTCTATTTACACGTGCCTCAGAATAGTTGAGTTGAAGTCGATGAGACTTAGAATAAATGGGAGAGACCTGAAGTGCGTTGATTTCATTTGAGAGATTGTAGGTTTTAAAGAAGATATAACTCACGATGATGATCATGTTCCATGGTGTGAAGTAGAAAGTTCGTGTATCCAGGACTACCCTTTGTAGTTCTCAGTTACAAGAGCCTGATGATAAACGCTCGTTCGTCAACCTTCAATCAGACGACAAGTGGAAATCTATAGATAAAACACTTCAGTTCAATTCAATTTATTGTTATTCACTACAACCATTTTTACACTTCCAGATAATTTTTTTAATATTAAAGATTTAAGTTAATTTAAATACAATAACAAGAGGAGTATATACTTACTACAGAGGTATTGAATAATATCATACATATATATCATATAGTTACGAAAACAAGTGTCGGATATATGAGCGCATTGTATCGAAAGAACGATAAAATAACTTTAAATGAAAGTGTCGATTATGGGGTGATAATGCGAGTATAAATGAAATGCAATAAAAAAATATAGATCAAAGATAGGTAAAGCAAATTAATATAATACATCATTATGAAATTATTGATTTCGTTGAAGTAAAAGTTAAACAGCCAGAACTTAATTTTTCTATTTTTTTAATACTCCTTATTTCAAGAGGTAACCAATTAAATATCTACGGTGCAACTGGAGTAATAGCCATAAATTTTCCATCACTCCGAAGTTGATAGGCAGTTAAGTTCTGATTGAGCAAATTTCCGCTTCTCAAGTTAGATATTTTTAAGACCTTATAGGTGTTACAGTGCAAGAATCTTAGAGTTTAAAAATAGACAAAAGCTATTATCACGAAGTCGTTTTTTCCAGATAATTCTCGAAATGTCTTTTTGAGACATGATCAATGGTTGGGGTTGTATCTATAAGTGAAACCCCAACATACTAGTAAGTACTGCAATTTGGACTGCACTAAGCTGTAGTCTACAGTCTCGAGGTGTTTTCGAAAACAAAATTAGTTTAAGTGGTATATAAGGTACCATGCTCAATATGGAAGTATGATCCTTCCATTATATTTTGCAATCAATATTCAATCCCAGATATTTGAAAACAGGGACGATCTCAATAGCAAAGCAGTTGAGTGTGCAGCCTATGTCTAAGTCATGTGTAACTATGTTCGTGCTTGCACAATAGGTTCCAGCACTAACATTTACAAATTTCCAGTTAGCACTCTGCATAATAAGTTTCCGAGGGTGAATAATAAAAGTGGACACTTTTAAAACCAAGATTTTGATTTTATCACTGACGACTATTTTTTGGATGCAAAATCAGTGTCAAGACATGGCTTATATCCACCGTTAAGTCAAATACAAAATTGCAGGAATACGTATAGGCTATATCATCAGCAAATCCAGTTCTTGTGGCTCTTAGATCTTGACTGAAGATAGAATTAATAAAAATAAGGAATAAAACCGGGCCCAGTACAGAACCTGCGGAACACCGATTTGAATATCAAGGCACTGATTGAAATTAACTCGTACATGATGCATATGATGCAACCAAAAATAAACCCTCTAAAACCATTTAATTCTAGCAGAAGAAATTCGTGGTCCACGGTATTAAATGCCTTGATAATGTCAGTGAAGAGCGCATTTCATCATGGAAAGACTTACACCCGAATAACGCTTACAAATTATTGAATTTTATTATCACAATTCGTACTCTGTGAAAATTATTTACGTGCACTTCCACCATTTTACGGTCGTCATAATTGACCTACTAGCAAACAAATCAAGCCATAGTGACCAAATTTCGCACCAATTTCACGCTATTGGGCATCGAGTGTTACTCGACTACGTCGAAAACTTTACGCAGGGATCTTGGTCTTAAACCTTCAAAAATACAGCTCGTGCAAGAACTGAAGCTGAGCGACTTGCCACAGAGATATATTTTCGGTGACAGAGCCTTAGAAAACCTGGAGGAAGATCTGTTTTTTTTATCGAAAAATTGTTTTCAGCGACGAAACACATTTCTGGTTGAATAAGTATGTTAATAAGCAAAACAACCTCAGTTAGAAATGCACTGTTAGGTGCTGTTTATGGTCCCACGGAATCGTTGGCCCGTATTTTTTCAAAGATGACCATGAGAAGAGCATTACCGTCAATGGCGCCCGCTATCGTTCAATGGTTTTGAAGTTTTTTTTGCCAAAAATGCACGAGCTGATACTGGTCGACATTTGGTTCCCTCAAGATGGCGTTACATATCACAGAGCACGCTAATCGATGGACCAATTGAGAAATGAGTTCGGTGAGCAATTTATCTCTCGTTTTGGATCGGTGTATTGGCCGGGTAGATCATACGATTTGACGCCTTTAGACTATTTTTAATGGACAAACGTCAAATCACTCGTCTATACCAATAAACCGGCCTCAATTTCAGCCTTGAAAGACAACATTACGTGTGCTATTAGCGAGATACGATAACCAGCCAATATGCTCGAAAAAGTGATCCAAAACTGGACTCTCAATGTTATATGTAGCACTTAAAACGTAGTCGTGGTCAACATTTACATGAAATAATCTTTAAAAAGTATGTGGCAAGCATTGATTTATTAACTTAAATAAAAATTTTATACACTTTTGTACTTTTCCTGTGTTTTTTCTTTTTTTGACAACTAAAGACCAAGCGCTTAAAAAATGCACAAATTTAACAGAGCGTCTTCTGTCGACTTAGTCTATACAGAAGAACGAGTATTTTTCAAGAAAGATGATAACTCTTGGTTTGACTACTTTTTTAAAAATTTTACAAAACACCGAGAGTAGCGAAATAGGTTCGTATTTTTGAAAATTGCTATGATCTCAGCAATTTTCAGACTATCAGGAACTATTGCATCGTTGATGCTTATGTTGTAGATATGTGACAGAACGCCAACTATATACCATGGAAACTTTTATTAAAAAATTATTTGAAAAACCATTAATTTTAGCCGAATTTGACTTTTTTCTTAATTTCATTGTAATTTTATGGAATTCAAATGAAGGAATTGGTTCAACATGAGTCACAGTCCAAACTTTTTATTGTTGCACTGAACTTAGTTTTGTACCTGGATACATCAATATATTGATCGTTGTATGAAGAAAGTATGATGAGAAGAGGTTCCTCGCTCGAGCGGCACATTAGTGTAAAACCGAATATTTCACAACATAAAGGTTTCATCTATAGTAAATTCGAATGCCCAGTCTTGCATTTTTTAACCAATTACCATTCCTACTTTAATCGTAGACAATTTTCCGTAAATCTCCCTAATTAAGCAATAACTCTCTAATTCATGAAAAGGATAAAAATCACCCTCCATACCCTCTAAATTTGACTAAATCCTGAAAAAAAAACTTCAAACTCTTCGAAACTACCAAACCATGACTACACCAATCTGGAACATTACAAATTGTGAATTTAAATAAACACACAAACGACAACTTTTATGCTTTCAATCGGAACAGAAGACTTTCTATTCAGTAGACTCAGGCGATTGCTGGTGCTTCTTCTACTATAGGGAGTCCACTAGAATCCAAAAGAAAAAGGCATCCTTAGCACAAACAATCAATTTACTGTCAAGAACTTATTTTTTCTTCGTCATCCTTTAGAAAGGAGTAGGTATATATACCTTCTGTTCCATTCAGTTCTTCGAGATTTCTCCATCGGATTAAGAAGTTTTTTTTCTATTTTTTTTTGGAGAAAAAAGATTTCTCTATTCTTTTTCGCTAAAAACAAAACCACCCAGGAGAAAGAAAAAAAAAGTTCTTCCTTCTCCAAAAACGATTAAAAGGAAGAGAAAGGGGGGAGTCATCTTCTTTCGTTATTCTGGATAGAGCGCATCGAAAATTGAAAAATAAAAAAATAAAATTGGAGCCGCAGAAAATGTTCGTAACATTTGATTGTTTGAAGTTCGTTCAATGCCTTTTGCAGTGCATTTCACCTTCTCAATACGAATACCATGTCCGCCCTTATTTGTTTTTTTTTTTTTTACGTTAAAAGGTTTAGTAGTCTTGTCTGGTTTTGAGTGATTGAAATAATAATTTACCTGTCGTCGCAGAGGTACACTACTTTACAAGAGATGATGTGCATGCGCCAGTTAAATGACAGCACAAAGGTCAAAATTTACTTTATTTTTCTTCTCCTTCTTCTCATACTTTTATCACATGCCTTTAGTAATAGACTGAGACAACTACAAGGACTAGGAGTACAGAGTAAGTACTACGAACTATGGACTACCAAATTCTAACCATCGTCTACGAACCAACGTCTATATATCCGAACGGTAGACTACCGACCACCTTATTGTATAGAATCTTGAATTCAAGAAATATTGCCGTGAAGGACATTATAATCATAATCATCAGCAGGGAATCAGTTGTTGAGTATTGTTGTAGATACTTCAAATGAATTTCGAATTGAAAGGTGCACTTTTGCAAGGACTCTGAACGAACGAGTATCCGTACTGTCTGTGTGTTGGTAAAAAGAAGAATTCAATTCTCAGATGTCAAGTTGAATTACAATGCAAACAGGACTATTAGACTGGTAGACTGTTTAACTGGGTATACCTCCGGAGTTTAGTTTGATTTGGTTTTCAAGTTGTGTTTCGCTAATAATAAGGGTGAACGACTGAGGAGGGTTGTGTACATTTTTTAAAGAGCTTAAGAGCGACAGTCGGCAGACGTATATAAACAAGGTTAATTTGAAAAACTTATTGTTGAATTTACATAACGATTTTGAATATACCCACACATATGAACACTTTCTACAGACTCCTGATAATTAGATAAGAAATATTATGTACAGAAATGGAGTGGGTTGTTAACAGTTTTAATCTTAGATTTTAGTCAGTGAGTAGCCCTTTGCAAACGTAAACTAAAAACAGTGATCCCTCACATTTGAGAATTTATCAAGTGAACAAAATTGGTCAGAAAATTCTTAGAAATCTAAGACTCTATGGAAAATAGGGTTCTGAAGAGAATTACACTTTATAGAAACCGCCATAGATTTCAACTATCCTGGAACTAAAAACCATAGACGTTGAGTCAGAATCTGAGGAAGTCATATGAGTATATAATTTATATAGTAGATTGCAATGTTCATGACGGGAATGAGAAGGTAGACGAAAAAGCTAGGAAACGGCTGACCGATGCCATCCATGACATCAAGATCATTCTGTAAAGAACCGACCCGATCATTAGTCACTGATATCAAGCCTTTATAAGACAACAGAACATTCTAAGAATTTCATCCACCTGGTCACTCGGTTCGATGGCTGTCTATAGTATAAAACTAGGTGAAGAAAATTGCCTGCAAAGCATAACCTAATAGAAGATATACCCACCAGTTCTTCTTACTACTTCGGACTCAAACTGAGATGGCAGTACGCAGGAAACCAAGTCATTGAAAAACTAAATCATATTCCAATATAAATCAAGAAATTAATAAGCAGGAGTTTTCGGAGAAGTTGATTTCAATTCGGTGAGTTGTACAAGTTGACAATTATTTTTTAAATAAAACGCAAACCATTTGAGATATTTCAAAAACCTAATAATCGGCTTGAAGTACAATCAAAACATTTATGAATGGAACTCGACTTCGTTCATATGGCCACCGCGGGCACGCTTGCAGCGGTCGATTCACATTTCGGCCGAAACGGCCGCTATTTCGCTTTCAATATTGGCTCTGAGCTCTTCTAACGTTGTCGGCGTGTTGGCATAAACCAATGACTTCTGGCGTGGCCGTGGTGTAGTGGTACTAGCAATCGCTTCTCACTCGGAAGGTGAAGGTTCGAATCCTGCCCATGACAAGTTTTCAAGTTTTTCATTTGTGTAATTGGAACTCAGACAGAAAAATTCTGCGTGTGAAGGCATAACACTGACATGTAGATTTGGCTGTTGTAGAGTTTCAACCACAAAAAGTTAGTGCGAATTATAACTTCGAATTACTCTGAGTGAAGAAAAAAACTCTCCGTCCTATTCGGACTCCCACCCCTGGGGAGCGAATACACCTGAGTTTCAAACCACTACAAAAAAAAATTTCCTTTCTCCTCCTTCTACCTTTCCGCCCGCACCCAGGCAACAGTAAAAGGGTATCTAACCCCTTAGGCGCGCGTAAATTATAACAAAAAAAAAACTTAACGTAGTCCCACAGAAAATAGTCAAGTTCGCATGAACGCATGAACGAGGCGGCCAATCGACTGGCCCATTTCTTGAGATAACACGCTCACCATACTTACTCTTCAATAAATCGATAGTAGCCTGTGCTGTGTGGCATCATCCTGTTGAAACCACATGTCGTCCAAGACCATATCTTCCAATTCGGGCCACAAATAAGCGGTGATTATGGCGCGATAACGCTGACCATTCACAGTAACGTGACGATCGTTATCGTCGACGAAAAAATATGGCCCAATAACGCATATTTTGCTTATTGACGAACCCATTGAGCCAAAAATGAGCTTCGTCACTGAAGATGATTTTGCTATGAAATTCATCATCTTGGCGCATCTTCTCCAGAACCCAATCGGAGAACGTACGTCGCTTCAAATAGTCCATCGGCTTCAATTCTCGAGTCAGCTTGATCTTGTATGGGTATAAACCAGGATCCTTACGCAAAATACGCTATAATGTGGTCTGAGCGATGTCCAATTCTTGAGAACGCCGTGGAATTGACTGATTTGGATCATTTGCTACGGACGCCTGAACGGCAGCGATATTTTCGACACTTCGACCAACCCGTTGGCTCACTGATACGGCAACATCACACAACGAATATGTAGACTCAAATTTTTGCACTAAACTTGTTATTGCCTGTCTATTAGGGCGAGAATTAAGACCGAAAATTGGAGTTAACACGCTTAAAGTTGCAGTCACCGACTCCGAATTTCGGTAGAAAATTTTTATAATTTGTAGACGTTGCTCGTTAGTGTACTTTACCATGATGAAAATGTTGAGTTTACTGAATAAATTGACAGTGACAGTTTGATGATTAGTGAATAATGTCGAGAAGTGTATTTGATTTTTCTGTGAAGTTGGTAGGCTGGGCCGAGTGTGCTGAGTGTAGACTGAGTGGTAAGAAATTGCTTTACAAGTTGGACATATTTTGGAGCTCAAGAAGGTTGCAGTTAACGTCTCGGCATAATATAATATGAAATTTGCTCTAAGATACTCACCTAAGATCTAAGGGTCAATATATTTTTTGGTGGGTATGCAGT
Organism: Volucella bombylans; assembly: GCA_949129095.1. Classification (NCBI taxonomy): domain Eukaryota; kingdom Metazoa; phylum Arthropoda; class Insecta; order Diptera; family Syrphidae; genus Volucella; species Volucella bombylans. The sequence goes on along the minus strand of OX422142.1, from coordinate 19,450,602 downwards.
ACCCACAGAATATTGTTGGTATCACAGGTAGCATTGACAGATACTCTATTCTACAATCGCACCTAGATTTGCATACCATATGACGCCTTAATTCATCTCGAACGTAGATCGCAAATCCGCCACCAACGCGATGCGTTCTATCTGCACGGAAAAGCTTGCTAAAAACAATAAATTTTTAAGCTTCTTCCCCAATGCCCGTTTGAAACCATGTTTCACTAGCACAAACTATGTCAACCTGAGAATCTGAGCAGATTTCCATTCATCCGAACACCTAGTGAGACCCCATGTTGCCACTGAATCGAACAATACGGATATAATGAAAAATGTTAAGGTTAAGCTAGCAAGGGATTAATAACATGTGGTACTACCCTCGTAAGAATATGCACATTTTTCTTGTGAGCCTGAATCATAACGAGGTATTGGTTTATTATTGAACTCTTAGCTCTCATAGAGTTAAGTTTTAAATTGAGCTAGAAACGTGATCACTGATTAGCAAGATCAAAGAAAGTTTGATGCAGTTAAAATGATACAGATTGACATGTACTTTATCATTTACAATAGATAAACATGAAGGACTTCATAAATTTCATTGTCTACATGTTGTCACATCTTCTTATGCGTATAAGGGGTCCTATTGCCGTACTAAAGATTTACCAGACATCGAAACTGGTCTCTATGCAAGCTCTCTATTATTCTTCTATTGAAGTAATTTTCAAAAATTTTAAAAACTCGAATTGCCCTTTAGAAAAGCATATCCGTATATACGTTGATCCCAGCCATTTTTCTTTGACCGACTCAGTCTGCTTGTCGAAGAATCAACTAACGATTTTTCAATTAGAGAATAAAATAAGCTCGAACACCCTATACTCCTCCCTTCTAAACAAATACCAAATTCTACAAATAAATGTCATTAGCGGGTATGTGTTCATTGCAAAATCAAAAAAAAAGGAAAAAAAAAACAATCAATGTAAATTCCCAAATAAGCTTAGAAAATTGTTTATCCTCCATTTTCTCTGCTAAATACACACGTAAATCGCCTTAAAGCACACACAAGACAAGATTCATTTTTGTTTCCTTCGTTTTTGCCCTATATTGAGATTATTTGAAAAGGAAAGACCAAGCAGAAAATGTATATGTACAACAAAATTAAAGCCGCTTCCATCTACTTAAAGAAGAAAATACACACAAAGGACATCATTTATTGAAAGCAAAAATAAATAAATAATTTTGAAGAATTCATTTCCTTCCGAGATTTTATGTTTTTTTTTCTTCATCGTCAAACAAATAAATAAGCCGGGGGTTCTTCCTTTCCCTATTTGTCACAAAAGTGAAATACTTCGCGACAGTAAGTGGAGAAAGGAAGCTGAAACAACAAAAACAACTGGAAAGATTTTGATCCTTTTTCAGTTGTACATCACACAATTTTGGCCTCTAATCATTTTTTTTTATATTTTTCCTTGCGTTCTGTTTCCCTTGCTTTGTCAATTCTAGTTCTCCCTGGTAAAGGTATCGATTAGAATTCAAAAAATACCTCACCACCATCAGTTTTTGTTTATCTGGAAAAACGCAACAATCCACTCTGGTACTCTGCCAGTATCAGGGGATGAATGTGTTTGAGAGACGAATGCCAGTAATATTGGGGGGGTTTTGCATCCCCTCAACCCTCTGTTCAAAATCAAGAGAAGAAAATCGAAAAAATCGATTTTCTAACACCACACTTGTACGACTACACAATGAATGCCGCTTCCCACTCACCCGAGGGCAGGCCCAGGTTAAAGGGGATGAAAAAGCAAAAAAAAAAAAAAAATAGAACAAGGCTCCACAACAGAAACACCCTATTATCACCAATACTCACACAGAGATTATTTGGGTATTTCTCTGATGGCAATAGCGACGGGGATGATGATGACTATGGCGACAGTATAGTGGGGTGTTAGGTGGTGGTTTTCTGTTATTTTGTATTTTTCTTTTTGCTCTAAACAATAGTGTATGTCGCTGCGTATATCGTAAAGATGTGTCTGAAACCTCTCAAGCACTGCCAGACTATAGAAAGGAGAGAAAAAAAAAACAAATTCCCAAATAAAAGCGAAAAAATTGGGAGAAACCTTGAGCCCAAATATGTCGAAAGTTACTGAGATTTTTCTCTGGGGAAAAATTTATGTTGAAGGCCTTTGCTATTCGGCTATACCTCTACATTGCCATCATTACACTCCTCGGCCTAAAATAAATTGCTAGCAAAGAATACGACTACAAAAGCAGACCAAAAAAAAGGATATAAAAAAAATTCAAAATTAAAAGCCTTTGAAACTAAATAAAAGTGGTAAGAGAAGGGAATAAAGAGCGTAGGCAGCAACACACAATTATTTGTGATTGCCGAAAGGACCTTGCTGTTAGAAAATAAAAGAAAAGAATGTCTATGCCTATGCCTACCATAACAAAAAAAAAAGAAGAAACAAAACAATTTTAAGACGTGGCAGTACGAATACAAAGGCAAACCGAAAACAACTAGGTCACCTTACCTTAAAGGATGCGACGGAAGGTGGGGCAGACAGTTCTGTTTTTTTTTTTTTTTTGTCATTAAGACGAAATGAGATTAGAAGAAGTAAGTGTTGGTCTTGAAAGTTGTTACAATAATAAGACGCGATAATAGGACGCTTTCACTCGTGACTCTACGTTTGTATTTGATTTGGGTTTTAAAAGTCCTTTGGGGGTATCCAATTTAAGTCGTGTCTTTATGAAAACTTGATTATTTTCTTTTTGTTGGAAATTATATGGAGTTAGGTTGTTTTTTGTCTTATTAGTATACTATAGCCAAACGATATAACTTTTTACATACATTTCTGGAAAGACTCACAGATGTGCATTGCTAAGTCCGGATGGTTTGAGGTCAGTGTGAGCTTCTGTCATGTGGACACAACGATCTGAAGTATTATTCCCCAAATAGCTTGAAGCCAAGACTTGGCGATTGCTTGTATAAGGCAAGGAGAGCATACCTTTACTTCGTCTTAACTTGAACTATTGACAAGGGAGCCCTTCCTTAAAAAAATGTATAGAGGCTCTTTAAACAATGACATACCTATCAGCTTACACAACTGATCTTAGTGTCACGACTAGACCGCAAAAGATATTTTTCACTATAGCAATGTCTGGTCATCTCTTCAATGTAAAGTTAAAAGCTAAATGCAGACAATATTTTTCTACCTGTAATTGGGTCACAATCTCTTTGATCTTATCAATAGCATGGCTCAGGAGAATTCCTGTTCCAATGAAGGAGGACATAAAGTAAACCGACAACAATACTCAGCATAAAGGTGAAGCCTATACCCTTTACAACACCAACAGTTGAGTGGCCGAATACAATGACTTCTATAACGAACTTTCTGTCAAGGCTTTCTAGGCCTCTTTAAAGGCTTTAAAACTTGTGTATCAATACACAGCTTAGGCTGGATAGCCAGGAGCAACTGTGCGCATTTGAGTCAGAATGTCAGTCAGATTAGGCAGGCTGTCCATTTTCGACCAAATGCAAGATCTGCATTAAAAGCAGTAACAACAAAAAAGCAACGGCAAGACCAAAGGCCAAATAAGACCAAACCCAGGACCAATAACAAAACCAAGATCAAAGCAATATCAAGGCCTAGAACAAGTTATTGATTGGAAGTATTAGTTTTGAGTCCCTGTTGGGAACCAATGTTTGTGGGTAGATTTAGTAGAACATCAGCTTTGCGGATGTTCAGCGATAGTTGCAAATATATTTCAATTTATTAAACCTAAAATTGATGGGACAAATAAAATTTTAAATTACTGGCTAGTTAGCACTGACTTGTAACCTGCCAAACATAATACTAAAACAGTTTTTATTACGACTTTAATGAAACTTTTTTAAAATACCTTGGAGTGATGTTTTATGTTCTAAAGCTAAGCAACAAATTCGCAGCCTCAAAAAAGTTGTCTCGGTATCAAATCAGACATGGCTGTTCTGAGAAATATTAAATCCACGAAACTGAAGTGTTTTTTTAATAGCCTACGATTCGACACCCATTCCTTATATTTTCTTCGTTGCCTAAAGCAGGTGTTACTAACTTTATATTTTAAGATATATATATTTTATGGTAGTTCCAGATGTAACAAATCGGCCTTTTCGGAAAAGGCTATTGAAAAAGCCGATAAGTAACTGGTACAACCGATTGGCGGCACATTATTGGTATCTCCATGAAATTTCCACCTTTATATGAAAAAAGGAAATACCGAGGTTGAGATTAAGTCCAAAAACTGGCTTGCAACCTTCAATACATGATCAGTGGAACATGAAAAAAAGTCTTATCTTAGCATACAAAGATTAAGCGACCCAGTGCTGATATGAACCTTCCTCTGAGCTTCCCCAGAGGGCCGAGAAAGTCTTAAAACCTGAAAAACCTGGTTTTCATTTTGATTCATAGTGTAGGCAGATGCTTTTCCATTGAATAACATTGCCCTGTTCACCAACGGTCTCAAGCTGATGTTTTTTCTGAAGTCGTGGACATTCTTATACCAAACAAATTTCTTGAATATAACCTTTGCATTCTGTCTTATGTTTAGTTTTTAGCTCGGGTTTCAACTTCGTTTTTCGGTTTACTCGGAGTCCTCCATAACACAAAATACATCTCTTAGTCTTACTAAGTAGTTAAAAAGAACGCTATCACTTCTCCTCTTTCAATGCCCCACGACCCCTATCCTTGTCACCACGCAAAAAAACAAAGCTAAGTCAACATTTCATGACGGTGACTGCAGCTCACTTACAACCCCTAAAACCCTAATTCGAGGCACGTCTCTTTAAATCATGAAGTACATTGACAACGCACAAGTTAAAGAATCCTCAATGAGCTAACCAAACTTCCTTCCAGCCACATCACCAAATCCTTTGAAGACATTTCATTAAATTTATTTTTGACTGTGCGTACATGGGTATGTCAGTATTTTTATTTGTCTGAACTACACACACCCATCAAAGAGGATAGTATCCATATATGGATGTGCGTGGGCTAAACGCACACAAGAGCACAAATCACCACCCAGAGCTTTTAATTTTCTAGGTCAAAAGGATACGAGACAGAAATAGATAAACAACATCAGCGTTAGCATCAGCAAAGGTTGTAAGAGGAAAAAAAGAAAAAACCCCGACGAGAAAAAAAGAAAAAAAAAAAAAAACAAAATCGAAACGGGATGTGTACATCCTTAGGGTGAAAATATCCTGAGCTATAATGAAGACCCATGACTGGTATCATTGAATATGTGTGCTTTAACCGCGCCGCCTTATAAATTTCGGAGGAGGCAGTGGAAGCAAAAAAAAAAATTCTGCCTAGTCGTCATCCTTTTCAGAATAAAATACGCATCCAAGATTCGAATCCATTCATACAAAAAAATGAAATCCTAACGAGAAGATGCGTAGTTTGGTAGTAATGGTAGTGTTGCCTTTGGGAAATATGCAAAAGTTGCTATAAAAGTAATTCTGGTTTGATATAAAATTGGGTTAACATGGATAGCAGTCGTTTTAGTAGAATAATGAACACAATGTCTAGCCATAGTCGTTTAAAGATGATTCAAGGAGAATTCATTTGTATAGTCCTATTTTGATAAAGTCAAGGATAAGTTTTGCAGTATCATCTTAAGAGTGGTGCCAAAAAAGCAATGCATTATCTGCTTTCCTTGGAATTTACGGTGTCAGAAATATAAAGTGCCACATGACGATGGCCTAACGGCTTTAACAAAATACCATAAGCGTCGAAACCATTCAAGTTGAAAATACTACATGTCATCACATCTTCGAGGGTAGTATAAAGGAAGACAAAATTTAAGTTAAGGCGACCTTTTAGGGAAACTTTGAGCTGCTTGCGGACACATCTATTTTCGTGTAGATTTCTCTTGAATAGGAAGCAATCGATCTAGGGTTTCTTCCTTTATAGACATTTAACACAAACTAGCATGAAAGTGGTGTTACAAATAACTGGTATAGGTTTCTATTGTACACGGACTACGGAGTAGCTCTTTGTAGCTTCCTTCTTCGGCTTTATTTTAATGTTTTCAACTTCACGCTGGAGTAGATACACACACTGGTGTTCAACAAAACGTGCGTCTAAAAAACCAACGGAAATTGCCAGAATTTTATTAAATCATATTTTTTTTATTAAAGTATACATCAAAACGAATTGCGCAATTAGATTAGTAGGTAGTCCGTTATAATTTAAAATTACCTGTCCTCTAGTGCAACTTTCACTTAGGCCTCTCGAAATCTGCTTCAAGTTGTTTTGTCGTGCCTATGCTTTATTATGTACCACACATTTTCTATTGTATTCGCATCAGGACTTTGGATCGCCTAATCTAACGTCTCCATACCATTTTCCTCTTTACAACGCGTGCAGAGGTGACTCTGAAGTTTTTTGAATCGTTATCCTCATGCAAAATCCAGTCGTACGTACGGCGATTCGGCAGACTTTAGCAAAGAGTTATTCCTATGAATGAACTGTTGTTCCTCACGTGGACTTAAGTACGCCATTCTCATTCTCAGTCCTTTTAAATTACTTATAATACACTCATGCTTAAGAACTAATTCTTGAAGAAGGCCCCATAACATCTCATAATTTTTGAAACGTATATTGAGTTCGAAGTTTTTATCCCAGAGAAATTTGCCTTGGGGCTATTTCAATATTTTAAATGCCGTCCGAAATTGTGGTTTTGAGAACTTTAAACCACGGAAGACGGAAGCTCCTCAGTTGTGATGGACGAACAAATTCTGATGAATATACTTTTCACATTTCATTTCTGCTGGGCAAAATACATTGCTCTTCCTGAATATTCTTCAACATTTGATCCTATGGCCGAGAAAGAAAGGTCAGTTATATCATTAGATGGATGCGATGCAGCGAAGGAGGTTATATTACGTCAATTCAGAAGATCAGCCACGTCGACCGAAAGGACAAACAGTTTGAATTTTGAAATGATACCTCCCAGGTTCAAAATGACCAGTTTTTTGGTCTATATGTGAAAAACATAATTGCCGTCCTCTGATCTAGACAAATGAAACAGAATGATCTTGATCGATGAGGATATGAAGAAGGAACGTCTCTAGGGTTTTACGTGGGAACCTTTACGGGATTAAAGTGCGTCAACCACCATATTGATCTACAATGGGTAATAATCCTCATTCTTGATCACACTCGAGAAACCCTATTCAGACCAGTATCAATTTGAAGTCATTGTGTAGGCTAGACTACCCCTTTGGTCGAGGGTGAGGCGTGCCTAAAACCTCCGTCAATTTTAGGGTCATGGTACCCTGTAGTATTTGCTACATTTTTTAGTTTTCCAACAATAATCGGAGAGCCTTCCCTGCGACTGTAGGTATAAAGCACAGCCATCATAACCAAGGAGCCTACCAATTCAAATCAGGCTGGAATCGAAGTCATATGGTACAGAATTAAGCATCTGTCGGGCTACGAATGAGACCTCTACAGATCGCTTTTATCGACCGGTCTGGCGTTCAAAAATGTCAAAAATGAGTTGGACTCTGTGTATGGGGACTCTGCGCCATCATTTACCACAGTGAAATTTTGGGCAGCTATATTTAAACGTGCCCGTATGAGCTTGGGAGATGATGAACGTTCGGGACGTCCAAAAACTGCAACCACTGACGTTAACATTGCTAAAGTTCACCAAATGGTGTTAGACGACCGCCGAATTAAAGTGAGGGAGATAGTAGAGGTTATGAAAATGTACAAAGAACGTGTTTGAGAGAAAGCTGTCCGCGCGTTTGCTTACGTTACACCAAAAACGTGTTCGAATGAACATTTCCAACGCTCTGTTTAGGCGCAATAAATTCGAGTTTTGGCACCGATTAATTACTGTATATAAAACTTGGATACACCATTATACGCCCGAAGTAAAAATTCAGTCAAAACTGTGGACTGAAAAGGGCGAGCCTGCTCCAAAAAAAGCAAAAACTATTTTTTCGGCTGGGAAAGTGATGGCGACTGTTTTTTTGGGATAGTAAACGAGTTATCTTAATCGATTATCTTCAAAAAGGAAAAACCATTACAGGAGCATACTACGCATCATTACTTGCCAAGCTGAAGGCAGATTTTGCGGAAAAACGGCAACATTTGCAGAAAAAGAAAATCTTGTTTCACCAAGACAACACGCTGTCTCACACCTCAGCGGTTGCCATGGCGAAAATCGATGAATTACGGTTTGAACTGCTTGAGCATCCGCCTTATTCACCAGATCTAGCCCCAAGCGACTTCTTTTTGTTCCCTCATCTAAAAACTGCGCTCGGAGGGCAGAGATTTTCGTCAAATGAGGAGGCCAACACCTTCTTGAAGAATTATTTTGCAGAGAAGAACGTCAAGTACTATTTTTACAGGTTAGAGAGATGGCAGCATCGCTGGGAGAAGTGTGTAGAGTTACAAGGAGACTATGTAGAAAAATAAAAATAAATTTGAAAAAAAATGTCTTGTATCATTGTTTGGTCGGAAACTTTTCAGACAATCCTCGTACACCACTCGCCACTCTAATGTTCTTTTGCATACGATGAGATTTGCTTTATACCCGTTTATTATGAGATTACGACATTGAAAAGACGTATTATGTATAATTAGACGGCGGCCCAGGATAGGAAGACAGAAAGACCCATTTGTTTGAAATGGAGGGACTAAACAAACAAAAGCATTTCGTTGGATATACTTTGTATTAAGGAATCTAACACTAGCCAGCTCTAAAAAAGAATATTGTCTTAGTTGAAAAATAAAACTCTAATCTTTAAGATGGCTAGTATACTACAAGATACGCAAATAAGGTGGGTCCTCCCATGAGTAAAACAAATTCTAAGTAGTCTCCCTGAGAGTTTTGAAATGGTCCACCATCTTTATAAAATGTGTACCCCTTCAAAAACGGATCAACATGCCACCAAATTAACTTATTGGCAACTCTGAAATCATTGGCATTTACACAGAAAAGTGAAAGCCTTATCAAAAGATACAAAAGTACTGTCTATTAAAATGTCAGTCAGTTTTCGTTTAGGACCTTTCCGTCAATTTCAGTCTCAGCTCCCCGTTGTGAATATGCCAATATGCCAATATCCCGATATGCCTACTCAGACTGCTTTTTCTTTCCTTTCATCAGTTTTTCCTCTGCTTGAATATATTTGTTCGTGCCTTTTGAGAAATCCAAAAAGACACAAAAAAAGGAAAAAGATATCCTGCCATGAATTGGTGTGGCGTCCTTAAAGTCCTTGGGAATATAAAGTCTTCATACGCGCGCACACAATATATCAAATCAAAATCACTTTTGCTTAGATTGCATTCATTTTGCGATTGAGGCCCTTGATGCCGCCTCTATGCCCCCGCTTTCTCTCCCAGGACATTTTATCATTGATTAGGGTCAAAAAGAATGAGAAGCAAAGGAAACTGTGAAGCTCAGGAGGGTTTAGATTCTATGTATATGTATATGTGCAGGGATATTATCCTTAAATAAAAGTCCTAACAGGAGTATTGATTGGCTTCCTTAATATAGATGTCAAACTTTTTTTTAGTCCTCCCTCTTATTCTTCATCTTCATCTTCATCTTCATCATCAGGATCGGGCATCGGCATTCCTTCTATTTTCCTTCGAATACGTAATATAGAAAGATGTACGAGTACACTGACACACATAAAAACCAGTGGTACTCGGCACATCATTAAATTCGATTGATATTGAATTTATCATTTTGATTTTGACGGGCGGTGGCACCAGATCCTTTTCTTTCTTTTTTTTTTCCAATTCCGTTTTATTCCTGGGTCTTATTTAGAGGGATTCACAACTTTATTATTGCTTTCTTGTCCTCGTGCTTCTTATGCAGGCCACCGACTTGTCTTGTCTTTTCGTAATTGAATTCGATAGATTAGTGCGTTCAATCGAACTTAATAATTCAACAAGATGGTGGTTGCTGTGGTGTGGGTGAGTCTATATGTATGCAAGGACGAGTTTTCGTTTTGGAAAATTACACACATCTATCAATCGAGAAGCAATGGACTATGAAAAGTTTTGTTTCTTCGAAGTAATTTGCGAAAGAAAAAGAAAAAGTTTTTTTTTTTTGCTTTTTTTTTTTTTTTTGTTTTTTTTGTTCCTTGCACACCTCACTCCAGATCCTTCTTCTGTTCATTGCTAACTAAAAAGGAAATGAATTACTTGAGCCAAGAAACTAATGGTGAAGTTAATGTCTACGTGTAGAGCGACATATGTGGTGTAGTGCCTGCATTAAAGAAATATGCGTAGCGTGTAATGAACTGACATTGAGTCAGATTGAGGACCTTTTCCAAGTTTGACAAGTGACAGGTTGGTCGATTGTTTGGTTGGTTGGTTAGTTAGTTAGTTAGTTAGTCTTGGTTGGTAATGCTTGCAGTTGAAGTTTTAGTCTTTCTCGTCGAACTCCTGCGGACTGGCACAAAATTAATCTGTTTCATTGATTGCTTTCGATAGTTTGAAGGTTGCCACTCTTTTGTATATAAAAACACTTTTTTGTTTACAGAAAAGTGCCAATGACATTTAACCGAAATAGACAAAGTTTCATGAGTTGATAAATGCACAGAAATACTTGCAAAAATAATATTAAATGTTTATTTTTAGAGCTTAACGCCTTTGTCATACTATATGTCAAAGGGCCTGTGACTAACTTACTGTCTTAACCATTTTTGGTTGAGTTATATCTCATACAAGGAAATCTATTGTATGACACTTTCACGCTCACACACACACGCTCCCTCTATCCGATTTTCCAAAAAAAAACTTAACACGCGCTCAGGCACTTTAAGTGTATTCATACCCACTTGAGTGTTCAATTCTTAAAAAAAAAATTTCGCAATTTAGCAACAGTCCTTCATTAAATGTTAAGTTCACTCCAAGCACTATGCTCCGATATGCAACCTGATGCACTAAGATAATCCCCTCTATATTATTAGAAAGCTAACTCGGCGGTAAAATGGAGTCACATGCTCGTTAACTATTGTATATATCTACAAATATAGACAGTAAACCAAGTATTCTTGTGGATTTAGTTGCCTAAAACAAACCATTAAGCCTCATTGGCAGATCTTTTCTAAAAAAGTACATCCAACAAAGGGATGCCATTGATGCATTTTTGATATTGAGGTGCTGAAACTATTTCAAATTAGTTAAACCCAAGCCTATCTGAACAAGTTTGAAGTAGATTTGGTTACAATCTAATTAGAGAAAAACGATGCTTTGCGTCAATCCGTTTTTGACATTGAAGAAAACATTTTTACAAGCTTAATCTGAGAAATAGAAATCAGACCTTTATTGCTTTATAGGGGCAGAAGGGAATATAATGATTATGGAGTAAAACTTGGGAGGCAGCGCTCAGAACTTATATTCAAATTGTTCTGACCTAATCCTTTGCTAACTGCCTCCACATGGATACTCAAAAGTGGCTGAGATTTTTTCAAATACATATGCTTAATTAACCTTCTCCATAAGAATCGTTTAACGTCTATCTGCCGTATAAACGCTAACGCAATAACACAATTCTTTCTTTTTGGCTGCTGTACGGAGGAAGAAGGTTGAAATCATGGACACTAAGGATCTGCGAACATTTGAGGACACCACAATTCGAACAATAAAGGCGATAACTTAGTTATACAAATATGGAAGACAAATTTACGAATTGGTCACAAGGTGCCTTACGAGACACTCACTATACAACCCCGGTCTTCTCGACAGTGACCGAAGGACCAATTTTAGAAACGTATATATATTTACTAAGAAAAATTCACTCTAATTTTGGGGCTGAGCAAGGATATTTGATTTTCTATTTAAATTCGTTCAAAAGATGCAAGCAGTTGGACAGGGAACTGTTTGTGATGCTCGCCCCTGGAATGTCAAGCGCTTCTAAAGTGGGCATGTTCTGAAGTGCCACGGCTTCCGAGAAAGTAGGAAATGGTAAGAAAGCTTCCTGGTGCTGATGGGTACGTAGAGAATGCAGTTGCTCTTGGTCGAATATTGTAAACCACATTCCGACAGGAGCAACAATAAAAACGAATAGGTTGGCAGAAGTCTAACTATTTGGAGTCGATCAACATCATGGGATAGAGACGGCAGGATGAAAAGGGCATTACAACTAGCAAAAGTCCTGGTCTTGGTGAACGAACGCGGTTCTTTTCTTTTGTAGTTGCCTTCTCCACACTCAAGATTCAAATGAAATCAATGCAGTTAGATGCAGTAAACAATTAGACAAGAAGGCATTTGGGAGACGCCAATAGCGAAAAAATCGCTTTACCACTTAGGAAACAAGCTAGCTGCTATCTTCTCTTTGGCACTCTATACCGAAAAGTGTGATAGTGATAACAGTTTGAACGACCTGAGCACAAAAAAAACAACGGTGACACTTAAGACAATACATGTTTTCATCAAAGCTTAGAACTGCTATCTTGAGAACAGAACCTTAAAGGTAAAGGTGGCAAGTTATCGGTTTGATAGGTTATTCTACGACAAAAATTATTTCTATAGGATTTAAATTTTTAAATTTTAACTCCCATCTTTGGGCCTATAGTAGTTGACTGCACTCGTCTTTTCGCTATGGTCTTATTAGGATGCAATCTAACATCAGACCCCGAATACTATACTATGAGAACATACAGGCGACATTCTCGGTTAAGGCACCCTTAAAATGTTTGCACACAGCGCGGGCGAAGGAAAATTAGGGAGGAAGATAGGTACCGATGTACGTTGCTTTTAAATGTCTGAATATTATAATGACCAGGAAATGGAGAGATCGGCAAGGCATTATACAAGCGAGTAGTTCGGCTTAGGAACGAATAAGAGTTTGAAGGTATATAACAAGGTATAGAACAAGCTAAGGCAAGAGACGTTACGCCGGTGTTCAAGAGTGGCAACTGACTGTGCAATATTGGCACCATTTGTGGGTTCTATCGTACGGTTTTGAATCCTATCTACATAGCAGGTGCAGAGATATTTTAGGCGCACCTGCCCAGATATGTGCATTTTACTCAATTTTGGGCGGATGAATGCCTTATATATTGAGGTCAGCTCAGAAGGGTAAAAATATTACTTACATCGCTTGAGGAAACCTAGATATTTCGCAGTATTTTTGGCTACATCAAATATGTGGTCATTCCAAAGTAAGTTGTCATTGACACACATACCAAGAATGGAAAGTTTTTCGGTTTTGGCGACGCAAGTGCCATTCATTGATAATGGCTGACAGTTAAAATTTCGCTTTAACGGCAGTAGACAGCATTGTGTTTTGGAAGCATTAAATTCCACTCTGTCGATAGTTCCCCAATTGGTAATGCTGTTAATATCATTATTTAATGAACTTAACATACCCAGCCGAAGAGCAGGGAAGTGAGTCCGGAAACTAATATGAAAAGCACAGAGTACTGTCGCCTGCAAAAGAATATATTGGATTAGAAGTAGCAGACAAGAGATCATGGATAGAAATTAAAAAGAGTGTCGAATACAGAACGGAGCCCTGGGGCACACCAGCATTTATGTTATGAATATCAGACTTGAAACCATCCAAGACAACTTGAATTGAACGTTCCGCTTGCATGCATTTTCGACAAAAGAGCCTGATGCCAAACTATGTCAAATACATTAGAAATATCAAGTGGAACTATTTCGTTTTCTCCAGATTGATGTACGCTTTGGTTCCACTTTCGGCGGACCTGTTGCTACGAAAACCGGATCATCGGTCATTGAGAAGTGTTCGTGTTTCGAGATATTTCATGAGCTGACGATTTATCAGCGTTTACATGACCATGCAAAGAAGGGACGTAGAACATGTAGGAGGGGAGAGAGGAAGATTCGCCTTTTTTAGGAATTTTTAGGATTGATGAAAAAGCTTACGTAATGGATTTGCCAGCGTAGAAGAACACCTCTTCAGAAGAAGGGGAGATATACCATCTGCATCAGCGGATTTATGTATGATGAGATCTTTATGCACTCGCACATGCGTGCGAAAGTGGATTCGTCACATTGAAGACTTGACGCACTCAAGCGTAGGCGGAGAAAAAGCACAATCTGGAAGTGTTGAGCTGGCCGGAAAGTGTGCAGCAAGCAGATTGGCCTTGTCGAAAGAGCTGACAGCTGGAATGTCATTGTAAATGAGCTGGGATGGAGGATGAGGCAGAATTTCTTATGTTTTTGATAAATGACCAAAAGCTTTTACAACCTCTGGGACATTGTATTGAAATCAATCAATTCGTATTGAAATTTCACACGCTTAAGAAAGACGTTGCAGTAATTCCTCAGATCGGGTTGGTTTTGAAGGACCGAATGATCTCTATGAACGAATTCAAAACCAGACTCGTTGTAGTCTTTGGTCTTTACTGCTGATCAGAATTTGATGCGACTTGTTAAAACCAAATGTTAAAGTGGAATCATTGGAATTGAGATTAAGGCAAGGCAAGGCTCAGAAAATACTTCTCAGGACTTAACCGTGCGTTAAACGATCTGCGACCTCGGGTAGAGCCTCCATGAATAGATCAGTCTTGCTTGAGCATTTTTACTTGAAGTGTGACTCCCAATGTCTGTAAATTTTTAACGGCAATTTTGCTGTCATCCGACATCACTTACATGTGTTACGCAGAAATAATACAACTTCTGAGGGGGTAATGAAACCATCGCAGATAAAATCCTCTACAAGTGCAGGGCTTACGCTCGCGTCTAACTGCAGATATTTAATGGAAAGTGATAAAGTTTTATGGGTTGATACATTTTTAATGTTCTATCGTCACTAGAACTTTAGACTCTTTAACACTAAAATGATTACTAATCTTCCTACGAAAACCTGAACAACTTAATCAAAAGGAAAATGTATGGAGTACAATGGACAAGTTATCTGAGCGCTCTGTTCCCACAGCTATCGAAAGTCGATATCGCTGCAAGGTTCCTGATCGAAATAATGAAGAAATGTTTCGTGCAAGCACTCTCCCAAACGAAAGAATTCATTCATGAACAGTGACTTCTACAATTCTCGAGAGATGGGATTACTCGTATCTACCTGATGCCTTATTCCAGTTTTTTTTTTACAGAAATAGAAAGCCCTGAAAAGAGCTGATCTGGTAGTTGATTAAAGTCAGCATTCAGTATTCTATTAGCGTTTTGGTTTACACGTACTGTTAATAATTCGAATGAGGGTAACCACAAAACCCAAGAAAAACCATGCCAACCACAAAAGCGACAACTTTTGTTAATCTTATAAAGGTTCTATGTCATATTGTGCTTTGACGTCTCATTGCCGAGCCGACTTCCACCTACTCAAACAACTTACAACATTTTTTTTTAACAACATTATCCTTATTGGCTTTATTATTTTATAACGACGTCAAAACAACCTAATGGAGTAACGGATAGCAATCAAATTAGCGCATTAAGATAGATTAATTTTTTATAACTTAACTGCACCTATAAAAAGAGAAGAAAATACACCGCAATTCAGCTACAAACTGACCGCAAAAAAACAATTTCCCCATGAGTCATCATGAAAGAAAGTTTATTTCCCACAGACTAATTTAATGACACCTACAACTATGACCCACACAAAAACTTATTACATATCTGTTTCTTTATAAAGACAAATATTGTCCTTGATGTCCTTCAAAATGTTTACAACAAACCGCATGTCGTGTTGGTGTCTTCGAAATCACTATCATGAAACCATTCTCGTTCCAATCTGAAATCAATCAAATCTATCTCTATGTACTTAGGCCCCCCCCCCCCGCCAAAAAAAAACCCTCCAATTTCAATCCCAATAACCATCATAACCTTTTTTTAAAGACAAAAAAAAAAACACAAAAATCAATTTTCAAAAAGTATACACTGTTTGAGAGGGGGTAGAAGAAGTAAAAGGAAACCTCTGCCCTCCCCAGGAAAAATCGAATTTATTGACGAAATTTCATATGCACCCTCATTTGGTGGAGATGCTTTATTTCCTCCTTGACATACAAAATCGGCCCTCGTCTAAAAGGGTTTCCAACACTTTGCGTGTCTTTCGTTTTTCACTCGTTACGTCAGTGTACAAGCAAAAAATGAACGAAGGGGAAAGAAGGCATGAAATGAAAGACAACTACGTTGACAATGTCCAATTATCTTATCCATTTCGATGTTGTTGCCGTCTAAACTTCACCACCGACATCCTGGGTCGTCACGTCTTTGCCATTGAATCTGTAGTCGTGGAAGTTTTCGACGATGGGACTTCGACCTACTTTCACATAACGAACAGCTCGACCCAGTAAGTATGAATTTAGGAAAATGACTGAAAAATGAATTGTCGGAGTTTGCTATCAAATTTATACCCAACCAACAGCAACAACAACTTCTACTCATTGATTTCGAATAAAAACGAAAATTGGTCCTTGCCTTTTTTTTTTTTTTGGAAGTTCAAAACGCGTCGTAATTTCAGTCGCCTTCGAAAAAAAAGGGATGAAGGCAGATTTTGCCTTGGGAGGAAGATGATAAAAGTTCGCCCTCGCTCGTTGGTTTGACATACCAAAAACGAGTGTAAAAAGGCATGTGGTGAGCTGCAAAACAGGGGAGAAACTTTTAAAAAGTACATGATGTGCCGCAAGAAAGGTGCCATCGAAGATCTAAACATATTTTAGGTGATAGAGGTGATGTCAGACGGACTATACATAACTGACACGTTTGAGTTTTTAAGTAGTTTTGAATCTGAATTTCGTAGACAGGGTTGAACATGGGAAATTTTGGGTTTTGGAAGCGATCCTGAATACTATTTAACCAGAGACGAATTCATTATCAGACTCCGTTGAAAGAGCTGTTGAAAAAGTTTCCCAGACTTCTTCAGATTTGGTTTGCCATCCCATTATGTATCCATTCTAATATTCAAGACGTAATAAACACCTATATCAAGATGATCTAGAATTATTTATTGGGTACTTAGCACTTTGCTTAGCTCAGTCAAGTATTCTATCTCCCATAGCTGTGCAATAAACAAAACACTGATAACTTATTCAAGACAGAGATACTCTTGAAAATCACTCTTAATTTGGTTTTGAAGTACTGCGACCTAGAACATCTACTGCGTCATAAAGTCAGTTTAATATACCACATGAGCCTCAAATTTCTTAATCAACTTGAGAATCACTCTAGTGGATATACTTTTTCACTTAGATTTCTCTGAGAAAGTATAGCCTTCTTATGGTGCGTAAAAACATGCATTCGCATAGTACTCGCATGTTATCTGCGGTTTCTTCGTTTTCCAAACAAATGAGACATTTAGTTTACGGACTAATTCTGAGTTTGAGTAACTAATTTCGAAGCTGTGAGTGATAGAAAGCTGACGAGTCTTTTGATATCATCTCTTTTGGAGTCAAGAGATAATTTGGATGGGTATATTCACTTTTGATTATTGAAGAATTTATTATTGAAGGTCTAGAGACTTTCAGTTCATCGAGTTTTCATTAAGCTTATACTATATAGCACATAATACTTTTGTGCCCATGTACCCAGCAGAGCATTAAGGCAGTGTAGAACCACTCTTCGGAATAGTTAAGAAATTTAATATAAAAGTGCTTCTTTGAAAATCTGGTTCTGCTCTGGTTAGGCAGGAACTTTTTATACAACATATAGATTAAAGAAGGTTCAGCGACGAATTGTATAAACGATATAAATGATCCCCTCTTTGGTTATGTAAATTTAAAGGCTAAACGAGTCAAGCAGTGAAGTAGGAGTTGTCCATTTAATATTACTTTTGGATCAAGATGCTAAACAAAGGTGATAATAAAAGCTAAAAAACAGCCTAAGCCTGCGGTTGGTACTTTCGGAGTTTACAGTCATATCTATTCACTACAATGAAGAAAAAAAATGGTTTGTCCAGCCCGGCAAGAAGAATACAAACCCATATAATAAAAGCAGCATCGAGAATCATCTTCAAAGGATGGTTTTACATGACTGAAAAATAGAATCTACCTCATGCGAGTCCAGAAACAACTAGGATAGGCTTCACTGCGCGCTATCAATTAAGAGACCATCCCAGTCCAGCATTAACAACATCCAGTAGAATTGAGTACATAACTAAGGATGACTGTTGGAAATCTGTAGAAATATGTACGCAATAAGAAGGCAGATATATGGTATATGGCTATCCGCGGACGTCTGTTAATAAATTCAAAAGCTAATTTTACTCAAATTTCATCTTCAGCAGCCCTAACTTTGGCTGCATAGGACAGGGGTCCAGCACATTCGTACGGTAGTGAGTCTATCTATTCTACTTCTAGGGAGCTGTAGCAGCTTTTAAGATCACGTCGTTAAAAGTGTACACAAGTCGTTATGTATCTCCAGCATTTGTGCAGAATTTTTTGAACTGCCAACATCAACGGAAAAGCTATTGAAAAATACCATAGCAAGCCCTGATATGTATGATGAGCATAGTTGTATGGTGAATACAGGAACGATGATGATACATTTTTACATCCGTTAGTTGGCACCAAATTGTAAATTGCTACCAATCAAGAAACCCTTAAGGGGGTAGTCTCATGTCCGAGGTTAAATTTTGAAGGTTTTTGAGGATTTTTTTTGCGGAAAATGAAATACAATCTTTTTATGATATAATTTAATGATTAATTGAATAATACAAAAAAATATATTTTAACGTCATTTTAGTGAGGTAAAATAGGTCTCTTCAAAAAAATCATCTAAAATCAAAATTCCGAAAGGCTTATTATTCAGTAGGGTTGTCATTCTGTCCCGTAGCAGATTTAAAAGATTTGAGTGAAAAATAACAAAATAGCGGTCAAGTAAATTTTTTTTTCAAAAATCGACCGTTTTCTTCAATTTAAAATCGAGATAAAAAAATTGTATTGTGGTGCCGGATAGAACCATTCATATGTAGAATATTGTGTTAAAATTTCAGCCGAATCGGTTCCATAATTTTTTTTTAATCATCAGGCCGACATATAGAAAGTAGTTTCGAGAAAAATGCGTTTAAAGTTTGGTATAATCCCCGCAGCTGCAGGGTACGCTCTCCCCTATTTTCACAGTATATTCTTAAATTATTAAACTTTGAAAATATGCAAAAAAAAATCGATTTTTTGAAGATCGAACATAAGACTACTTCCTTAATTGTTTCGTTTCTAAATATCGAGTAGAGTGTACAGAAGCGGAAATGTGGTTTTACAGCTTCACATCGTAGATAACTAATCTTCAAAAAATTCCTATAGCGGATATATTAAACTGCGGTATTAAGCTGGCTAAATGGACAGACATGGTTGGGTTTGGCATTAAACCTTTAAAACCAATGCTAGTACTTTTGACTAAAACACATAAACTTGCAGTTATAGCTCCACTAAAACTTGGTATTACTTTAGATAGAAAACTGAGTTTAAAACTGAATATTCCAGGGAAAGCGTTGGCCGAAATGATGTCTAAAACTTTTGGCAGTGTGACCATGCCTAGTATGAACTAAACCCCCTCAGTTATATGAGTGCGTGGAATAGTGGCCAGCACTAAAGAACAGTGAATGAAGAATTAATTCAATTGAGTGTATTCCAAAATCAATAAGGACTTGACAAATTTTTTAAAATGAGATATTTCAAACACTTTATTATCAGCTTGAAGCACAATCAAAACATTTATGAATGGAACTCGACTTCGTTTATATGGTCACCGCGAGCACGTTTGGTGCTGTCGATTCGTTGGACCCAATTTTCAACGACTCGGCCACACATTTTGGCCGAAACGGCCGTTATTTCGCGTTCAATGTTGGCTCTGAGCTCTTCCAACGTCTTCGGCGTGTTGGCATAAACCAATGACTTAACGTAGCCCCACAGAAAATAGTCAAGCGGCGTTAAATCACACGAACGAGGCGGCCAATCGACTGGCCCATTTCTTGAGATAACACGCTCACCATACTTACTCTTCAATAAATCGATTGTAGCGTGTGCTGTGTGGCTTGTGGCATCATCCTGTTGAAACCGCATGTTGTGCAAGTCCATATCTTCCAGTTCGGGCCAAAAATAATCGGTGATCATGGCGTGATAACGCTGACCATTCACAGTAACGTCACGAAAAAATATGGCCCAATAACGCCGCCGGCATGCAAACCGCACCAAACAGTTATTGTTTGTAGATGAAGTGGTGATTCATGAAGCACATGTGGATTTTCACCCGACCAATAAGCCATATTTTGCTTATTGACGAACCCATTGAGCCAAAAATGAGCGTTGTCACTGCAGATGATTTTGCGATGAAATTCATCATCTTGGCGCATCTTCTCCAGAACCCAATCGGAGAACGTACGTCGCTTCAAATGGTCCATCGGCTTCAATTGTTGAGTCATCTTGATCTTGTATGGGTGTAAACCAAGATCCTTACGCAAAATACGCCATAATGTGGTCTGAGCGATGCCCAATTCTTGAGAACGCCGTGGAATTGACTGATTTGGATCGTTTGCTACGTACGCCTGAACGGCAGCGATATTTTCGACACTTCAACCAACCCGTTGTATCACTGACAAGGCTACATCACACAACGAATTTGTAGAAATTTTTGCACTAAACTTGTTATTGCCTGTCTACTAGGGCGAGAATTTCGACCGAAAATTGGAGTTAACGCTCTTAAAGTTGCATTCACCGACTCCGAATTTCGGTAGAAAATTTTTATAATTTGAAGACGTTTCTCGTTCGCGTACTTTACTATGATGAAAATGTTAAGTTTACTGAATAAATTGACAGTGACAGTTTGATGATTAGTGAAAGAGTGCGTTCACAAATTAAATTCAAATTTGTCAAGTCCCTATTGGAAAACTCTTTATGTACTACAGCCGCACATATGTAAAACTCTACAGCCATGTTCGATGCAACGCTTCTTCTTCATTGTTTGCCAACTTCGGGATATTTATTGCCTTTAAAGCAGCTTAGCGATAGATTAACAGCTCGTGAGTTAGCCGTATGAAGATTTGCCTTCGAAGATTTAAGAATAAAACATAAAATGCCTATTCTAAATCAATCGAAATTAAATGTACACAGATGGATCTAAAATTGTATCCGATACATGTGTGGAAGCGTTCTCCTAATCACTTGAATTTGGAATTGTACTACATATCCCTAACTACCGTAGCATATTTCAAATGGAAGCGGCAGTCTGCAGACGGAAAATCTAGTATCATTTTCATCGGCAAATGAGACTGCTTTTAAAGTGCTGGCTATACCAATAACAAGTTTATAGTTTGTTTAGCAATGTCGCGAGCCAATAGAAACTTAATAGCCACAGAGAAATTCCGCACAACTGCAAGGTGGCCATACTAGCCCAACAAGGTAGCAGCCTCTTACTCCGTCTGTAAAGTACCTACTCGGATCCAATTTAATCACTTAATCACTTAATTACAATCGTTCTAATCGAAGCCACAAAATCTACCAACAAGTTTGCAATACCTGTATAATATCCAGAAAAATCTGTTCGAGACATAGCACGAAAACAATGAGTATGAATAGAAAGAGTAGGTGGAGATTCGTCTTTGTCGGGCCTATAAGCACTTTAAGAAAACAATGCATTAATAACAGAAATATCTTTCTATCGACATCGTGAAGGCTTTTAACTGTGTGAATTCTAATTTCATTTGGACACGATTGAGTAATAAAATAATCTGTGAGCTGTCAAACGTTTTTCGAATCAAGTGAACGCGTTTCAGTGTCAAGAAGGAATCAGGATGACATGATAATGTTGTCTGGTATACTAAATCTTTCACTAAGTGTTTAAAAGATTAAACAAAATCCCAAACTATGTTAAGTGTCTACCGATATTTTGACATTTTTCTCTAGACCTGTCTGGACACCTCCAACCAAAACACCTCCTCCCACATTCGATCCTACTAGTCGACTTAAATTAAAAGAAACACAAATAAATTCCACAGACAAAATAAGAAAATAATTTAATAGATTCTCCCAGACTACTGTCAATTTTATGGAAAAAAAGGAAGAAATAGTAATTGCTGTCAAAACATCATAACCCAGAGACACATCTTTCATTTTATTTGACCTTCACCAATGGCAGCGAATGTCCTTCATGAAAAGTCATTTTCTTCTTGATTACCTACGTACAAAACGAAAAATCTCCAAGTAAAATTTGTTGTACGAAACTTTATACATACATTGTATAGATGAATGTACCAATGTGTTTCTGTAGAGAGTATATATTGTATTTACGGGTAAATTGAAGATATTTCTTTTCGGCTACTAAGTGAAGTAGTATATGTAATCCACTCTGACATGACCTTCAATGGAAATGCTAAAGGACATTCATGCATTTCGCACGATATCTCAATATTTCTTTATTTTTTTTTCTCGTCTTCTTAGAGAAGAAAGTTCCTTTTTTATTTTTCTTTTCATTCATTGTCTTCCTCGGCTTTGGTAGGGAATACTTTAAAAGTGAGTTTCAGCACTTCATATACGAGTCGAATATCCTTCCCTTCACCCTTGTCGAACAATTTTTTCATTTTATTTCTTTTGTACCAACTTTTCGGGATGAAAAGTACAAAAAAAAAAAAAAAAGAAAAGCAACATCGACAACTTTATCGATTTAAGCGATCACCAGATGTTTTCTCATCTCGACATCCTCGTACTCGTACTCGTACTCATATCGTATATCTGTCTTATTTAGATAGATTTTTGAGTGAAACATCTAAATGAATATCCTTCAGATACACACAGATTCGAATACAGTCTGACTTTGGGAGTTTGGATTTGTGAAAGCGGCGCACTTTCCTTCCCCTATGAAAAATATTAAGAGAATGATTCGCATAAAATGAATTACCTTCTTACACACCCACAAGAAGGATAACCCCAAAGGATATTTCCAAACACATAGAAAGCATATAGAACTTTAAAAACCTCTAGCACATTCCATATTCGTACATCCCCAGCAAAACCTTTGTTTAGAAGGAAGTTTAAAAAATAAATGAAAATAGAAGAAAAATAGAAATCCAACCCAAATAACGATAATAAGACGAACATCCTTTTCGGAACCATTTAGTGCGTCCTTTTTCGATTCCTTCACCCCGTCCACGCCAAACAATTCTTACGGGGGTATCCCAAGCTCAGCTTAGTTTAAAGCAAAAGACACGAGATTGAGTACAGGATAAAACATTTACATTTGCCTTGGATGTGAAATCCTGTGTTCACTCGAATGGTCGTCGTTAACTAAAACTAAATAATACGAGTCGCTGAAGAAAAAGGATTTTTCCTTAAGTTGCCCCTGGGTGATGGAGTCTTGTTGTAGCTTTAAAGGCAT
Source organism: Volucella bombylans (assembly GCA_949129095.1). NCBI lineage: Eukaryota > Metazoa > Arthropoda > Insecta > Diptera > Syrphidae > Volucella > Volucella bombylans. The sequence goes on along the minus strand of OX422142.1, from coordinate 19,427,314 downwards.
CAAACACAGAACGTTAAGATATCCGAACATTTTCTAGGATAAAATATTCACTTCTATGTGAAGAACGTAACCCACATTTTGTACTGTACGAATACGAGCATTCGTGTGTGTGTCTTACTGATGGGTTGTAACTACTACAAATAGAAAAGGAGCAAATATCCTGAAGATGCCAATGAAACAATGTTTGAAGTTTTTTGCTTCTAAAATGTGAGATTCCTGAACCCATTTTAGGTTGTTAGATCCAAGGATTTGTAGTGGGTTACATGTAACAGTGGGTGGGACAAATTTCAGATGGGGTCTGTGGATACATTTTTAGAATGAACCTTGTCTAGTTCATAAATTTTTTTTTTTTTTTCCTCTGAACTGTAATATCTTCTGTCCCTGAACTATCGGAAAACCCACTCCTGAGCACCATTTCAATTTCAAACAATTTTAATCAATCAAAGTCTACCAAAGTTCATTTACGAAACGTTTGCAATATTGATGACGAAGTGGTGTGTTCCAGTGTGGTTCCAGTGAACTTTGGTTTCAAATGTACGAAGTTTACTACGAAGGGAAAATAAAGTAATAAGTGGAATCTTATTGATCTACAACTCTGAAAACAGAACGAAAAGCAAACTTAGACGAGCAGTTATACCATCACAAAGCACAGATAAGATACTGTAGGCTATGCAAAATTAAATTTCTTATTGAATAGAAATTACGAAATTGCACAGAGCAACAACAGTGATGTTTAGGGCAACGAACCATCTTGCTTTCGACTTCTGTCTCATTTCTTGAAACTACCAATTTGACATTTCCAACTATCAAGGTGACTCTGGAGAGCAATGCAATGCAATTCGAAAAACTTTTGGTACCAATTATGTACATACTCGTAGTTCTTTTTCACTTAAACGACGTCCCAAGTGTCATTCACTGATGCTACTGTCAGTAGTAGTTTTACAGAACGTGAATGACTCTATAGGGTGAATAAGACAGCATCTCCCCATCTGCACAATCTGAACACAAAGTGTTCACAATAAAAGAATAGAAATGATTTTACTTCTTCTTGGAGAGTGAAAATTCCCTTACTGAAAATAACGAAAGGAAATATGAACCTTTAATTTGCACATTCTACTTTTGACCCATTCTATTCGGCTTCAAGTAATATGATGACAATTGTCAGTAACCCACACCTACGAATATTACATATCTACAAAGAAATGGTGAAAACGATCCCTTAAGGGGGCTACAGGAGTAGATGTCATCGTAACTAGACGAGAATTATTATGGCTCACCTTCATCTAAAAGTTCATCAATTTGAATGGATGGTTACACACACTTTCAACTCAAAAAAATCGACTTTCTCCCTTTCGTTAAGAAAGCGGTGAAAAGTAAGAAAGAAAAATAAAAATTTGTAATTTGTCCTTGTCTTTACGTAATGATGTCACGTAAAATGCAAAAAGGAGGTTTTCAATCAAGTCGTAATGTCTCGCGTTTAGTTGTATGGTTTCTTATTGCTATAAGGGAGGGGTTTTGTTGGGGTGTCGGAAATGAGGAAGAGAACCTTCAGAAAAATAGAGAAAAAAATGTCTTCATGGTCTGGTATTGCTTTGCAAAGAAATTGTCATCTTGAGGAAGGTAATAATGTATACAAACATACAATATACCAACGGCCAACGTTGGGCGCCACTTAATATAGGTTGCTTTGTTCAATTTTTCTGAATAGCATTCCGATATCAAAATTGTTTAAATTAATCACTAGCTCTTGTCGACGCTAGAACTGTTGGAAACGATTGAAAAGTGGCGAGTTTTATGTGGGCCCCGCTAAAAAAAGAAAAGTTCTATACGTATTGAGTAAAGAAAACGAGAGTAGACTTTTGTTTAACACATCCAACTTACACCAAACCAGTGAGTTATGGTTTTCACCTAAAAACTGCTATAGAAAAGGTTCAGGCTTGGGCGCCATTTAACAAAATTTCTAAAAAAAAATCTAAATCAAATTGTAGGGTACAAATTGGGAGAGGATACAACTTAAAGATTATAGAAGATGCCATTTTTAAATTTATTGGGAGCTTGCTTCTGACGAGTATATATCCAGGAAAGAAAGAAAGGTGTTCAGCGAAAAACTTTTCCTTAGAAGAAGGAGAAACATCAAAGTATTCTATGTAGCACCGGTAGGCGCAAGGTATGGCCGTTTCGCTTTCAATAGACCTAAAGTCTGTTGGGAACAATGAGATCTGGGCTACTGCTTCCTCTATGAGTAGAACTATTGTCTAGGTAACAAAATAAATAAATAAATACGAATATCCATCTTTTATACGTTTCTGTAAATTTATATTGCAGTACAAGCGTAAAGGACAGAAATGTTCCCTGTAGTAGTTTTGGTGTGGCTAATACTGTCAATAGTAAGCTAGCACAAATATCTTGGCTCAAATTGCTGCATTACAAGAGTCCTGCTACTACTTCTAATTTATCTGTGCCAGCGAATTACCCCGGTTTTGAAGATATACATACGAGTATGTAGGCTAGTCGTCGTGGTTTGTGAAGTTGCTCTCTGTACATAGTACAGTAATCTTACTACTGTTATGTACAGCCAATATGAAACGTTGAGGGAATTGAGGGAAAACGGTGATTTTCTTGCTCGTTTCTTCACAATAGATTTATAATTTGTCTCCTGATTGGAAATATACTCAAGTATTTGACAAAGTTAGAAAACGTTCACCTCAACGGGCTAAAATTCCGAATCGAAAGCCACCAAATCTTCGGTATAAACGTCAGAAATCCTTGACATCCCGAAGCTTTGTTTGGTAAACACATCTTAAACATAATCAACATCCACCTAAGAGTATAGTCTATTAGTGAGCTAGCACCATTGTTTCCTACAAAATACTAACATAACCCTCTGTTGGGCGCCACTTTTAAACAAAATTCCATCAAATGGGAAAACTGCCCATAATAAAAACAAAAGCCAATAAGGGAATCGCTGTAATAAAGAAAATGACTCTTGGTCTACCACTCATTAGGTATCCTAAACTCCCTGAATCTCTAAGGAAATAAACTCGACTGAATTAGAAATTATGAAAGGACCCTTACATTAATCAAAGGCTACATTCACCTCATAAGAGCCCCTACACACTCGTAATTCTTGTCTCTACGTCAAGGTTAATGCCTTAATTTTGCTTCTCCCAAGGGAAATAAAAATTCCCGACACAAGAAATATATCCTCGACCATATATCACTTGCCAACCCTGGTAGAAAGGAAAATGAATATAACTTCTTCTAAGCGAACCATCCAAACTCAATTCATAATCACGTACATACGAGTATGTGTGAAATGAATTTCATTAACTAAACTATGGAACAATTTACGATAGTACAAGTATCTAGCACTTACTTTTGTATATAAATTTGTTGCCTTTAAATGACAGCAACATGATATTAATTTATTTTTTGATGTGCAAAGCAGCAACTTTAATGTTTTTTTTGTTTTTTTTCTTTTTGTGCAAGCAAAACATTCAACCCATTTTCTACACAATATCAAAACCAAAAAGATAAACAAAAAAATAATACAAAATTGTCAAACTTAACAAGAGGAATCTCATTCAAAAAATTTACGTTCTACAAATTTTTCTCAACAAATTTTTTTCGAATTTTAAAGTTTTTTTTTGTTTTTTTTTTTTTCTTTCCACAAAACACACAACTAACAATTAATTTAAAACGAAAAAAAACAACGTCACACATAAATGAAAAAAATTTAAAAATTCTAATCCACGTAAAAAAATATTTAAAAAAATTGGAATTTTAAAAGGACTTACCGCCACGACTTTCGCTATCCGCTGGCTTAAGCTGAAGGACACGGTTCATCTGAAAGTAGAAATGAAAATCGTTAAAAATTGAAAACTGGTTAAATGAAAAAAAAGAGAAGAAAATCATAAGCCGGATAAAACTGCAGGCACATAGTGGTAATAAGACCACGAAGAAAACACCCTTACAACTGTTCGAATGACACTAATTTTCTACCCTAATGAGTGCGACAACTAGGAGTACTACTTGCCGGTGGAACTCTGCCGAGTTATCTAGAGAAGGAGGAATCCAATTTCAAAGGGAATTGGTTTTTTGGTTTTAGCGTTGGGGTAGTTAATGGCCCATGAAAGTGGTAACGATTTGTTTTTTCCATTTTATTTTTCACTCATACACTCTTGCGAGTTCAATTAGTTCATTGATTAAAAAAACTGAGTACAGAATGTGATATAGTGGATTAAGTAATGGATTTTGAAAGTAAGTCACCTACTTCGAGCTGTTTCATAAATTCGTTTCAGCAAATTCAAAAGTTGAAATTTTTTGAGCCAGGTTCAGCGATTTTGTTATACTTAACGTCGAGAAAAATTTAGGGATACGCCACCGAGGCAACTTTTAATTCAGTTTAAAATATTGGAATCTTGGCTATTTCATGTCAGTGTTCTGGATTAATCCGGCAGCATAACTTTGATGGTTGATTTAATATTGATTCTGCACAATGACGACAGAAATGTCAAGTTCATCCTCATAGGATCAACTTTGTGCTGGCGAGGAGGCCAATGCGAATACTTTAGATTTGGATTTTTTTAAGATTTATGCTCTTCCATTTCATGGTACAATATTGGTAAATAGAATTATGATATAAATAACATATAATACAACCTACACACAATCCTGACAACCTACTTTAGAGCAGTTATGAGTGGTTTCAAATTACTTATAAATTAAACCACCCCAACCGAGAGTTGACTAAGGCATAATATATTGAAATCAAACGATTTGAAGGTACTGTTTTGAGTAGATGATAAATTTTACTAAGTCCTAAGTAAATAGATTTCTGTACATTGATTGAACTTCAAGCTCAATCTACAATCTAATGTTACGCCTGGGTATTTAAATTCAGAAACTGATTCCAGGACTATGCAGTAACTTTTGCAGGTTACATGATTACAATCAACATCATGTCGTATAATTCCATAGAGGGGAACGGAATTGTAAAAGTAATTAACATTGCTCCTGATTTACTGCTTAGAACCATTTGATGATATTTGAACCAGTTATTCAGCAAGGATAGGTCTTCATCCTTTCGCTGTACTAGGTCATTGGCACAGGTGGTAGCATACGAATAAGAAAGATCAAGCCATCAACGAAGGCAACAATTTAACCATTCAGAGGTATCATAAATATAGAGTATGTATAAATTATTAAAAGTAAAGGGCCAAGTACTGAACCCTGTGGGACTCCAACTCCAATGCAATCACTCACAGTTGAATTAACTAGAACATGTTGTCTTCTAATACTCAGATATTATGAAAACCACCAGAGATAATATATCAGCGCAGGCGAAGGAAACTTAGGGAAAAAATGAAAATGAAATGAGATATCGATAAATGTTAAATGTTTACTAGTTACGACCACTTCCGAAGGTGAAATCGAGGATATACTGATGAGCATTCATAGCAAAACGGGTATTACGGTTCAAAGTTTGAAGGGGCGCAATGCTACTGGCGATTTCCATACAGTACTGACGGTGGAAATAGCGATTGAACAAAGAAACCCTAAAACCAAACTTCTGTAGCGATCTTAATAAAATTTTATGATTGGTCAAGAAACAAGCCTGCTTTCACAGAGTTGTCGCTTACAAAAAAGAGGATTCTTTTAAGTTATTTGCTACATCAAAGATACTCGTATTACTACTAATAAGCTGATATCGTTTTTTTATTGAATGAATTTTTAACATTTTCTATTTGATCATTTCGGTTTTCGCATAGAATATTTACAGTTAGGACAATTGCAAGTATATATTTCAACTCGCGTTTGAACAGAAAGACACTGATTAAGCCTACGAAAATCTCGTCACTACGAGTATTATTGGATCTAAGTCCATTTTTTTGGCCATGTGGTGCCTTCAAAATTCAGGATATGTAGTACCAGTGTCGAAGTGATCAGTCAAATCCCACTCCAGTAAAAAAGGAATGAACCTTTGAAAAACTTTTGATTCTCAAAAATATATGGTCGACGGAAGTATCTGGAAGTATCAGTTACTCTGGTACGTACGAGATGTTTATTTACTGACGGTTTTTCCCTAGCAACTGGAAAGCCGAATATTTTCCTTCTAAAAGCGTATTCCAACTAGTCTCAACATAATCTCCCTTTAGCTCGATACACTTCATCCAAGGTTTGTCCAATTTTATGATATCCTCAAAATAATACAATTTCTCATCATTTTATTGATGACCTCTTCATCCGACCCAAATCTCTTACCGCCGAGCCATTTCTTCATGCAATGTTGAAGGGGGCTAAGTCTATTTCATGTAATTTTGCTATTGTGACATCTAATTTGTGTCTTGGTTCGTTGTGCTGCTGGTAGATAACTTTTTTCGTCGCCAAATGCTTCAAATCGGCGTCGAATCGATCCAAAAGCTTTGAATAATAGGTGCCGGTGATTGTTTTACCCTTTTCAAGGTAATCGACGTAAATGACACGGTGCAGATCTCAGAAACCTTGTCGACCGATTAAGCGGGAGAAGTCCACTGTCTCGACTGTTCCTTGATCTCTGTTGTGTTGTGATGAATCCATGTTTCGTCCATGCTTACGATACGGTGCAATTAGGATTTTCGTTCGGATTTTAATTGAACATCGCCAAACACTCCTTTGAATTTGTCCAACGAATGCGTTTGTTGTCAATTGTTTTCTGATTTCTGATAAAACTTTAATAAGGCTTACTACGGTCGATGCATTAAAGTGGAGCAGTAAACCATCACTTATAAAACCGAACACACTGACGCTTAATGTTTCTGAGAAGAACGAGCTTTTTGAATCTGGCCGTAAAGTGTTACAGGTAAATAGACATAAGTTCGGGTAACTATTGAAAACTTATGGTTTGGGTCCGGTAAAAGGAGGATACAAATCTTTGACAAACATTAGTGTGATTACTACAGAGAACAAAAATTCCGATGCACGACCGAATGTCGAATGACAATCCTGATGAAATCTAAATTCACAAGGTGAATGTAGTCGATCAAAGAAATACGAGGGCCATAGGATTGACAAGGTGTCGATGAAATTGACTGTGATTTGAACCACTTGTCTATAAAGACAAAGAGCACGAAAATTGAGTGTCCAAAGTATAGGTAGAATGATACTCTTTCGTTGCAAGAAGCTAAAACAATCGCATAGGGAGAACAAATTTAGTTCTGAGCGATCTCAACTTTAAGAGCGCTAATGCAAATTGTCGGTGATTACAATTGCCCTACCCGACTCGCAATCCGTAATTTGCGTCTACGTTTTCGCAGCCGTTGGTGATGATGGCTGCGACGTTACAGTTAATTGAAATCGCTATTGGGACAAATTGGAACGTTATTTTTGGCCGCAATTACATATAACACCTTGATCAAAAAGGTCCCGGAATTTATTCAGAAAATTAAAAATACAAGTTTATTTATCTAAATCTATATTGTCCTCTTCAAAGTAATCTCCATCGACTACAACACACTTATGCCAGCGCTTGATCCAATCCTCGAAATATTTTTTATATTCGGTTTTCGGTATGTCCACTTGTGCTTCCTGTGATTTTTCCATTACTTCCTCTCGGCTGCTGAAACGCATTCCCCGTAGTGGTTTTTTTTAACTCGATTGAACAGAAAGAAGTCACAGGAAGCCAAATCGGGTGAATTCGGTGTCTGTTGGATGGTATTTGTTGCATTTTTCGTCAAAAAAATACGAATAATGATGGCACTGTGCGACGGTGCGTTATCATGGTGCAAAATCCACGAGTTTTCTGCCCACAATTCTGGTCTCTTTCGGCGAATTGCTTCACGCAAACGTCTCATAACGCCCTAATAATACTCTTTGTTCACGTACTGTCTGGCCTTCTGGCAAAAATTCATGAATCACTACACCGTTGTTATCCATGAAAACCGTGAGCATCACCTTCTTTTTTGACTGAAAACGACGTGGTTTTTTTGGTCTCGGCTCATTTGGTGAACGTCATGCGCTTGCCTGATGTCTGGATTGCATGTAGTACTCATAAACCCACGTCTCGTCTCCAGTAATGATCCTTTTGATGAATGTGGGATCGGATTCAGCCTCGCAAATCATCTCTTTTGCGACGTCAACACGGTCTCTTTGTTGCATGAAATTGAGGTCTTTTGGAAAACCTGACTCATTAACCAAAATGTCTTGGACGGATCCATAGGCAATGTTCAAGTCCTCTGATATCTCTCTGATAGTTAATTTGAGGTTATAGACCAACAATTCTTTTACTCAATGTTTTCATCGGTTTTCGATGTCAATGGTCTGCCACTGCGTTCATCATCTTCGATTGACTCACGATCACGTTTGAACCGCTCGTGCCACTGGTAAACGACCGTTTTCTTTAGAGAATCGGTGCCGAAACACTTTTCCAACATTTCCAACGTTCGCGCACTATTAAATCCGTTTTTTACGCAAAATTTAGTACAAGTTCGTTGTTGCAAATTGAAATCCATTTCTAAAATTGTAAAAAAGCGCCAACACACACAGAGATAGATGTACTCTTGGCTACGTAACTTTTGCAAATGTCAAGCTATGACGCTAAGATTTAGAGGGAATGTCAACAACAGATTTACCAACTTAACAAAAAAAAATCGGAACAATGTGTTATTCCGGAATCTTTTTAACCAAGGTGGTATTCAAAACTGATTAGATGTGGTTTCGACAGAACGGCCCCACTTGTCACACAGCGTTATCGCTCTATGCTAAAAAACTAGATGCGTTAGACGTGCTGAGAGCCAATATTGAAGCCAATAATGGAAAACCCCATATATACCATCAGGTATATCATATTGACCTCGTCGTTTAGCTCGCTAGTCGTTGATTCTAATCCATAGGTACAACAGCATTCGATTTTGCAGCTGAGTTTCTTTTTAAAACAGCTTTTGAAGGAGCAACGTTGACGAATCATGAATTTGCAGTCGCTACAAAATTCCGATCTCCTGGAAACTGTATAACAGTTTCATTAACGGACTTATATGTTTAAGTTAGAGAGGGATTTTCTAAAAAAAAAAAAAAAAAAACAAATTACAAATCTAATAAGCTAATACCCGTAAGAAAATAAGAGTATGTCAAAATCCATATGCAGCATGACGCAGGATTATGGAAAGTTTCTCAGTTGGTTGAGCGCATATCTTCAACTACATAAGTAGGGCCCCTGTGGATACAAGAAATCGAAATGAAATCACGCCAACGAAGTATAATCATTGTAAAGGCAAACAACAGCTGCTATAAGTAATTATATAGACGGATACCGGTTGGAAAGTATTATTAAGGCTTCCATGTCAGATTACCTAAGATCATAATTGAATTCGGAGAAATCTGCGAATAACTACCCAGACACGCTTTAAGAAGGAGCTCAGTTAACCGAATCGACCATTAATAGACCCATTTGATGCAGAGATATATGAATAAACAGCTTAGTGTTGGATCTTCTAATTGCAAATAATACATTGATATACCAATATAAGGTGAACAAAAAAAAAACAAAAACAAACGAAGAGGAAAGGAACTACCTTTCACAATCCATCCAAATGTGAAGTTGACATTTAAATTGACATTTAAAGTTATGCCCTGACAGTCAGTTTTTTAACTACTTAGTGGCCTGAAGAAAATTCCTGAACCACAAAATATTCCGGATTGCTTCGAGTTGCCAATTACGAGTAGATGGCAATTTTTCTTCCTCTCCAATACTTTAAACAAGAACATTTTCAATATTAAATCAAAACCAACAAAACATCAATTTTCAAAAACAAAAAAAACTCCGCGAAAATCTATTTATTTATTTTGGTCTTTTTCGAGAAAAAAGGATTCGCAATTCCATTAGGTAGACATCAATTTACAAAAATGCATCAGTGCCAGCCCCAGTTCCGACAAACATCAGCTCACACCAGCCATTACAAATATTGTAAATTCAAATTTTGGGTTCAACAAAAATTCCATTCGGAATTGAATAGAATTTGATGGGAATTGACGGAAGATACATTTTTGCGCTACAATTACCGACAAAACAGAACATGGCCGACCGACCGACCGATCAACGATGTTTTCGTAATACAACAACACACTGCCATAATCCATTATCTTTGACATCCATTACCAGTAATTTTACTCACAACCAAACCTACTACCAACCGTCATAGTCTATTTATATCTATTTGTTTAAATATACCTTTTTTTATTTTATCATTTACCGCTCTTTAGTTATGGAGTATAGTTTATATGTATTTTGAATAATATATGTACAACTTCGTTGTAGATAAGTTTACATGCCATCAGCATTATAGGGTGGATGTGCTTCCTTTAGGAACGGCCAGTTCCTCTAGCCAGTGAGTTACTGGGTAGTATCGAAAATTCATTGATTTTGATAGTCACAAATGGATGGTTTTCGAAAAGGGGGTGGCAGTAAAGGGGCGTAACAGCCTGCAACTTTCACTAACTTTTCATTACACATGGGGGTAGGATAGACGAGAGGGTGGTAGCTGATGGAAGTAGTGAAAATAGTGGATATAGTGTATATAGAAAAAGATTGGCGCCCAACAGGAGGCCAAAATCTGCTGGCCATGTTGATAACACTCAATTTTCGAAAACAATAGAAAGTGCTTTACAAAAGCCATAAAACGTTCTTTTAATTGCATTTCGCTATTCTACGCGTGATGGGTGGTGTGAGAAGGAGATGAAAAAATACTCTATAGAGACGAAACAAGTAAAGTAGAAGGAGTTCGGTGGGAAGGCAACTGCAAGTGTAAGCGTGAAATGTGAAATGTGAATATGATAACGGAACGGCGGTAGATCCATGCAGAGCTGGACAAAAGGATTTTCGTTCAAAGCCGTTCGGAACACACATTGAATACATGAATCCAACTGCTGCACTGCCTTCGAGTACGACTACAGTATGGTCGCACTGAAGTCCTGTTTCACGGTAGTTGGATTTACGTTGCAATAGCTTTTTTCCACAACATCCTTTGTGCTACTCTTACTCTAGCCCCGTATGTAATTTTCATGTCTGCCTGTTCCGTTCTTCTCCTAGTTGTTAAACATTTTTATTCCATGATTCTTTTGGTAGTGGATTTGAGGGGCAGATTGAGTGTAACTATGAAAGAATTTTTACGGCCCCCCTTCCACGAGAACTCCAACTTAGAAACGTGGTACTTCGTGTTGTAATGTGCAAAAAAAATAAAATATCCGACCCATAAAAACTTAAAATTCATTCCACAAACAGAGAAGGGTAAAGAAAGCTGAAAAAAATCAAGCCAACCAGAATCTAGGACGAAAACAATAGAAACATAGAAACGTAGAAACCGGTGGATTTTAGAAAAGTCGTGGTGGAGGATGTAGTGATGTAGGATGTTTTTTTTTTTTTAATTTTTTTGCTCCTACTCCCTATGTCTATTGTTGGAATTGTGTTCGTTTCCATAGTTAACAAAACTCGTAGAATGTCGCACGAATAACGAACGAGGGAGAGGAGAAAAAAAATTCTTTCAATAGGTCCTTAGGCCACATGCAAAATAAATTCTTTTCAACTCCCCCCTGAGTCCCATTCTGCCGTATGTCCTGCTAAAAGGACCTCTTCACACGAAGCAAACATTAAAAATTTAAAACCGAAAAAAGCCATCAGCAGCAACAACAACGACAACATCAAAAACGGCAATGGGAACAGGAACGACAACTACAACTACAACGACAGCAACAAAATGTCGCCGATTAAACTGCGTTAAAGCGGTTACGGGTGTAAGCTGTTAGCTGTTAGCTGCACATTAGTTTAAACACCAACCGGCGATGGTGGATTCGTGTCGCCGCTGCTGCTGTCAACCCTATCCTATGTCCCCCCTTAGCCCAACAATCTCATCCTACCTTCTTTCCTCCCACTTATGTTACTGTTTGAGAGGGCTGAGCAACATTTTCGCTTATTTAGTTGTGTGTATAATTAAATTAAAATACGGTACTCATCGGATAAGTCGTAATAATGCTATTAGGCAAATGCGGTCTGCCTCTGGGTACCTGTGCCTCTTCCTGTACCTGTGTCTCTATCCTCTACCTCGGTATCACTTTGTGTTTGTGTATAGTTGAATTGCAATTACTTAATTTGTAGTTACTCACGTTTACAGATCCGTGAGCTGTAAGTGCCTACATGCGACACAGTTTAGTTGCTGTTTTGTCGTTGATAGGGGGCCATTTCCGGTCCGTTTAGAACTTTAGTTTCAATGGAGTTGGCTGAATTTTTCGTTCTTTTTAGTTTTGTTGTTTTAATTTTTTATGTTTCTCTTTGCTGTCGCACAAATTTACTTAAATTGTTCTAAAATTGTTGACCCAAATTAAGTTTGAAGCACGAAAGAGAAGTATATTAATTTTGATTGTCGTAACAATGTTATTAAAGTTAAGTTTTATGGAGGATGGAAATTAGTTTGAGAGCTGGTAAACATGTAGCATATACTACGGAGCCAACCTGAAATAATAGGTGAGAAAGCTTATGGAAGTCGAAGACAATATGTAATCCTCATTGACTGGACGATGTGATGTTCTGTTAATTTGCATTGTTAAAGCATTGTTTAATGAGCTATTTTGATAAGCATATTAATATATTGCTAGCTGATAGATCAGCTAACATCGAGTTGGACCACTAGGTTGTTGTAGCAAGAGGAACTTCATATTGCTGAACAGTCTTTGCACTATGTGGAAAGTATTTTCTCGGAAGACTGTGGCACCTAACCGAATATAATACTAGTAATAGCTTTACATGGAAGCAGGGGCAAAAAAAAAAACTGTGAATTGGTTAAACGTTAGCGCACGAGACAATTCCTTGCCGATATACGCCGTGCAGTGGCTTAAACTTATCAAGGCAGTGAAATGATCAATAGCGCTGGTGGACCCAGCGCAGAAAAACTGTAGAAGGAGTGAATTGTAGAGAACTTAAGATAGAAAATCTATGTCAGTGACTCTCAATGCTCAATTACCTGCTAGCGGTTACATTATGTCTTCCATACCCACAAGAACTACCCACAAAGCCACGATACATAGTTATATGCAATACTTTACGCTTACGACTATGAACGCATCGCATACGTAGGTCCAGGTCCTGGCCAATTATACATTCTCACTTATCATTCTGTATCAGTATCCCAGTATCCTGCTACATAATGGGTTCACTGGGAATCGGGTTTCTTTTATTGTACTACAGCTGAGTTTTTTATGATTGTGTTATGCCATTTTCTCAGAATCGTCCTGGATAGCAAACTTTTCCATTCAAAGGTGACCAGATAAAAATTAAAAAAAAAAAAAATAATAATAATAGCAAAAAAAAAATGGAATAGCACATAATTCAAATTGCCGCCTCGGCTTCGCTGGCAGTGCTTCAAGCGGACGGTCCAATTTTTAATGATTCGGTCCAATGTGTGCGCCGTTATTCCGACAATAGCGTGTGGAATGTTGGCCTCGAGCTCTGGCTTGTTAGCTCCAGCGAAAATAATTGAATGGTGTCAAATCGCATGATCACGGCGGAAAATTGGATAACGCTTGCCGTGATACAACCCAGTCTCCAAATTTCTCCTTCACAACTTTGAGCGTTGCGTCGCTTGTATGGCACGTAGCACCGTCTTGTTAGAACAACAGCTCGTAGATGGTATATCGATGTTGTCGAGCTCTGACCACAGAAAGTCAGTTAACATCGCTCTGTACCGGAGACCATTGATGGTAACGGTGTCTCCTTCCTCATTTCGAAAGAAATAAGGTGCCAGGCCATAAACCGCACCAAACAGTCAACCTTTGTGGATCCATTTATGCTTGGCCGCACACTTGTGGATTGTGTTCGCTCCAATAAGGGCAATTTTGTTTGTTGACAAAGCTGCTGAGCCAAAAATGGCCCTCATCCGAGAAGAAAATTTTTTGGCTAAAATTCAGATCTCCGGCCAACATTTCCAACTCACGGCGTTGTATATGGTCGTCCAGCTACAATTATTGCGTCAGCACAATCTCATACGGATGCTGGCTTAAATTCAATCGTAAAATAAGCCGGTTTGACTCTTTGGCGATGACCAATTCAGCTGATCGGCGCCCAATCGACAATCTCTGTCTGGTTGGTGGCTTAAGATACAAAAAAGTGTACTCACACTCAAACTTTTCCATGGTGCGACGAATTGCCTGCACACCGAAGCCATGATGACGACCGACCTCACGACGAAATTCACGTTGCGTATTTACAACAAGAGTAAAGCATGATGGAATGGGAAACCTTACTGAATATTTTGACAATTGGATGTCATTGGTAACATTGACAGCTGCTGAACCATAATAATTGGAAAATTTATCACTTCTATCTAGTCACCCGTAAATATTTTCTAAAATGTTGATTCTTACTGTACAAAAGATCTTATATTATATTGTACGGAACTTATTTCTTAGTGTACAAGGGATCTTTTGTTATATTGTACCAAACTTATTTACCATATGTTTTGTAAAAGCTCTGTAAAAGCTCGTCCAGCTATAATTAGAAGCTTTCCCAATTGGGTAAATTGACTTCTCAAATCAACTTCTCTCCCATTTTACACAAAACCCGCCCATTTTATTCTAAAAACGTCATCCACATTACACACAAATAGTGAACTTTACGTGCAAATCGCTCTCATTCTAGCAAATTCTGGCGGGTAATAGATATGTACAATCTGTTGGTAATTCACTTACAGTGTGTCTGTGCGAGGATAGGGGTTTGCAAAAGTATTAGTAGAGTTTGCCATCTATGTTAGTCTATCTATTACTATGATTCAATCAGAAGTTGGAAGTGGACATCAATTCGGTCAGTTTTCTACTGCCTTTTGGGAATCACGCCACACTTCTAATGCGATAAATACTAAGCAGTAGGCAATTACCATCTATTGCCTTTTGGTAAAATCACCTTACCCTGCTTTCTGCAGTCACGGGCAGCATATCTGTGGGTAGAGTTTCCTCAAAGAAATACAATTTTTATTCGTTAAAATTTAATTTTTTGCACTAATAGAGGCATATATTGTCTCAACTAAATCAAATGTCTACTCATCCTAATTGCTCTAACGACTCATCAACTGCAGCGACAAGTCATTACAATCTGAGTTGTTTGGTGCATTTTTCGCCTAAAATAAAATAAACTAACTTTATAGCTTACAGACATCTTCTGAGGTTAAGTACCATTTCTAACGTAATCATTAACGCAGCGCAAAATAATTGCAAAAACCATCTAACAAACCTTGTATTACGAGTTCTTATAGAAATATATGGCATTCGTTCTGGTTGGATTCGACCAAACTCCTGAGTATCAAAGATAAAACAAGAAATGCTGTTTCATCTTTATCATCTGTGTACAACAGATACATTTCTCAATATAAGGCTGAATTTAGCAACACTCGATTGACCATTTTTATATTCGGGCTGAAAGCGTTAGCCCGATGTGCATATTTCGCCGTACACCATGTGAAATAACTGCAAACGACTCGAAAATTACCTTGCGGTTCCCTATGATTTTGTCAAGCACTTCAAAGTGATAGGCTTACGCGCCAGAAGTATCTGCTCTTCTTGGAGACCTTTTATTCTACTTAAAGTACTCCCAACACATGGTGGAGTATAATAACACATGATGTGGTCATTTTCGATCATCTGACCTATATATGGTATTCCTTAAAATAGAAGAAACACGAAAGAGCGTCTTTAGGTAAACTGAACGTTGCATTACATAAGAACTCCGTACAACTCACAGTTTCTACAAGCATTCAAATTCTGTTTGTCGAAATCCAAGCTGATTTTGGGATAACACTTTTCCATATAAAGTCTGCTAAGTGTCTTCTAACATTTAAAATTAAATTCTATTCTCAGGACCCTAAATAAAATATTTCCTATTTTCCATATGTCAACATGGGCAACAGTTATTTGCATGTTTCCTACCTCTGGTGAATTAATTTGTGATTCTCTTTTGATTTTAGCTTTTTATACGCACATATTTGTTTGTGTTATGTGTACTTACATACATACACAACAAAAAAGGCAGTTTTCTTTCATTTATATTTTGAAGTACATTTCATCATTAATCCCCTCTATCTGTCTGTGTTTTCACGATTAAAGAAAAACCCGCCGCTCTCTGTTGTTTTGAATTCTCTGCCCTTAATTGTTCGTTAGTATGGCCTTTTATTTCTATGCTGTCTGCAGTATTCGGTGTTGTAAATAAATGATAGAGAATAAAAAGAAACCAAATAAGCAGCACTCCCAACACCAATCAAATGGTTAATAAAATTTTCTTTCTGTTTGTCTGTTTTTTGTTGTTGTTGCTTTGTTAGAATAAACAAAATAAATACTCTACACACACGTCTGTGATACAAAAGTACAAACGAAATAACCGTGAAAGCACTTAGAGCACTTTACTACCAATACTTCACGTTGAATGTGTGCTTTATATTGGGACACTAAAGTACTCCCATCTCATCCTGCATATGTACGTATCTACTCCTATCCCGCTGTCCGTAATTAGCTTTCGCCCTGTTTACTTGTATTACAGACAACAACAACTATAACAAAAAAAAAAGTGGAACTCTTTTGTTAGCATAATTTTCCATGATTTACCCAATAAATCACATTACGAACTAATTTAGTCTACATACTCGTACAGTTGGATTGACATATATATGTACATACGAGTAGTATCTGTGTATCTATGTGCAGTGGCTGTACTAGCGGACTAATATTGTCCTCCACAAATGAATCATAGTGCAATTAATGTGCTCATATGGAGTTTCTCGTAGGTGTGTATAGTTGTATGTAGTCACATACGAGTATGTACCCGCAGTCAGGCAGTTTGGTATAATTTCCTTTTTCGTATTTCTGGGGTTTTTAGAGAGTCAGGTGGTGCCTAATAATTCCCATTTGGTAATTAGCGTAATTTAATTCACTCTATCACATTAGCCTACAATGTTGTTTTCGGATGGTAAAATAGTGTAGACCATTATAGGGAGGTTATACAAATAAGGTTGGGCAAATGATGCGGTAAACATTAGGCGAGGGATATCATGTTGACCGGTTTTTTTTTCAGTCCCTGTCGTATGGTCGTCAAAATAGTGAAATATGTTCTAAACGATCCACGGGATAGTGTAAGTCTTCTATGATTCAAAGTACTAGTACCACAATCAGGAAAATGTATTGAAGTTCTTCAACAGGTAAAATAAACAAATGAATTACAAATCTTCTAGCCAAGAAAGCTGTTTTTTTTTTTCATTTAAAAAATTAGGACTTTCGTATTCAATTACCACAATTAGCTCGCTTGAAACATTGCCCAACCAGGTCAGCAAAGCAGATAAATATCCGGTTTTCCAATAAGGACTTGATAAATTCTTTTTAAATAAAACGCAAACCATTTGAGATATTTCAAAAACTTTATATTATCAAAACATTTATGAATGGAACTCGACTTCGATCATATGGCCACCGCGAGCACGTTTGCAGCGGTCGATTCGTTGGACCCAATTTTCAACGACTCGACCACACATTTCGGCCGAAACGGCCGCTTTTTCGCGTTTAATGTTGGCTCTGAGCTCTTCCTACGTCGTCGGCGTGTTGGCATAAACCAATGACTTAACGTAGTCCCACAGAAAATAGTCAAGCGCGTTAAATCGCACGAACGAGGCGGCCAATCGACTGGACCATTTCATGAGATAACACGCTCACCATATTTACTCTTCAATAAATCGATTGTAGCATGTGCTGTGTGGCTTGTGGCACCATCCTGTTAAAACCACATGTCGTCCAAGTCCATATCTTCCAATTCAGGCCAAAAATAATAGGTGATCATGGCGCTATAACGCTGACCATTCACAGTAACGTGACGATCGATATCGTCGACGAAAAAATATGGCCCAATAACGCCGCCGGCATGCAAACCGCACCAAACAGTAATTTTTTGTGAATGAAGTGGTGAGTGAATGAGCTTCGTCACTGAAGATGATTTTGCGATGAAATTCATCATCTTGGCGCATCTTCTCCAGAACCCAATCGGAGAACGTACGTCGCTTCAAATGCTCCATCGGATTCAATTCTTGAGTCAGCTTGATCTTATATGGGTGTAAACGAAGATCCTTACGCAAAATACGCCATAATGTGGTCTGAGCGATGCCCAATTCTTGAGAACGCCGTGGAATTGACTGATTTGGATCGTTTGCTACGGACGCCTGAACGGCAGCGATATTTTCGACAACCCGTTGTCTTACTGACACGGCAACATCACACAACGAATATGTAGACTCAAATTTTTGCACTAAACTTGTTATTGCCTGTCAACTAGGACGAGAATTACGACCGAAAATTGGAGTTAGCGCTGTTAAAGTTGCAGTCACCGAATCCGAATTTTGGTAGAAAATTTTAATAATTTGCAGACTTTTCTCGTTCGTGTACTTTACCGTGATGAAAATGTTGAGTTGACTGAATAAATTGACAGTGACAGTTTGATGATGAGTGAAAGAGTGCGTTCATAAATTAAATTCAAAGTTGTCCCTATTGTCCCTATTGGAAAACCCTTTAATTAGTACGTCAAGTACGAAATATTCATGCCTCATACAATGTCGCTTTGAAGTATCTGTACCGGAATTCGACGGCGACATCAATCAAGTTTTTGTCGGCATTCACTAAATCCTGGTTGAAAAATTGCAAGAAAACAAGTTATCGGTCCTTTGGACTGCGAGAAGCCCTTCATACTAATCCACACTTCCGGGTAACATGCGCGAGAAACATTTTTCCTCTTGACTCTGTTTAGACGAAACAAACGGGTGCGGTTTGATTTCCAAGAGCATGATCAGTTTCACTTTGTTTTACTCTGCTGATCTATTTCTATTTTCTGTTACCGCTGGGCAAAAAGGTACTTACGCCTTCGACAGCATTTCTCATCTTCTTGTTCCATGCACTTGGCTCACGTCGTATTAGAGACTGGGTTCTGGAGCCCATTCGACTTTTTAGATTTTCCGGGGCAAGGCGTTTATGACCAACTACTTGTTTATTCTGATAGAGCTTAACGGTAATAGGCTGAGGGTTTCCGGTGCTATCTCCTACCTTTCAGCTTAATCCGTCAAACGTGTCGTAGAAAAAGTATCACGAGTGCTGTGGTCGGGAAGAGTACGAGTGGATTGTCGTACCTATACCTGGAGTATAGTCCTGTCAGGTCACCTCTATGCTGTTTTACCATTCAACGGCTAAGCTCTGGGATCTTAAGCTTTACAATCACGCAAATGGCTTTGTTCCTATTCAATCTCATCTAAATTTAACAAATTTTCCGTACCCACTAGTGTGCACTGCGATCACTTGAACTGAAGTCCAGTCAGTGGTCCTAATTTCCATCCTTACTGTCAAGCGTAGTACTGATACCATCATTGAATGCCAAGGAACCATATTCGCACGACAAATGCAAATCGCTTATGAAGCCGCCTGGTATTTGGAGAATAATTTTTTTTTAGAGAGGAACTGAAAATTTGACCAATTTACTGTAACCGATCCATTCCGATCTTTGGGTCAGACCATTAACGAATTGTGATAGGACTAAATTGAACAAGTACTTTAATGTCAAGAAGGACGATTCCAGTGGCCTGTGTAGCAGCTCATCATTCGAGAACATGAGTCTTTTCAGTCAGCATTGCTGAAAATGCTATAAAACATGGTCTTAAGGCTGAAATTTCCCTGAATGTTATGTCCGAATCAGACCAGATTTATAACAGCTTTAAATTATGATGTAGTTGTACTGTCTGTTGGATCGTATCTAGCGACTGCCTCTAAAGCCCAGCCAGCCCTACACGTGCTCGACGGTTGGCGCACTAGAAATGGACTTTCAGTCAATCCTCTCAAAACTGTGGTTGTTCTCTTTACGAGACGGAGTACTCATATCGTGCTTAAAGGCATCGCCACCCACTTCTTCAAAGAAGTTAAGTATTCGGGTGTCATCCTGTATAACAAATTTCTATGGCCTAAACATGTTACGTCGAAAGTGTTTAAGGCGCTGTCGGCCTTCTGGTCTGCCCTCTCCAAGCCATTTTTCGCTTAAAGGGAAGTGGTCTTTGGTATAACACGCACTGGGGCTTTGATGACCTTACTCTGGTCTTACAGACATTTCATCTGACGCAATGACACTATAAGTCCTGTTGAAGAAAAAATACTGGTTTCGGCCAGAATCTGAGCCGGAAAAGGAATGAAGTCGGGTCTTCATTTCTTGTGAGGAAAACTTTCGTCTGTCTTCCAAGCAGAGATATTCAGAATCCTGATGGCAGCGAACTATGAACTAAGTATGTGAAAAACCGGTGGAGTAGGCGAAGTATTTTCATTTGTAGTGACCGATAAGCTGTACTTGGAGCCTTGCCAACCCCTCTTACGACTTCCAAGATCGAAAATTCAAGACATCACTGAACGTAGATAGAAACCTGAATTCGCTGAATCTTGCTTGGGTCCATGGTCACAATGGGATCACAATAAATTAAATCGGCGATGAATTTATTAGGCAACGCTCAGAGGAGAACCTACGTTAGGTCCGCCTGCATTTCAAGTTAAGGCTTTCACTGACGTTTGGGTTTCATATGAGCATAATCGCAGATTCATGCCCCAGATTGCAGAGAGACCAAATGCATCCCAACGTCTCTAAAAAGTCAGCGGCTTTCCTCCTGTCCCTACAGGTTGCTTGTTGGCGTCTTGATGTGGCACACTTAGCACTTAAATGATCTGATGAGAACACCACCGGCGAAGCTCTGAGTGATATCACAGGGTTAAATGTCCTCACACTTAATATGGATATAGATATAATTACATGCAACCGATTGGTACTTTCTGAAAGACCGTGACCTTTACTTTCGACAATCCTTTTAGATTTTTCTGGGAGAAGTGACCATGATGAGGTGTTTTCCTAGTGGAAAACGCATGGAAGTTTCATAGCAGGTACAGAGTGGATCCTTGTATATTTTTATCCCTGTAGCTCTTTGTATAGTAGGCAAAGCCTATTCGCATTCATAAGAAGCTCTTTAGCTAAGCTCTGATCCTCAGGTGGGTTATAAGTTCAACATTTTAAGTCAAATTTGTGTTAGTTTAAGGTGTCCGGATATTTCTTAGTCATACAACTGAAATGTAGTCTTGATAAGAGAACACTACACAGCCGTATATCAGTATATCAGTATATCAGTACCAGTAGTTCCTTTTCTAACGAGTTTCATTGGAGTAGGGAGGGAACACCACCGTGCGAAGTGCTTCTTCTGACTAAAGGGAACAAAATCAACAAGAATCGAACGACTTACCTTGTCATTTAGTTAACTTGGATTCAACCGTTCAACTTGGACTACGAAAAATTAATCTTTAGAGCTGAGTCAGAGCTATGATGTGCCAATAAATAATAAAACTTTCACTTATCCCAAAGTTGTCGAAATTTCTTTTTACGTAAGCTGTAAGCGATAAAAGTCCCTCTCTTACCTGGTCTGTTGCCTACAAATCATATCATTTGAACACTCTAATAATTCTTCACTAATCTGTCTAAATGACCAGGTATCTTGTATATGAGAGCACCTATAGAGAAAATACCAAGCTTCTACTGCCGAAATGATCAAAACAACCATACTTAGCAATTTTTTTCGAAAAATTGCTGAACTAAGCTCTCTTTCGAGTGAACAAAAACCGTTCTCATAAGCCGAATGAAGAAAAGAATCACCATCGAATCAAGGCTAATACTCACAATTAGCACATCCTTATTCCAAAGTACAACTTCCAGGAGTCCCTAAGGAAAATCAACGGCAAAAACTTAGGTGCTTGGTACACATTACCACTAAACAGGCATCGTTTCATCCTATCATAGACCTCCCGTTCTATTACCTTCCCGAAATGGTCATCTATAAATAATTCACCTGGCATTTCATTCCTTCTTGCCACCACAGAGGAAGCAGTGGTGGTACACCTTTAGCTTGTCCTGTCCGACAAATACCATTTAACCATCGCACAAGGCATTAAAGGAGCTTCGTTTTGGTTCGGTTATTTGGACATTTTTAGCTTCCTATTTATTTTTACTGGTTTTCTTTTCTCTGTAGTCATCTTCATCGTTCCAATAATACTACACCGCCAACCCAGAACAGAGATATCTACTCGTACAATATGTACAACGAATGCCATTGTGTTTTGGAAAAAAGGATTCCCAAGGATAAGTAGCAAAAATCGTTGTGCTTAAAATACTAGAGCTAAATACGGGATTAATAGGGGATTTCAAAATGAAAAGATAGAAACGCTTTCCGTTTCGGAGATTGCATTCAATCGACTGGAGGTATCTATGGATACTGGCACTGGAAAAGAACGAATAAAAGGACAAGCAGCAAGTAAGAGTTGGATTGGAATAGTGAATTGCGAGCAAGAACTGGATACGAACTACTCGTACTGTTGCTCTGAATAATTATTTTCTCTAGGAATAAGTGAAATTAACAACTGTAAGCCGGTCTAATTGAAACGAACGATTTAGGAGAGGCAATTTATTTCAACGGATTTAGTGCAATTTGACAGATGGAATTTAATTGAAGGAGTTATTTGCATTGAGTATACGATGCAGTTGGGAAACGTTGGAGGGTGTATTTGTGGCTAATGGGTGTATTGTGGAAAATGCTACAGAAGAGTTAGTCAGTTAGTAGCCTCTGAATTAAAAATGGGAAAGTTATGTGAGGCATAATACCGCATAAAAAGCAATCTATCACATAACATGTAGCAAGGATGCTCCCAATTAATATTACGATAGTTTGCCTCTGCATTTATGAAAAGATGTTGCATAACTATATTTTAAATTAAGGTCGCCAGTCAATGGTCAGCCTAAGAGCTTACTTGCTGAAATTATACTCGTATGTGTTGTGATCAGGATGTGAATGGAGGAATGCTAAATGTTAATCCTGTATAACTTCCAATGTTGGAAAATATGACCTTTAACGCTGAACCGAAATCAGGTACAGGTGAGGTGTTGGGTAAAGTAGGTTTACTTATTGATAGCGCTCACCTGAGTGATTCTACTTAGATCCTTAGTCAATCATCAAGAAATTATAACCCGTTTCTGGGGAATGACATGTGAGTAGAGATTCATAGAAAGGCTGTTACTTTGATTTGGCAAAATATGTTGATATGACATGGACAGTTGGATGACTTTACTCCAACTCAAAGAGACGAGCAGCAGAAAAAGAATCCACTTAAAGTGATACTCTCAGTTGAAAGTCAGCTGTGATTAACTTAGTACTTCGAGCAACTTAACAAATAGATATAACTAGGTAAAGATCGATCAAAATGAATGGAGAGGTTGCTTGACTGAGGATTTGATCCACATCCATTTCCAACCGCAGCGCCAGAAACTTCGATCTCGAAAGGAACCACCTTTAGATATTAGAAAGACGAATGCAGAAGGAGATATAGCCATGAGTTTTAACGACAACTGCATTGGCTCAGATAAGCAATGAAGAACGAGGAAATTGCAGAACCTAGCATAGAAAAAAAATCCAGTTTAAAGGATTTGCTAAAGAAGATTTGATTTAAAATCCTTAGTCTGGATCTATAGCTTCTAGTTAAGAGCTCAGGATAGGCGAAGAGTAAAAGCGATTGCGAATGTATTGATTGATGGTAGTTTAATGGAAATTACGGCATCATAGACATTAGCCCATGTAAAGAAAAAAACTGTTCCAGAGAAAAGTTGACAGGGTCACTGCATAAATAGCCACATAAAACCTCATCATATCTTGTACTTGATTGAAGAGAAGGCAGGGCAATACTCCAAAAGGACACCTATGATTTGTCTGGAGTAAGTAGTACTGGGACAGAGGAGAAAAGCCACGGATGTTTTCACAGATCTGTTGGAGTATATTCTCAGTCTATTGGTAACCAGATTTCTACTACCGACGGTTGGATTCTCCAAAAGCGCAATAGTCAACAAGCAACTGATTTCGGGACATACTAACTTTTTCACTGCATGTTGTCTATCAAGTTCATCGGTGATCTTAATTACCACGACTCCTGTGTATCCTGAAATGCAGAATATAGTGCATACCGACCAAATTGATATTAATTCTCCGTTCTAACTTTGTCGTTAAGTAGTCACAAGGTAAAATAATGCATTTAGTGCTGTTCGCCATATTTTAGTTTTACAGAATTCGCTAGGTTGATATCTTCAATTGGTGGGGAAGGAGTAACGTGTCGCGAGGCAAATGGTTTTATCTGTATGCAAAGGCAGATCTTGTCCATATGTTATTTGCTCTTGGCTTGGTTTTGCAGCAACTTATTTTTGACCATAGAACCGAGCTGAGAAATGGAGAAATATAGGATAATTCGTTGAATATATGCAATGTCACTATAACGATTGCCTCCGCGATCATAAATGTGGATGTCCAAGTTGTGCGTATTCTGTTTAATATTCGTATGTATGTGTTGATTTGTGAAAATATCATGAACATAGACAGAAGGTTTTATCCTTTGTTTACAGTGATTGGCACAAAAGGTGGAGTGAATCCTCTTTCGATCATATCAACAGGAGGAATTAAGTCTAGTATCAGAGTACAACCTTTCTTATATGAACGACTTAAACTATGCTTCGTGGAATGGACAGCCGATACCTTTATGTTGAGTCTAAGATACTGGAAAGCACAATAAGATAAAATTCTCTGTGGTATCAGAGACAGTGTCACGTTAGTGTCTTATGAATTAACTCGTCAAGCCTCTAGTGAAAAGTACGTTCTGTGGTATTCATATTTTCAATTCTAACAGGCCCATTACAGGTGTGATAAGCTAACATACTAGAACTACATTACACAGAGTTAGGAAACCACCAATCCGTTGAACAAACACTTCAAAAATATCCTTGATTATGAGTGATATCAGGAAGTTTCCCCTCTAGCTTGTGATTTAAGATATCACCTTAACTTCTCACTCGACGAAACTGTGTAATTGTGCCTGACTTTTGTGTTATTTAAGAGGACTATCTTTCTCCAGAGTATTGTACACCTTTATAATCATATGCAAATCTAAGGAGTTTCCATAAAGATAATATACCATTCGTATACCACTACCTGAATGTAAGCATTTGTTATCGCTGGTAACTACAAATTCGCGGCCCAATTGCTGGCCAATTGACGGATCCATTTCTTGAAATTGTGCAAAATCTTGTTTTCAATAAGCCGGCGTATATGTCGGTAGGATGGGATAAAGCACCATCCTGTTCGAAATACATCTTCCACATTGACTTCATACAAATTTGGGAAACGCTGACTATTGACTCTTACTTGCCGCATTTTTGAAGAAATAATGCCACCGGCATACAATTTGCACCATGTGGTACTGATGCAATGGCATCTGGTGAACTTTTTGAGGATTGTCCTCGCCCCAAATACTGTAATTCTGCTTTTTTAGGAAATGAGCCTAATCACTGAACAACATTTTACGTTAAAAACTTCCACTTGATTTCAAGCGCAATCACTGAACACCCGACGCAATAAATGGTCACTCGGCCTAGGCTTTGAGACCAAGATCTTTTCGCAGAGTTTGCCAGATATTGGATGGACATAGGCCACGTTGCTGTGAACGACGGCGACACGATAACTTGGAGTCCTCTTGAATACAAGCCTCCACAGACGCGATATTTTCTTCCGAACGAACTGTTCTCGTTCTTTTTGGTGTGCATCCAATAGAGTGAATTGGGTAAGTTAATTTTTAATTTGAAAGTAGCACGTTTAGATGGCTCATGATGCCTATCAAAAATATCACGAAGTGCTTTATAAGTTTAGCGATCAGAGCTGAAACAAATTTCAGCAATTTTAAATTTAAATTTAAGGTTGGCAGCTCAATGTGATAGCTGATTGGACATTTAACGCACATTATATGAATGCGATTCGGTTTGTCATAAGGCCATTCATGTGCCTGTCGAAGATCAACATCTTAGTTTTAACAAATATATTGGCAAGAGAAAAAGGGACTGAGCCCTTATAAAGAGACGACTGTGCTGTAGCATCCACGTCGAGAGGAAGGAAATCTTCTTCATGGAATATTTTCGGCCCATCCCTCTTTGAATGTCTCGTGTGTTTCAACTTAAAACTTAAAAGCTAGTTTACAAATATAAGGCTATTTGAGACAGCTTGCCCTATAACTAGTGTTCCCTTGAACAATAAATCAAAGTCCGAGCACATAAAATTCTATCTTAATGAGGCCCTGAACAACGAGGTAGAGTTTATATTTTCGCTGATTTTATTGATTGGAACTTACGCGCTTGTAGCTTTAATTATAATGATTGACCTGATAAAATTAACAATGATATCCAGCAGTCAAAATATTCAGTAAGGTTTGACATTTCGTCGTGCACCGTTTAACGCTTGCCGAACGTGAGGAAATTACAAAAAAGTTTAGTGAAATCCTGGCTCAGTTGTAAATACGCAACGTGAATTTCGTCGTGAGGTCGGTCGTCATCATGGCTTCAATGTGCAGGCAATTCGTCGCACCGTAGAAAAGCCATCAACCAGATGCAGGTTGGTGCGAAATGAAGAAAACAAAGCTGCCGTAGCGGTCAGTATCGAAGAAGACCTAGAAATACCGATTCGGCGCCAATCAGCTAAATTGTGCATCGCCAGCATCGCCAGAGAATGAAACTGGCTTATTTTGTGATTGGATTTGGGACTTCATCGGTATAAGATTGTGCTAATGCTAGAATCGAAGACCGACTACCACAGACAAAGCCGTGACTTCGCTAATAGGGCACTGGAAATGTTGACCGGAGATCCAGATTTTGGCCAAAAAATCATCTTCTTGGACGAGGCCCATTGCTCATGGCTCAACAGAATCCACAAGTGTTCGGCCAAGCAACAGTGCATCCACAAAAATTGACTGGTCTAAGTGAAGCAGTGGCTGAATTTTCAGGTGATGATATTATCTTTCCTCTTTGGTTAAAGCCAATTTCGGTGGTTTCGGGAATCTTTTTGAGGCATAAGTAAATAATATATGTATTAATAAAAGAGTGGCCCTGACGTTTGCGTCACTTGTTCTTTCATGGAAATAAGTTTAACTTTAATCATCCCTTGGTTGTGACCATACAAAATCTGAGAGCAGTGTCAGTCAAAAAAAGATATCTGAAATAAAAACAATGAAAAAATTCCGATCGCTGCACCACACCATTGGCTTAATGCTCCGCATATTTTTTCCAGCTCGTCGAAGGTTACAATTCGAAGTTATTTTGAATTAAAGTCCGCACCCCGCCACACACTCAGTTCAGTTCTCTCGAAAAAAACCCTTTCTCGGAAAAAAATACGCTCTGCTGAGCATTCCGGGCAATCGTTTTTAATGTCAACTCGTACTCGTACTCGTCCTCGTACATATTTTATGGGTTCATTAGTTATAATTTTTGATTCGATTGGGCGCATACCACCAAACCACCAAATACCACCAATCACAATCGCCACCCACTACAACTGCACCCTCCATCTCTCATATTTGGACACTTTCTAGGAGGCCGCATTGGATCCTGGGTCCTGGTCTCCTGTTCACCCCACCAAAACGAATGGCGTCAATGAGGGCCGACATTTTTGCGGTATGCAATTCAATGGTTTTTCCATATTCCACAATATGTGTGTCTGCTCGTGCTCTGCTTTGGTCTGCTCTGGACGAATTCGTAGCTACGTGCTTGTATAGAGAGGGATTCTCAGTACCTTGGGGATTCACATTTTATTGGGAATCCATATAAAAACAAATGCGCGGATAATTACCACGTCCGTGTCGTCCATGTTGAACCGCATAAATGCTGCCGGCCCAGAACAGTACAGGACAGCGCGCACACAAAAGTATACGAGTACATCTACATATTCGTATCGCATCGGTTGGGACATTTATGCGAAACGACGCTTTAATGCTGTTTGGATGTTATTTTAAAACTAATTAGGAAAACTAATTTCGAAATTGAGTTTTCCGCTCTATCTCTTCGCGTCTGATGTTGTTCACTCATTCGCATTCACTCACTCTTGCTGGATTTACGGAGTAGTTTGGCGATTTTCCGCGGGAAATTATGTTTGGTTTTCGAAAAAAATTTCATTTTTTTTTCTCCCCCAAAACGGGTGAAATTTCAAAAAACCAAAATCACGCCTGACATTGTTGGAAAAGGCATGGAATTCGAGTGAACGGCATGGGATACCGTACATACTCGTTCACTGGGAATGGCAGGGTTTTAATGCGTCTGGACGACACAATAATTGAAATGTACGAATTCCGTAGTTTTATTACTCTGGAATTGAATTTAGCTTTTGCTTGCTAGAGGGAGAACTTTAAATGAAAATGGTAAACGAAAACGTAATGTCGGATTGGAATCCCTTTCTGTTTTATTCCGTAATTAGAAATTATTGGAAAATTAGGGTCCTTTTGGTGAACTGGACAGAGAAAATGGGAAATTTAAGTCAATATTGTGAACATTGGTTTTCCTGGCTATCTAGGATTGAGTCAGTTCAAATGAATTTGGATAAATTTGGACGCCACACCGTAATCACTAATTACTCTGAAACGAATATTTACTATTTTTTACATTTTATAATATTACAACCCCACTCGAGTAAGGACATAAGTATTCCATTTTCCGACTTGCAAAAGTAAAGAAATATAGAGGCGACTTATCCTCAATCAACGGAACTATCTTATTCTACTCTGCCAAGCCAGATAAATGCACGTCCATTGGAAAGAATTTTATTGGAAAGCCGCAAAGAAGAGAAAGAAACATCATCATTGTCGTCATATACGCTACGTACCTGCGAAAAAATATAACTTCTACTTATTATCTACCGTTTAATGCCTAGAGGTAACATCGTAATTGTAATGGAAAATTGTTAGAAGCGACAACCACATGTGACAACTTAGTTTTGGAGAGCTAGTAGGCATTAGAGAGCGCTTTGGTGATGTCAACAATCTATTTTTTGAGAGAATACAATTTAAGTATCTGCTGGTTTTCAGTTAAGGGGTAGCGAAGACGTTGTCAGATAGACCAAATACTCGTAGTGATTAGTAGATTTAGAAGTAAGAATGTTCAAAGCGGTAGCGATCCGAGACCAGAACGAAACACTACCACTATATTATGATTACACAAGTACACTTTAGTACTGCTTCCGTTTATAGCAATCGTGCCAACTCACGTACCACATCTAAGTACAACACTGGCAGACTTCGCCCTCATGTAGAGCTCCAAAAATTCAGGGACCATTTTAACTCAGCCGCGGAAATAATTAGCGGCTGCTAACTGCGGGTAACCACAGGATATTGCGAAACATGTTGGCAAAATGTAGAGAAATTTGGAAATTGTGACAGCCTCAGGATATTTGAGCTTGAAGTTCAGTATATTGTAATAAAAAGGCTGGAACAACGTATTTTGAGACGTGAAAAGCTTAATCAAAACAAGGTCCTAGCTACTCAGAGCGAAGGTTCTGAATTTAACATACATACGTAGCACTAGTTTTCTGAGACTACAGAAATTCCAACCGCGATTGAGGTCTTCAAAATTAACAAAACGAAGACATTGATGTTATGCATTTTATCCAACTAGATTGTCCAAAGGCAATCTTATTAAAATCCTCCATAGCGCTAGAGCATGGGGATAGTGCAGCAAGATGGCAAAATGAAGCAAGGATGGGGTCGAAGGACAACTGGATTCAACACTCGATGTAAGGAAAGGTTTTCGTTCTTAAGCTTTGTAATAAAATATCAATTGGTACAGGAACGTCTACGACTTTTTATGACAAAAGCTGATTATATTTGGAATTCGTCACTGGCCGATCTTAGGTAGTGCTCTCCTAAGTCACAGTTCTCTTGAAATTACGCCTTCTTACTTGGCAGATAGTTACACAATCCTGGTTTATGTTATGTGAATTCTTCTAATTAGAGTGGGAGTTCTGTTTCCGAAGACAAGTCCAGGTGCAGGTCAGGGTCCAGACCACATTGCCAATAGAGGAGCCTTGGTAAGCCTTTACAGTTGACCCCTGCTGTAGTTCCCTTATGTGTCTTTTCATAGGGCCATTTCTTGTTAATTCTTCAGCCAGATTCTCAATTTCATTGCCGCTATTACCTAGCAATCACCAGGGTCTGACCATGCTGCAATTGATTGCGATACGAATTGAAGAGCAATTGAAAAGTTTGTTACAGTTGATGACTCTTTTTGGTTTGTCTTAATATTGATATTGGCGCATGTACGAGGGCTGTATGATAAGTACCTGTGTTAGGCAAGAAAACGCCGGTAGCTAATTTTTCGTATAGGCTATTTTGTATGCATTTAGTTGAGATGTGTACAATGTCAGCAATCTCTGTGACCTTCACCCGACGATCTGCTAACATGATATCATGGATTTTATTAACCATATCCTCCGTACTCACCTCAATCGGACGGCCTGGGCGCTCTTCATCAAAAACGGATGTTCGGCCGCGCTTGAATTCATTAAACCAATATCGAAGGCATGCAACTTCAATTTGATTTCCTCACACGTGTTCCCATCCAAAAAAAGAAATCGAATCACTGATCGGTATTGCTCTTTCTCCATGATTGCAAATAAACACGAACTTGATGACTTTCAACAGCTGTCAAAACAAAATTACTCGATACACCTGTCTGAAATTTTGACAGTCACCGTTGTAAAAATGGCGCTATATGATGGCATACACGTTTTGCATCAGTGGCAGATGGGCGATGGCATACACTGGCGGTAAACACTGATACCTATCATACAGCCCTCGTATATATGCCAAGAAACTTGGCCTGAAAGACACTTGGACTTGAACAGGAAAATCTGAATTTCACAGTCTACACGATAAAAAAGAGTGTAATGAGTAATAAGTTGAAGCAAGTGTTGGTATTTTAGCCCAGAAAAGTTCAAGAGAGCTCAGACTTGATTGTCTGGCATAGTCCCCTTTGCGCTGCGTTGGCCGTATTAGTTTCAATATACGACGTATGCTTTTCGTTTATAAAATTTAGTTCACTTTAATCCCCGTTTTTAGTTCTGACATTTATTACTCGAACAACTCGCTCCAAATCTGGTGCAACGTAAGGGATCCACTTGAACGATCTTCGTCTTCTTCGTTTCGTATTTTAAAATTGCAGGTATTCCTAGTTTTGTAGTTTTGCCTCGTTGTATGGCTAGTCTTTAGTTCCTAGAAGTAAATGGAAGCGCCGAATTGGTAGCATTGTTGGAAAAAATTTTAGAAACTCTGCCTCTGTCTGGTATAAATCTTTTTAGGGCTCGTAGAAAAGTTTCGGTAGAACGAAGAAACAATAAAATAAAGCCAGGTGCACTTAGTTATTTTTACGGCTGCGAATGTGACGTTGAACGGTTATAGGACCAGGAAGGTCCACTCCAGTGACAATAGATGCATTGTGTTGTGTTAGCACCACACGATGTTCAGGTAGATCACCCATTAACTGAGAGATGAGTCCATGATGTATGAGAAGGCACTAAATACATTTGCGAATAATGCTTTTCGACAACTGCAAGCCACCGATTGGGCAATAGCAATTGTGAACTATGACCGTTTGCAGATCTGCGACAAAAGAATTTGTCTAATAAAGACGTTTTCGTCAATGAATGGAGTCAGACTTTAGAATCAGTCCAGTAAAAAATCTCTTCTAGTGAAATCTCCCTAAAAAGTTAAATTCCTAACTTTTCTATCATGTCCAGCAGAAATTTGGCAGGTCATAATTCAAGTATAGCTATTGTAAGGGCCTTGTTTGGAACAGCTTGTGATATCTTACATCAAATACCACTCTGATTTTTGCACTAGACATTTTGAAGACAGGAAGATGTGGTATAAAATAATGAGCCGTGGATGAATCAAAATCTCGAATTACTTCTAGGGAGCCAAGACTCCTGTGTTGCTCAATAAAGTCTAAATACATTTGCTTTATGAGCAGATGTTTTTGTAATTAGAATTTCAGGCTCAGAAAGCAGCATATAGCATCAGAGGGTTGATGAATCAACATAGTGGCCCGTGCATAGTGCATAGTGCTCCTCAATTGCCCTGGTGGTGGGGTTAAGAAATAAGTTGTCCTTGTACTTGTTGCAGAGTCGACTTCGTTTTAATAACTTATTTAAGGATTCCAATTTCTTTGAGATGACCTTAGATGTATACCTATAGTTTTGCGATGGAGTTTATCATCTTGGCAAACCTTTCCGAAATATAAAGATCTGTCGGTTCATAATTCAATAGGGCGTGGCAAGGAATGTTTGAGCCTAAAGCCTGCTTATTTTCAAGAGATTGTAATGCTAAAAGTGCCTTTTACACGCTACTACTACTTAGTGTCTGAGCATTTGGTTACATACAATACTTTCAAAATTCAATAGAGTGTGCTGCTTCCTTGAGCATTTCTCACAACGGTCTGTACAAAACCTATACGAATCGAACGTTCTCTAGCAGAAAGAGACAAAAATACAGCGCAATCAGCTAAAACATGCGTAGTCGATTGACATTCCAGATATTTAATTTCATGCAAACTGACAACCAATGTAGTGTGAAACCACTTACCTGCCTGTTGTCGTTTTGCGATTCCATTTGCATTCAAGACTTGATCTCTAGTCTGATCCATTCTTTTTGTGTTGATGTGTACTTTTCGAACTTTCACTGGTATTTCGTTCCCACCAAGATTGGGACTTATCATTAAATTTTCCAGGTCTGTTGAGGAGACCCCATCGCTAATAGTAATCGAAAATGAGCCTACGATTGCCGATTAGATTCGTGCTTCTGGACAAGTACTCGTAGCTCTCGGTTTTCGCCAGAGAATCGGAGCAGCTCCAAATTTAGTAGTTTACCAGAACGTAGTAGAGCACTTTAGAAGAGTGTGAAGTTCAAATCAACCTTCTTCTTTTCCATTAAACCCATCACATTTGTGCTGCAATTAAAACTGCTTCCGTTTCACTGGCGTCTTCACTTTCCTTGTCATCTTCGCTCAAGTTCAGAATGTGCTCCGTGATTGCATTCTGTCTGCTGTGAAAATTATATTGAAGTTACACAATTACACTTAAAGCCAAATGAGGAATAGACGGCCATCGTTAAAAAGATGTCACTGCTTGGTAGGAAGACCCGATACAGAAGCACGAATTTTTTTTGTAACCTTTTCCAAACTTCCATCAGTTGATGACGAATGTCCAGACGGTATCGTTGACGTACTTAAATATTATGGCTAATCAATTTCTTTGAAAAATGTAGCCACTGTCTGTTATATCCGCCAATGTAATATCCGTCAAGAGAATGTTCACTCGAGCGATGTAAATAAGGGATGAGAAGATCATTTGGTGGCGGTGGTTATTCAAGAAAGCATAATTTTATTGTGTCTTACCTCCAAACGGGCACTGGAATGCTTTGCAGTGATATTATCCAAGCCAACGTGAGCTGGGCTCACACGAGGTGGTTCATTGGTTACCTCTAACCTCCAAAAATACTCAAAATAGTCTCGGAGGTAGAGATCAAAAAAGGGAATGAATTAAATTGAACCAGTTGACAATGATAAAAGTATTTGACAACTTGGTGGACAACAACTCGGTTAGGCCTTGTTTACATCTTGCAGGCTTGCACTAGTAAGCTGTTTTCTGATTTCATTCATATGTATGTAATTAGAGGCCTGACTATCAGAGTACAAAACATAGACAGGATATTTGGTTCCGAACCCAAAATGTTACCATTGGTACGACCACATTCCTGTAAGGCATTTGGCTCTTTTTTAAAATTGAGGTGAGATATCTGACTCCTTTTGAGAGGCACTGTACCTAGGTTCAGTTCCCTTTCCTAGTAAACAGTAAACTGTTTCAATCGAGTTAATCGTGTATCATGTGTTTGTGATTATCAATATCAATAGCTAAGATTATTACTTCATCAGAATATCCAATGATACAAATCCAGAGTTCATGATATGAGTAGGTTAGTTATCTATGACCATATACCTTTAAAACAAGGAAGGGGACAACACCCGCGAATTCCTATGCAGCAGATACTGTCACGGCTTTCAAACGTCACCAAAATCTATCGATTAGTTGGACGATCTATGGCTCTGCGGAGTAAAGCATTGGTGATCGAATCGAAGTCAATCAGTGCTTCGATGTATAAAATGTGCTGTATCCCAAGCACAGTGATTTCATGGGTTGCAGTTTCGTAAATCTAAATAATTGATGTGAAGGTGTGGAAACCTTCCTCCAATCCTATTGCAAGCGCATTGCATCCACGGTCTATGCCCACTTTTTTATGATGTCAAAGCTTACTAAAGACTTCTCAGATTCTAATCAATTTAAGAGCGAACCTACAGTCATTGTCAATAGTACATATGTATGTTATCATGAACTGTCATTTGAAACATGATTTAATTTACCTGTCTGTAGGGTATACGAAAATAACTGTTTAATCGCCTCATTTCTAGACATTTTTTTCTGTGGACACAATTTACTTGACATCTTATTTCCTGATATCACAAATTGACAATTGCTTTTTCCTCCCTCCTCTACCAACATAACAAGACGTAATTTTCCTTTAGATAAACATCAAATCGTATTCCCGAGCCATAGAAAACAAGTTCCAACTAATCATTCATATTTCGCCTGAGTTAACAAGACTGCTAAACTTCAAACCCCCAATACACTCATTACAAATCCATCACCATTATTTCTCCACGGTCGACAGGGGGTTGTTACCCTTGCCAAGAATACCACCCCATTCTATTTTTGCATTTGAGAAAATTACTCATCAATTTATTATAGAAATCCTTTTTTCCCAAAAAATTGCTTATTATGAATTATTTAAACGAAGCCCAAGTCCGCAAAGCGGCGAGGCATGGCACCCCTTCTTCCTCTGGTGTCTGGTGAGTAAGTGGAGTCGTCTAAAGCTACAACTGCCTTATCATAAACATAATCTTGCAGCAATAAATCAAACATTCTGCTAAAACTGTGCACGAAGATTGTGAAATGATTCTATAATTTCCTCGAGCAAAGCAAAACAGAAAAAAAAAACAGAAAACAGAAAACACAAGAGAGTAAGTAATAAGTAACGACTGTATTTACCTACACACCTTTTATGCACCCCCTCGCTGAGTAACCTTTGCCACCCACGTAAGGACAATAATCGTAACGACTACGACGATGATGATAATAATGATGATGGCATAGAGATGATAAGATGAAACGGAAATAGCATTTTTAATTGCTGGGACAGTAGTTGAAAATAAAGAGAAACAAAGACAGAGATAGACTACCGTATTTATTGTTAAGCAAACAACCTAGGGGTGGCTTGAAGAAGATAAGGGTGAGGGTAAAAACTTGCTAAGATGGTTAAAAAACCCACATGTGAGAGCATTCAGAGCTTACCTTCGAGTTTATGCTGAATTTTCCGAAAAAAAAGGGGAAAACGAAGCCTGGGCCGAGGGTGAATCGTAACCCCCA
Source organism: Volucella bombylans (assembly GCA_949129095.1). Classification (NCBI taxonomy): domain Eukaryota; kingdom Metazoa; phylum Arthropoda; class Insecta; order Diptera; family Syrphidae; genus Volucella; species Volucella bombylans. Next base: position 19,391,888 of record OX422142.1, on the reverse strand, counting down.
TCACCACCATGATGGTACGAGATTTTCATTTTTTTTTTTCCGTTTTTTGGTTTTTGAAAATGCAAATGGACTTTGTAAAACGGTTGTGGAATTTGTAAGAGCAATTGTACGGGTAAAAGGTGGATGTTGTATATTCAAAAGGTGGAGCAGACAGTCTCCGCTACAAGATACAAGATAATAAAAATATTCTTAAATTTATTTTTTTTTCTGATCGAAATGACAGTAAAATATGGGCAATACCAGCGATCATTGTCCATGTTTTGCTTAGGAAAAATTACTTTTCTAGGTGGTTCTAGTAAGTAATCGAATAACATGGCACACAGTGTGGCTATTAGTAAAAGAGTAGGTGACAAAATCAACATTATGCCAATTGTGCAAGTTTAGAAAAGCCTATTTGTTTAGTGGAATAAGCTTTCGCATAGAAACGTTACTGCTTTTATAAACGAATTCATTAGTTCCATTCAAGAATCTAGATTTACTGCAGAACTAACTTAGTCAAACTGTTTTACCCTTGTGTTCATAAACGTCAGCATATCGTCATACTTGTGCGTATTAGTTAGGCGTTTCAATTGTGGCTGTAGATAATGTTAGAGAATATTAGTGCGGAATGGTTTTGAAAGAAAAGATGTAAGAACCATTGAAACAATATCTAATAAAAATAAATAACCTTTTTATTTAAAAAAAAACAGATCTAGGATTTGACTGAACGTTTTTGAACGCAAAACAATTGACTGTCAAATTAAGATATGTCTGCGCAGTGAATGCGTTCAAAGAGGGCCCAAGAACAGGTCTGGGATTGGAATTTTTTTATTGACGTTTATGAATTCAAGCATTTCTTCAGCACACTTGGATCCATTCTAGATGCCTAGTAAAGTATCTCCTTCATACTCATATTATTAATTTCATTCTTTGAGTTTTCTTCTGACAGAATCGAATTTTCGATGTCCACGGCTCCTGCTTTATGCACATGCCTTCGAGCTGTAGTATGACTGCTTGTTGATTGACATTAGCTCTTACTAAATTAGCCGGGCTAGAAATATAAGATATTTGTTTCGATGTCTCTAGGTCCAGTCGGTCTAAAGAATGATGCGTAAACTCTGCTTGATGTTCCGAAAGTATGGTACCACTCACATGTATAACAATTCTTAGTGATTGAGCGATGAGACAAAAAGAATGAAATATTCAAGTGAAGAACCACAATCAAACCATACAAGCGTGTGTTACGTGAAATTGGACAGCAAAATTGATAAAGTGCGTCTGGAGTTAGAATATTTGTATTGCAAAAAAAAAAGCGAAGAAAGCGCTAGCTAAAGGAAACGTAGCCGTAGAGACTTTTTACACAGTGTAGGCAAAAATCTGGACCAATCGATAAAACAGGTGTCAAGCCTCAAAAAATTTCCAGCGTCGAAGCACAAGCAAATGAGCTAATACTTTAAGAATTGCTGCTCAACGAAAAAAAAAGTCGCAAGGGACTTAATCACTGAATTTTTTACATAGAAGATGGTAATGAACTAATAATACTAATACTAATAAAATTTGCTCTTCGTTACATAGTAAGATTCTATTGGTAGTCGCGCATGAAGAGAAAATAGGATTTTACAGCAAAACTAATGTCACATATGCTTCAGTGAGGATGGAAACCCATAGCGTTGGAAAGGAAATATCATAGAACCTTCTTGTGCCACTGTATAAAGGCAAAGACGACACGAGAGACTGTATCATCTAACTATGTGTGAAGCTTATGTCCAATAGAAAGTCGACAGAGTAAGGCACATAATCAATTTTCATGGCAGTCGATTTCAATTTGTGTGAAGCTTATAACCCTACAGGTCGATATAAAGACATGCTGCACCAAACAGTCAATCTTTGTGGATGCATTGAACACTTGTGGATTGTGTTAGCTCCAAAAATGGCAATTTTGCTTGTTGACATAGCCGCTGAGCCAAAAATATGCCTCGTCGGAGAAGATGATGCGATCCCCAATTCAGCTGATCGGCGCGGCGCCTTCGAAACTGCCTGCTACGGCGGCTTTGTTTTCTTCATTTCGCACCAATCTCCAGTTGGTTGGTGGCTTAATATCCAAAAGAGTGTACTCACTCTCAAACTTTTCCACAGTGCGACGAATTGTCTGCACGCTGAATCCATGAAGACGACCGACATCACGACGAAATTCACGTTTCGTATTTTCGACTGAGTCAGAATTTCCACAAATTTTTTTGATCATTTCCGGACTTTTGGCAAGCGTAAAATGATACATCATGAAATGGCAAAACTTAGTGAATACTTTTGCGGTCCCGTTGTGCATCATTTTCCATTACTTTTGTCGAAGCTCTTAGCGATAAATATACCACTTCTTGGCCGATGTGATATTTAGCGGCCCCTAAGATATGTGTGTTTGTTTGTTATAGGCCCTTACCTTCAAAAAGCTTAAAAAAACAGCTCTGGGGGTAAAATCAATCTTATGAGACAGTGTAAATCGATAAAATGAAAGATTTAGCAACCGGAAAATGCTTGCTGCAAAATACCTACTGACGAAAGGCCTGCATGTTCATCCAATTCCTAAATGTTTGGCAGCTGGAAGTTGTTAATCATGATAGAGAGTTATAGAGTTCACCACCAGTAATAAGACTGCCGAGAACGCCAATCACCTTTCTTTCGATCGTACAGTCTGCGCCAAACCGTGACAGTCTCTTCGAGGTGAGGAGCTACATGCCGCTATGTTTGCTCAGTTGATGAGTGCAAATGTCACCTGTCTTAACCATACGTTGTCTAGAAAGTCGTAGTACATCGTACATGATGCCCAATCAGACAATGTATGTACTCGTAATATTGTCAATAAATTAACGCGAAGCACAACAAATGATATCGAAATTGTTGGGCTACCCTAGGCCCAACGCAGAGGAGAGTTACCCAGAGCTACAACTGCCTATGATTGGGCACTTTAAAAACTTCCCTCATTAATGGGATTTGGTGGTGAGGTCAAAATTTCAACAGTATTCCTTGTTTAAAAACCACACATCGCGGTCATCTGTCTGGGAGCTCCATTCATCGGAAGTAGTGTAAGATCAAAGCTGAATACAAACGGTGAGGATCTCCCGTCAAGTATGATTAGAAAGGTCTTTTGATCAACCAGAAATTTAATACAGAACTGAAACATTAACGGAAATTGTTAGTAAATCCACAACCCCAACGATTCCGGTTTCCTAGATAAAATCAATAAAAGGCCAAAAGGCCTGTGATCTGCCAGAGCTATACTGAGATGCACTCTTGACTTAACTATCTAAGGACACAAATTCAAAACCTTTGTTCTCTACGACATTCTGACTGTAATCTGCAAAACCCACTTTCATGGATAAAACTTTTCCAACACTGCCATGCTCTAGGCTGCCTCTTTTCCGTCTGTTCAAAAGAACGAAAATTGTTGAAAATTTATTCGAGAACATTTTATTGAAAGGCAATACGCCTTAGGGTGATGTTGGAGGTTAAACATTTTCATTCCACCTATACTACACCAACTTCTAATTTCGCTTAAAAAAAAAAACTAAGCCACATTCAACGAACGAAAGAGCAACAAACAGTAAACTCCTACCCCTACCTACGAACTTAAATTTAACATTGATCAGCAAGTTTCGTTAGAGGCTGGAATATATTTGAATAATTCATCTACCAATCCTCAACCCCTTTGGCCTTGTTTTTCTTCATCATCTACTACCACTACATCGACTACCCTCCCTTTTAACATGTATCTCATTAACCCCAATTTTGTCTCTTGCTCTTTACCGAAATATTTAAATACGAAAAAACCCAACACAGAATTAGAACCAGAATGAGTGGAGAAGAAAAAAACAAACATCCCACCAGCTCGTGCCCTATAATTTTCCACCCTTCTCAAAATCGGTGACACACTGTTTTCTGTTCTCTGTTTTCTGTTCTCAGATAAATAAGGACAGGACCAGCGAAAGGTGGAAGCTCAAGTTAAAGTTGATGCTCAAGCAGTACATGCCCATACCAGGCCTATATTGGTCTCCGTATATATGTACGTATATACTCGTACCTATGTTACATACAATTAGGACCGAACGCACAAATTGAGAGATTTTTTAGAGAAAGAGAAATTACTCTACAACAGAACCCTTCGACACCGACATTCGACAAAAGCAAACCTCTTCGATGAAGGACAACAGTTCAAGGTGTACTTCTCTACCCTTTTGGATATAAATCCGAGCTTTTATTACGTGTTAAGTGCTATCTGCAATTTGCTTTCGTAAATATTTAATCGTTCTCGCTACTAAAGGGATACAGATAAACTGACACAAATACACACTTCACAACACCAGAGTTTGGAATTTAGATCTCTCCTGGATGCATTGTTAAGAGTTAAGTGTTACCGGGTAGCAAACCAAAAATAAAAAAAAAAATAAAAATAATCGAGCTTACGTAATGAAAAGGACGCTCACTGAGGAACATTAAATCGAAAATCCAGCCTCAAGAATTTGGAATGGAGAACTTTTGGTGGAAGGAAACGATAATGTATAGCCTCGCCCAGCTAACGTTTAGTGGCAGTTTTATTGCATATTTAATATACGAGAATACATATCGTATCTTCTTTTATTCGAATTTACGATGATAAGAGGCTATCGGGTGTGGGTGATGGTGGCAGTGGAAATAAGTTACGCTAACGCACCCAAAAGCAAAAAGTTTCTCGTATGCGAATGAAATTTTACCACCATATGGTTGGCAATAAGGAGATAAATATTTCTCTCTATGAAGAGTGATAAATGAAGAAAATGTAGGTGATTCCAAGGACGCAACTAAGGGCACAGGACTAAGTTTGGAAATAAGGTGCTGACTTGGAACAAAGAATGCCTTCACAAGCGGGTTCATTTATAAGAAGATACATTAGGTATTGTTTTTTATTGCTGAGTATATAGTTTCATCATATTTCAATAGTCCTTAGCTGAACCAATTTCAGTCTGAAAACTTTGCAAAGGATTATGCTATGTAGAACGATTAAAGAGAAGGACCAGGGCAGTGACCGCAGAACAAGTCTTACCGAACCTTGTAAGCACGTTTGGAGATTTTTTTAAATATATATATGTAAATCACCAGCCTCATGTACCACACCTTTTAAAATAAAAAGAGTAAGCTAGAAAATGTTGCAGTGATGTCACTCGAGATAAGTATATTGTACTCTCTTTCCAAAGTCTAATCTTAGCTATAAATTTATTGGTGTAAGTTGAAAAGCACAATAACAAACTTGTTGGAATATCGCCCTTTTTACAGGTTATTACCAGTTCAGTGAATGGAGAATAGTAGTTCTTTATATAAGGCTTTCAACAGTGAGTAAGCCCATGTTTACAAGAGTGGGCTCTACAAAGGGTCCTAGTCGGCAAACATGTGGAATGCCTAATGCCTGGCAACGTAGTTGATGCCTTACATTTTGGCTGTATTGAAGGAATAGAAAAGCGACCAGCTATTGAAGACAGCAGTTGCGTATTCTCGATTGAATAGAGGAAATCATCAGCCTATTATTACTTTTGAGCAGCCGAGGTGGAAATTTTAGATAGCAACAGTCTGAGACTTGGCTTCGTGGTGATTGTAAATGGAATTCTTATTTCGAAGCAAATTCAAATTATAGAGCCCTATTTAAACGTAAGAACAAAATCTACTTTGAAGCAGAAAAAAGCTGAATGGCGCGATGTTCGGGAATTTTGGAAATACGAGTAGGTAGCGTGATTAAATGGGAAAAATACATTATCAATCCGAAGCTCAGTTCTGACGATCTAGCAACACACTTCAGTATATCGCATTTGAAGTTGCAAAGTTGCAGGATACGATCGAATTCCCGTGGAGTTCTATAAGTATGACACAAATGGAATAATAAATAAACTCTATGTTGTTATTAACATCATCCTGGAAGGTGGGGTAATTCCCAAGCAATTTAAAAAAACCTTTGATTTTCCCAATTCATAAAAATGAGTGCGACTAAACTCATAGATTGCTCCGAACAATCTATTAACTGATAATCAAGCTGATTTTAAAGCGGGATATTCAACCACTGATCATATTTTCTAAGGAGCGTTGCGGAGTCATTCCCATGGAGAAATAAAAAAATTTAAGTATTTTTGATTGACTTTAAAGCAGCATTTAATACGGTAGACCAATCTGCAAACTTGTTTATGGAGTGCTATCTGAAGGAGAAACTTGTAAATGCTAAAAGTGCAATGAGTGCAATATGGAAGAGATATTTTGCCAACAAAAATATTACGCACAGCAGTATATATCAAATTTTCAACCCAGTTGTTTTATGCAACGCAAATGTGGGGGTGTAAGCAGTATGAAACGGTGGAAAAGTTGTTGAGGTATTTCATTACAAAAATATTTCGCCTTCCTTCAAGTACATCAAACTATATGAAAGTGTTGTAAACGGGCTTTTCTCCACTCTTCATAACAGCATTAAGTTTACAAGTGGATTACATCTTAGAAGTCCTTAATATACTTAATGTGAACTTGAAGCAATATAATACAACACGCTGACGCCAATATATAAGTCGCTACCTCATATGTGACGCAAAAGACAATGTTTTGAATGACGTAGAGAGCTAACCTAGGTAGAGAATGTCTGCATTCAAGAGAATGACTGTACTATGGCAAATGAAATCCTTAGCAATGACTGAAGATTTCAGATTTCAAGTGAATCGTATAATATTATGGTTGAAGTGACACTTCTCCATATTGAAAACCCACGATTTTAAGTGAAAACTATTCTGACAAGAGGAATAAGATCCGAGAAGCAGGGACGCTTCTTGTTAAATGCTTATTAAAACAAAGGTACTGTCAAGAACACACGACGTTCTATATTATATTTTTCTATGATATATAGATTCTTATATTAATTTCCACTTCAAGGCCACTACCGATTTTATTTATAGCCACAATGAGTGTGGGAAATTCATCTGTCCTAGATAGCTAACGCCTTTGAACTTAATATGTCGCGTGCTAACTGACACAACAATGTCGATTACTTCACAGTGCAGTATTCGGCTATATATAGAGCTTGTCACCAGTGAAGATCCTTTGGAAATACGCGGCTACGTTCGCTCTGGTTCTATAATATTAAAACCATACGTTTGCTTAAAGGGAAATGCTTCTCGGACAGAATTTTCAACAAATTTGTGCATGTCTTATGTAAACGTCATCCGACCCGAGGACGCCAGAGCACGGATTTTAAGCCAAGAGAGAAATATGGTAAAAAAGATTCTCAGGATGTGGAGCAGATCGTGTGGAAGACCTTAATATATAACTTCCATTCTCGTTATGTAAACTAACGTTTACCTGACAAAAGGAGAAAAATGTAATTATATGGATGCAGTGAATCTCTAAGTTTGCAGCGATATCCATTTTGTGTTTAGAATTTTGTAGAGCCTTTGAACCACTTCCAAACTAGTTTGACGATGCACCACATCTCCGAATGTACAATAATTGTAAGACCAAATAAATGTTCTGGGTCACATATAGGGTTTTCCAATAAGGACTTGACAACGTTTTTTTGAATAAAAAGAAAACCATTTGAGATATTTCAAAGAATTTATTATCGGCTTGAAGTACAATCAAAACATTTATGAATGGAATTCGACTTCGTTCATATGGCCACGGCGGGTACGTTTGCAGCGGTCGATTCGTTGGACCCCATTTTCTACGAATCAGCCACACATTCTATTTTGCGTTCAATGTTGGCTTTGAGTTCTACCAAAGTCGTCGGCGTGTTGGCATAAACCAATGACTTAACGTAGCCCCACAGAAAATAGTCAAGCGGCGTTAAATCGCATGAACGAGGCGGTCTATCGACTCGCCCATTTCTTAAGATAACACGCTCACCATACTTACTATTCAATAAATCGATCGTAGCGTGTGCTGTGTAGCTTGTGGCCTCATCCTGTTGAGACGACATGTCGTCCAAGTCCATATCTTCCAATTCGGGCCAAAAATAATCGATGATCATGGCGCGATAACGCTGACCATTCACAGTAACGTGACGATCGTTATCGTTGACGAAAAAATGTGGCCCAATAACGGCGCCGGCATGCAAACCGAACCAAACAGTTACCTTTTGTGGATGAAGTGGGGAGTCATGAAGCAGATGTGGATTTTCACCCGACCAATAACGCATATTTTGCTTATTGACGAACCCGTTGAGCCAAAAATGAGCTTCGTCACTGAAGATGATTTTGCGATGAAATTCATAATCTTGGCGCATCTTCTCCAGAACTCAATTGGAGAACGTACGTCGCTTCAAATGGTCCATCGGCTTCAATTCTTGAATCAGATTGATCTTGTATGGGTGTAAACCAGGATCCTTACGCAAAATACGCTATAATGTGGTCGAAGCGATGCCCAATTCTTGAGAACGCAGTGGAATTGACTGATTTGGATCGTTTGCTACGGACGCCTGAACGGCTACGATATTTTCGACACTTCCACCAACCCGTTGGCTCACTGACACGGCAACATCACACAACGAATATGTAGACTCAAATTTTTGCACTAAACTTGTTATTGCCTGCCTACTAGGGCGAGAATTACGACCGAAAAGTGGAGTTAACGCTCTTAAAGTTGCAGTCACCGACTCCAAATTTCGGTAGAAAATTTTTATAATGTGCAGACGTTGCTCGTTCGTGTGCTTTACCATGATGAAAATGTTGAGTTTACTGAATAAATTGACAGTTAAAGTTTGATGATTAGTGAAAGAGTGCGTTCACAAATTAAATTCAAAATTGTCAAGTCCCTACTGGAAAATCATTTGTTATATTGTTATCAAGGGAAACAAGAGCGTTGATGAACTTCTCAGGCACATACTGGGAGAGCACTTCGCTTGGTCTGAGCCTGCATCCTCAATCATGGTTTTTGCACTGACAGTTGGGTTTCTCGTGAGCATGGTATGTCATATGACTCTCAATGTTTCTAAAAGCTCTGCGGTGTTCTTTCTGTCCTAGAAAAAACTGAAGGCTGCCTTTTGGCATCCTAACAAAAGATCTTCATAAATGTGCTACAAATAATGAGGGTGAGGATGACACACGCTTGTATTTTTAAGTGCTCTTGCGATAGCTGCTGCTACTGTAGGGCAAGAAAAGAGAGACTTAAAAATTAAGTTGAAAGAAATCTATAAGAAGCGCAATATTCCAGGCTTTTAGTCTTAGCATCAGACGGGCAACAAATTTAAGTAAATTGCCTAACAAGGCTGAGTTTTTTAATAGGGGGTTATTGGAGGTTTTATGCGCATTTGAGGGTCTGATCGCTGTCTGTCAGATAATTAATAATTCTAGAAAAATGTATCAAGTTCTCGTTTTCTTAGAAGTAAAAAATGGTTCACCACAGGGCTGCGGATTGAGACCAACAGGGTTTTCCATAAATTTTCATATGAAATAGCAAAGTCATTTTTGTCTTCTAAGTACTCAAAATGGTCCTTTTTCTCATATGCTTTGTTCCTCCTGTATAACCCTAAAGAACACCACAAACCCGAATATTCAATATATTTCAGTGCAGTTGCTTTGGGTGAATAATTATTTGTGTTGATGATATGGTCGAAGAAAATTTATACCAAGATGACGAAAATAATCAGAAAACATACATCCAATTAGAAGAACTAGGAATCAGAATTATCCAACTGAACTAAGTTAATTCAAATTGAATGTTTCGAAGTGTCTTCGCCAGAGGCTGTACTTCGTAGTGGTAGTAAGAAAATAAGTCAAGGAATAGCCTTAGATATTCAAGTTATCCCTTATTAGAAAATTCATACATAAAATTACTTTGTTACATACCTATTCAAGCAAGTAGCAGTGAATAGATGTTAAGCCAAAAACTTACCTGAAAAGAGAAAAAATAAAAAAGATTAAAAAATTAATTGACTTTTTTTTCTAATTTAAGGAAGCTTTATATAAAATATATATTTGTACTGAATTTAGAAACAGACAGATAAATATGAGATGTACTGACTGAACTCAACCATGTCATACCATTCGTTCGACAGAATCAGTGTCAGAACAAAAAACTGAGCCCGAGAAGAAAGACTACAATTTCGTAATATGTTCCATTTCGCCCCCTAGCAAACACAAGCTGGTCACTCTAGAAGATAGTTTACATCTAGGTTATGAAATGAAACGGCTATTCTAGTTTTTGACACTTAAAGAACGATTTTAGATCTACTAGCAAATTCTCTAAAGCTTCTATAATATATTTCCAAACATAAGTTTTTATTTTTTTTAAATAAAATAAAATTAACAAAAATCAATTGTTTTGGTTATGTAATGACTTTATTAGAAAGAGCGAACATGCCCAATAGTTATAGAATACGATTTCATTCATGCGGCTGCCTCGGCTGGCTTCGTAATAGGGCGTCCTCTCAATTTTCCAAGACCGTTTCAGGCTCTATCTCACGAATGGCCCGGACGATATCCACTTTAAAGTCTCGAATCGTTTCGTCTGGAAAACATCGGAGCACCCCACAAAAAAGAGTTTAAAGGGGTCAAATCGCAGCTCTGAGGTGGTCAATTGACATCGCCAAGGCGGCGATAATATGATTACCGAACTTAGAGCGCAAAAGATCGATTGTTTGACGGGCCATCGTGCTGAAACCAAAGATCGTCCAATTCCAAGTCTTCAATTTCAGCTATTTCATTAATCATGGCTCTGTAGTGCTTACCATTGTCTGAGATCGCGTTTCCAGCAGCATTTTCGAAATAAAATAGGCCAACGATCCACTCCAAACTCCGCACCAAACTGTCACTCTCACCAGATGCATTAGCTTCTCGACAATCATGTGCGAGTTTTCCGATCCACAGATGAGGCAATTGTACTTGTTATCATAGCCTCCAAGATGAAAATGCGACTCAATTGTTCGGCCAAATCTAACATTCAATTCAAATTGGTGTAAGGCCCAAACTGAGAAGCGATAACGAAGCGGATGGTCTTTGAAAGGGAATAATCTTTGTTCAAAATTCTCATCAGGCTGGTGCGTGAAATGTTGAGTTGTTGGTATCGATGACGAGTTGATGTTCCTGGATTGAGTCGAACACTCTCGGCCACAGAAGCCACATTCTCATCGGTAAGTATGGTTTGACGGCGTGGACTGTAAGTGTTGTCTACAAACAAGCCAGCTTCACGAACTTTTTGCACAAACTTGCGTACAGCCGGCTTCATTTCGGCCACAACTTCTTTTCAATAAACGTACTGTTTGAGCAATACAGCACTCACTTTTGACATAAGTTTGCAATATTTACCAACGTTGTTCAAGCGTAAGGCTATTCATTTTATTCTGCTAAGATATAATATTGACTGATGGTCAGCATTTCGATGGGGAGGGAGCTGTCAGTATCAAAATAACATATAATTCAAAAAGAAAATTGTAGTTGGTTGTTATTGAGCTAAAAGCTATATACTACAATGAACCTACCACCTTGATCAAAAGTTCCCGGAATAACCACCATGTGGCGCTCCCATTTTTCCGATGTGAGTTCTGTTAAGTTGGTATTAATGTTGTTGTCATTTAATGGGGTGCGAACGTTGGAAATGTTGGAAAAGTGTTTCGGCAACGACTCTCTAAAGAAAACGGTCGTTTACCAGCGGTTCAAAAGTGGTCAATCGAAGATGATGAACGCGGTGGCAGACCATCGACATCGAAAACCGACGAAAACTTTGATGGAGAATACGAAATGTTGGTCAATAACCGCAAATTAACCATCAGAGAGATAGCGGAGGACTTAAACATTGCCTATGGATCCGTCCAAGACATTTTGGTTAATAATTTGGGTTTTCGTCGTGTAGCAGCAAAATTGGTGCCAAAAGACCTCAATTTCATGCAAAAGAAGAGACCGTGTTGACGTCGCGAAAGAGATGATTTGCGAGCCTGAATCCGATCCCACATTCATCAAAAGGATCATTACTGGAAACGAGACGTGGGTTTATGAGTACGACACGCAATCCAGACATAAGGCAAGTGAATGGCGTTCACCAACCGAGCCGAGACCAACAAAACCACGTCGTTTTCAGACAAAAAAGAAGGCAATGCACACGGTTTTCATGGATTACAACGGTGTAGTGCATCATGAATTTTTGCCAGAAGGCCAGACAGTAAACAAAGAGTATTATTTGGGCGTTATAAGACATCTGCGTGAAGAAATTCGCCGAAAGAGACCAGAATTGTGGGCAGAAAACTCGTGGAATTTACACTATGACAACGCACCGTCGCACAGTGCCATCATTATTCGTAATTTTTTGATGAAAAATGCAACAAATACCATCCAACAGCTACGGAGTGCACCTGATTTGGCTCCCAGTGACTTCTTTCTGTTCAATCGAGTTAAAAAACCACTAAGGGGAACGCGTTTCAGCAGCCGAGAGGAAGTAATGGAAAAATCGCAGGAAGCACTGATGGACATACCGAAAACCGAATATAAGAAATGTTTCGAGGATTGTATCAAGCGCTGGCATAAGTGTGTTGCAGTCGATGGGGATACTTTGAAGGAGACAATATAGATTTAGATGAATAAACTTGTATTTTTAATTTTCTGAATAAATTCCGGGAATCAAGGTGGTATTTATCGCACTTGACAGCTAGCTTATTGTCGTTAATATCGAGGACTCACAAAGTAAGGGAAGCCCGCTCCTCACTCCTCAGAAGGTGATAATTGTCGCCTTTTACACATGATACCCACTCTGCAGACATGTGTCAGCTTAAATTGTTTTGAATCCCGATGCACTTGTATTTCCTTTTCCACTTCTTTACTTTATGGAAAATTGGTATAAAAATTGCACTCCATATGAGTAAGAAAATGAGAACTTTCCATGACTCCGAGATAGAATAAGCGGCCAACTAGTCTCATACTACTTACACTCTACATGAAACAAAGCAATGTGCTTTAAGCTCTTAATGTAGCCCCTGTTAGTGAACGTGTGGCGAAAGACCCAGAATTGTCAATGCGGCCGCAACAGTTTGGGGTTTTCAAAAATATCACAACCTATACTCGCATAAGATACAGCAGATGAAGGAATTAAAACCACGAGATCATGACTTGAGACGGGAATTCGAGGATTGTACTCTTAAGCAGCTTGAAATCGACTCGGAATCTAATCGAAAAATGGTAACTAGGCCCACTTTGAGCTCAATGGGCTTCTCATCGAAATCGTACGTTCTTAGGCCACTGGATTAATTCTTTTAGGGATGTGTACTCGTATGCTGATAAACAGCAAACTATTCAGGGTTGAAACTTAATATTTATTACGTTACGGGGTAAGTCGGTACGGTTCGGTCAAAATACTGGTTTCGTCTTGTTCAAAACATAGTCTTTCCAACCATCTTTCTTAGTGAACAAGCTCAAGCTCAATTCCTGTTGTTTTGGCCTACAAAAAATCAAGTTATTTAACCCTTTAAAAAACTTCTTTACAACCATAACCTGAATTACTTGTCTACCCGTATCTACATTGAAAAGCTTAAACCCATGGAAGATCCTTTTATCATTTTACAACTTCTTTTGAGCTCTTTTGAACTCAGATATCTCGATATTGTCCATCTTATTCTCGAGTTATACAAATACTAGAATATCTTGAAGCTCTCTGTGGAAGGTGGTTGAGGTAATCAGTGCCGCTTTAGCACCTAAGAAACTTGCTTTACGGAAGTTGTTTTGATTGATAGGGAATCATTATCTAAGAAACTCAGAATCAAGTGAATAAAGCAAGTCTAGCTAACCCCCAAGTGTCAGACCAATATTGAGGAAAATACTTCCCTTGATAAAGACTAACAGTCAGGACACTCAATGCAATTTTGTATATGTCAAATGTATTTTGTTAGCTTGACGAGGTTCACACTTATCCGCTGTGATTTGAATTTCCGCTAATTTTACCTACCTGCAACGCATATGAACATTTGTGTACAAAAATAATCTCAACTATACAATTTAACGTCATTCGTCGACAGTTGTACATAAAGCTGCTGCTCTTTCAAAACCTCTCTGACGGAAACCTTTCAATACTTCGCCCTTATCCACTGTGAAAAGATCAATGAATTCCAATTGGAAAGCATGTCCTGCTGTCGCTCTAAGATATCAATTTCATGCTAAGGCTCTAAATATTTAATTAGGTATCCCGCCGTCACACACTTGTCAGTTCACCTACCAATCATTGACAAGGCCCAAATACTTTGACCTACTTCGTCTGACTTGTATTTCATTTAATTCGTCATGTTTTCTATTTTCTCCCCTCTTCTTAGTCCAATTCTCAATTTGCAGTCACTAATCGAATGCACTCGAGCGCGGGACCATGTATAGAACATCCCACAAGTCATTCGACATGCAACTAAAGTACTCGTACATGTCTCTCTTCCTTTGAGACAATTTGAACAAGTGATTATCCTTGGGATACGAGTTCGAGTACGAGTACAAGTACCATATAGTACATACCAAATGACGACACATCGGTCGGTATCCTTTTCAATAATGATGGCTTCTTGGTGCGTTTATGCATTGCACTGAGGCCTTTTATCGCAGAAGACGGAAGTCAACACGCGGTTCAAATTTTCCTTTCGAATTATCTGTTAAATCGATACTCGTAGGTACTTTTTCTGACATAGATACTTTAACTTTAACTTCTATCATACTTCGATTTTGATTTCGATTACTCTTCACAGAAAAGCGGGTTATGACCGATGGAGAAAAGTAACGCGTAAGATTGCGTGCTACAACTTTTTATGACCACCATACAGATACCAGTTATTGATTTTTAACCTCAAAATTCGATTTGAAATTGTATCTATGAAGGATAAGTGTGTTTGTAAGAAAGTATTGGTATCCTTTGATGGGGCCTTAAATATCTGAAATTTGTTTGGGACCGACAGTGAATAGCGCATCTTGTTGCCAATAAATTTCAAATCGAGTCCGGGAGCTCATGCAATAAATTTTTGTTTTCTGTTTTTTTTTTTGCAGGCCAAAAAAAAAAACGAACCGAAATAGCGGTGAAGACCGACCGAGCTTAGTATTAAATTTTAATGAGGGTCAGTGGTTAAAAAGGCCGAGCATTATTAGGGTTTCATTGAGAATGACCTATACCCGAGTTATTTTCACGCTGATGGTAATGGTAGTGGTGGTGTAACGCAGCGAACCATAAGTCAACGGCCATGATGGTGTAGAGTCCTCGAAATGGTTGGAAAAATGAATGCCAAGGATATGAACGCATTTTTGAAGTATCTTTATGCGTACCGGGTAAGAAACGGAGGGAGGAGATATTTTATGAGCTAAAAACGAAAATTTTGATGTTACGACGAGTATATCTACGGTTGTATGGGTTTGTAATCACATCACGACGTGGCCGTGATGATGATTTTGACTGTAATAGGTAGGAGGGAGAGGTAGGCTAAATATTTTACAGTACGCGTAAATATCCTTGGCAATAAAAATGGGCTACTTTCTTTTGGGTGGGGTAGAGTTTTCAGAGTACCTAAGTAACCCCCCCTTGGCATCAAGCTCAAATTGCTTGGTATTTAGCCGTTGGTGAGTGAGGGTTCTTTGAATGAAAAGGTTTCTTTTTTATGACTTTTTTTTAGATACGTTTATATGTACGTGTTGGATGGGAATTTAAAGCAATTTCGTCAATATTGAAAGGAGTTTTGGGGTGTGGTTTTTAAAGCAGTCTACGGGATTGAGTTTTAGATCAACAAATTGAGTTTTAAAGGTCATCAGCAGACTCAAAGCAACAGAAGGGGGGGATAATGTACATTTTGATGAATACAAAATCGGCCAGGTTCATTTCATTAATTATGAAAGGCCTCTACTAAGACATCCACCTCTGGTCTTAAATCTCTAATCTCTAATCTGTAATTTCTAGCCTTTTCATCCCTCAAAAAATTATAATGAAAACGCACTAAGAATTTAATACATACCAATCGAAGATTTGGAGAATGGCCAACATTTCAAAAGATGTGTGAGAAGTTACCATCATTTTGTCTTTTTAATTTCAATCTTAAAATCAGTTTCGACCTGTCACCTAATGGTTTATCGGTAAAAGACGTAAAATATCTGAAACCGACTCCTTAGATTAGATAATCGGATAAAATCACCTTCTGCGTTGTCCGTCGGTGATGCCGAGATTGTGAACAGATTCTATAAAGTGGTTGCATTGGGATCTACTTCCCTACTTAAAGATATCAGAAGTTATCCGGTGCATTGGGTAAATTATAAAATTGATTAGTTTGAATATTTCTGACGTAATGCATAAATACCAAATACAATACCTGTAATACCAAAATAGATAGTCGCTAGCATCAAGTACTCTCTTTTAGAGTACTCTTGATACTAGCAGTATATAACACAATTTTAGTAGGCTTCGCCAAATTAGTATTGTATATTTTAAAAGTCCTAGCAAATTGCAAATCTCGTAGTGAAACCCATGTCAACTTTCCTTGTCATATGACAGGATAACTATCGGTTAGATGTGACCTTTTGGCAACCTTTGACTACGGTACGTTTATATCACATTTTTAAACCTGAGGAGCCTCTCTTATTAACGAGAAGATGGTCCTCAGCTGATTGAAGCAAAATGTTGAGACCTGGTGTGTACAATTTAAAAGCCGGAAACCCACTCCAGCAAAACAGCTGTAAATGTTTCAAAGATCGACGTATTGCTAATGTCAACACCTGCTTACATGTGTCAACGGAAACTCTGTTTGACAATGCGAAAAAAGACTTCCACTGTCCATTAGGCGTAGTGCAAAGCTCAGACACAAAATAGTTCATTATACGAAGTGTGTTAAGTTCCCATCCGGTCTCATAACTTTGGGAAAGGTTACTGCCACAAGCGGGAAAAAATATTTTTATAAGATGTAAAGAGATCACAGCACAGTGGATCGAAGTGCATAGTAGACTGACCTGAACATAATGCCTGGTACTATGTATAAAGATAGACAGTAAAGTTAAGCGTACAACGTAGTTAAATATATATACAATTTAACAGAACAAGCCGGTGCGATAGCAGGGCCATCCGTGGATGAGAATCAGCTCAGTGGATAGATGGATACTGCAACAATTCTAATTTTGATTACCGTTTCGGAGTGAAAATCTCTTGAGCAACTCTCGGCTTCTCTGAAAACGCAAATATAAGAGCCGAGATTAAAGCATTCAAGTACGGCCGGGAACTGGTCAACGCCCAAGTATAGTACATCAACAGCGCTAGTTTTGAGACTATTTTTGGAGAAGGGATGTTGTACATATACGACCATTTGTAAATATGGTGAAAATAATAATAAACAGTACTCTGCTGAAAAGAAGATAGAGAAGGTTGACAGTTTCCCTAGGCTAGAAAGAACTGTCGGTACCGTGCTTGATATGAGCGGCGGAAGCAAAAAATACGTTCTACGATGCTAACATAAGTAACGTTAAAATCATTAATACTGTGCCGCAGCATTTTTGGCCCAACTTTGAAGCATCATTTCTACGAGTTTACGTGCGAATTACTTAGAACGTAACCGCCACAATCACATAAAAGGTCGAGACAGTTTTCTCGCCAAACCGCATCTCAGAACAACAGATAGGTAGACAGTGGGTCCTCTGTCGTGTAGATATAGTTTCTATTAAAGCTACGTATGTTACTGAGAACTATTCCTCAGACTAGAGCGCACTTATATTTCCGATGTTTTCGAAAAAAATTTGAAAAGGTTGATTAGCTGAATTGGAGTTGTGCGTCCAACCTATTTTCGGTGGCAATGAAACTTTGACTTCTCTCTAAGGAACAGAAGTACAATATATTTCATGCTAAGACATCCCTTGTAAAGGTAGGTAAGCCACTCTTAGAGAGTTTATGCCTCCAAAATGTTTGCTGGAAATATTCTGTCAAGTACTTGCAAATTGTAAGGAGTTACAAGCTGCCGTGTTAAACTTCTTCAAAAAAAAGTGGTAAAAGATGTTGATGATAGAATGCTATCTTTAAGGGTTTCTATCGGATAGAAAATATGATTATACAGGAGTGAACTACAAAAAGGACATCCCTCCCAATTTATTCATCATTTATACAATGTAAACATGTAATTTATCCCATTAAGGCATTATTACAACCCCATCTAACAATATTGCATTTAGTTACTCATAAAATTAACGTTCAAATTTTCGTGTTAAATAAATCGCATGTCCTTTTCAATAATTACAACACTAAGGGCTCCACGTTGGGCGCCACATTCATTTTTCTATAGCCTGCAATTTCCTTAACAACTATGCCCATTCGTTATAAAAGAAAAACACATCTAAAGTAAAAAGAAAATAAGAAAAAAACGTGTTCCTTTTTATTTACGATAATAACATGAGAAGAAAGAATTATCGCGCAAGAAGAAAAACCAGTAATAAGGACTATAGAACTTCCAGTGAATTCATAAAAACACACCATCAAAATGGAGCGAGTACAATACCTACCCTCCCCCAAAACAAAAAGGAAGAGAACGAAAAAAGGAGAATAAAAATAAATAAACAAAAGAATAGCTGCTGATACAGCGAATGAATAAAAGGAACTTGAAACATAAGATGAAAACGAGCTAAGAGAGACTAAGCAGAAAACAGAAAGGAGAACAGAACAAAAAAAAAAACTAAAAGAGGATCCGGAATGTGTTAGTAATTTATAAATTGCATTCCGTTCTGTCACTTTTCATTTAGCGCTTTGATATATGAGCAATGGCGTTTGAGAATTTTCAGATTTTAAGATAAAACAGAAGAGTAAGAGAGACGAAGGAAAACTAAGGAGCTGGAATAATATTACGCAGGATAAAAATCTCAACAAAGTGGGTGGTAGGTATTCGCAGACAGTCAGAAATGAATTAAAGCTTAAGGATATAAGTTCTGAACTCTCCTTCGGTGATGTGAAAAATCCTTAAAGTAACGGAAATACGGAAATATGAAAACATTTCTTACTGTGTACGTGCGGTATGTGATGAAGTGAACGCGTGTGTGACCTAGACCTGATATCACATTTACCCAGCAATGCAGAAGAGTTGCGGGGAAATCCATTTAAGATAGTCTACTTCTAGTTCAACATTTGATTTATAATCTCTTCGTGACTTTCGAATATTGGAAAACGAGTGCGGTTCAAAAAATAGATTGAAAACTTGAGTGGGGCAATAGAAGTGGCAATTAGGTTATTAACTATATTTCAGTGCTGAACATGAAGCCGGTTCATTTCAGCAGTGAACGTGAATGTGAAGTTGGAACAATATTTATCAAAAATGTGCATCTTTTGCACATAAAATTAAAAATAAAAAGAATGTGGATCGTATTATGAAAGGTTGACAATGCAATCCACAAAGTATTTTGGGCCTAATTTGTGGTGGATTTCACAAAAAAAAATTACTTTTGGTCTTTAAGACATTTGTATGAGCGAAGTAAAATAGGCTCCAAGGACCAAGTGGTCAACAGAAGACGACAGATCTTGAAAACTTATAAGAGTACAGTTGTTTCAATGTTGCCGGGGATTCTTAAAGTTTCCCCATGGAACGATTTAAATTGATAGTCACCACAACTTGTTCATCTTCTTTTAACTCCATCAAATAATAGATCTTCCTGCGATACCCCATAAATACAACCAAACCACCAAGAGAATTCCAAGAACTACTTTCCAAGCTTCAATTCTCCATATCAGCTAAAAATTACTACTAAGTCAGTTATTGATGTGAAAGCAAATTCCAAGAATTACACTAAAACTGTCTCCGAGAACTTAAAAATGCTTCAACTCCCCTGAGGATTCAATGCTTATCTGTTTGTGTCTCTCTATCTGCCACCGCAAAAGGACGATCCCAAAAAACCGAAAATGATACACCACCATAATTCATGTCAAAGTTAACTCTTCGTTTCCACTTCTTCTCTCTATTCTACTTCACTATCGGCAAGTGAATAATGAAAATGTCCATTTGGGGTTTTCTGTCGAAACAACCCGCCTTTGGCGCCCAACTCGAAACCCCAAATCTACACTAACTCACTCACTTCGTATACATATCCCCATATAAACTGAAGTGTGTTGTAAAGTTATTAACTACCATCTAATATTTCAATCCAACAAAATTTCAACTCACTATAATTTATCATAAAAAGTACATTCGTCCTTCCTGTAACCGTTGTCCGCCGAACCATGCCACAGCTTGGGGAGCTGAGTTGAAAAATTTCATGACAAAGTGAAACCCTTAAATGATACCTCAGAACCACATCAGAACGACCGCTAACAGAACGCCAAAAGCGGAATTGTTAGTCACCCAAGCCCATGGCTCGGTTTTCCGATTCTCAAATTTCCAGAATCATTAAAAAGCAAAAGGTACCACAGCAGACATACATATATACAACTACATCACCAGTCAGACAGACATACTCGTACGTAACCATATAGACGTATGGATGGAAAAAAGATCTGGCACAACATTTATAGGATTGAAATTGTTTTCACGCTCAATATGAGGGCGGTCGCGTTTAGTTCCTGCGTGTACCACCACCCCCTGTGCCATTGAATGTTTGACGAAAAAAAAAAGAAAAAAGAAATAGAACCAAAGGACACACACATATGAATAATGAATGATATCACGTAAGTGGAATTATTTCACGCTTTCTCTTACCACATTGCTTGTGGCCCCACACCCACTCTACGACCATGCTAGTCCTTCTCTTTCAGGGAATTATCTTCTCTATGAGATATCCAAGGAAGGAGAATGCAGAAAAAAAAAATCCATTTTTTCTATATATTTATTTACCGTTATGTTCCATTGATAGGTCAGGCTTTCCGAATCCGACCGCATGTGCTATTGTGCATATTAATTTCGCTTCGGCTATAGAAATTGTTTTCGTCCTTAACATCCAGCCTGACGTCGTCTTTCGTCTTCTGCCTGCCCGCCTGCCTGCCTGCCGTTGAGCTTATTGAGCTGAGTTTCGTTCGCTATTTGCTGTTGGCTGTTGGAATTTTTGGTATTTCAATTATACTCGTAGTACTGTTAGTTATTGAAAGTAATATTTTGGCATTCTCAGCATCGCGTACAAACAGCTGTGCGCGCGTAAAACCAACTCTCAAGGATATAAAAACAAATTGCGATTAGGTTGGCAGTTGAAGGTGGTGTGGTGGTGTGATACTAACGCTGATGGTAGAATTATCCCTAAAAGCACGCTGGCGGATCTTTTTCGTTCATTTTTTTGTCTTTTTTTTTCCATTTTATATCCTGCGATGCTTCGCCGCTAATCGCTAATGTAGCTACATACGTGAGCTAGAGAACAGAATGAGTTGTTTTGTAGATTGTAGAAGATTTTGAAAATCTCATGCCTTATCCTTATCAAAAATTTACATAAATTTTATTATATCGTAACACTCATCTGTGTGACTTTACAACTTCTCAGGCTGGCTTGGCAGGAGTACAATAGAACAGAGGTGCCCTTGAGATGGTGCGCTTTCACCAGGTGACACATACGTGTACATTGGATTTTATTTTTGAAAACATTTTTTTTGTTTTTTTTCGTCGTGATATGAAAATATATTTATGAGGTGCTTAAGTGTGGAATTACAGTATGATAAGGAGAGTAGAGAGTTTGTGATGTTCAAAAATATGGAAAGAGATTGATGCCAGACTATGGAACAAACTAGACGCATTTCGATTTAAAATAAGGACGAGGTCTCACAGGTGGATTGAGAAACCATATATGTACGACTATTTATGACAATTTGTCTGAAAGTTTTGAAAAATGTTTTTGTTGTCGAATTTGCCAATAGGTTTGCGCAGCTTGAACAGCTTATTGCTCCCAATTAAATGGCACTTTTTCGCTTTCATAAAACTGAGCGCCAGAAACAATTATCGGCATGTAAACCTCTGACCATTTGTGTTCTTAACAATCGAGAACACAGCGCAATGAGTAGATACTGATAATCCCCACTAAATAAAAAGGCTTGAATACGAGTACATGATACAAGAATCGCGCTCGAAGGACCATATTAATAATACCCCTAGACTCAGGGCACTGATCAGCTTGTAAAAATGAAGTCTTGTGGTTTTTAGGGCCGGTAATTAGTCGTTTTTTGAAGTCAGGAAGCATTGTGAGGAATGAATTTACTTCCCTGTTGTGCATTTTACTCTGGACTTGGGGTGAAAGTGACTAGGAAGTCACTGAATATTTATTTATTTCAATCAGTGCACAATTTTCGTGTTTATTTTTAAGTGTTTGCTTTACTAAAAAGAATTGGTCCATCCGCAGCTACTTGTGTCATAGGAATAAATTGCAAGAGCGTGCTTTATCAAATTTTACTCTTCAGAGTGGCTAAATTCATCAACATAAGTCTCATATGCTCACGTAGCCAAAGGGTGAAGAGCGACGATGTTAATAAGGACTGATTCTATTGCCTCCTTGATAAACTCTAAGAGTAAGGGCCTATGTACCAAGTAACGATCGTTTTAGTCTACTTTATTGCTAAAACAGGAATGGAGCATTCTAAAATATATTTGTTCGCGATTCGAGTCTGCTGGAAACGATATTTGGCAAGAATCTTGGCTAATTGACACTGACGATACCGCGGATAATACGCAATTTTAGTACTTCAACATTCACAGGTATTCCGATCCACCGATTGGTTTTAGAACATTGGATGTCAAAACAGATACTCAGATCACTACAAAGATTTAGTCAAATTCATATACCTCCAAGAAAAGTTCAAGTGACCAAAAAGACCTTTGGCGGTTATGTCTCTCTCTTACCTCTCGAAGAATCCTTTGCTGCCAATACCAAATACAGAAAAAAATAGTAGGGCCACTGACAGCAGGCTATCAGAAACATTGCCTTTGATGTGCTGAATTTCCGTCTGCCACGCCAAGAAATCGCTATTTGATGACGAATGCCTATAGCAGAAATAATTCTTAAAAGTTTTACAAAGAAAACATAGTTAGTACATTCCCTATTAGTACTCAGAATTTAAAAGGAATACTTCTTTAGACTTCTTTAGGTCGAAAACGCCATAGGTTCTACTTAGAATAGAGCAAACTATACCCAAGTTAAAGAATAAATACGTTGCTAGAGCAGGTAAGGTGACAGAAAAATCCACATATTTTATCAGATTCCATTTGTATTGATGGAGAATCTGTTAGACGATTCAATAAAGACAAATATTGTCCATATAAAAAATCTTGTCAAAAAATGTTGCCAAAAGAGTCTAGGCAATGATTGCCGCAAGTAATTCGTCGGGGAGCTGAAACAACTAGGCGTGCAAAACTAGCTGACTGGGTTGGCATCCCTCAAGGGTAAAGTTCTAGTCAAAGTCAATTCTTGTAAATTTGGATTATGCATTAAAAAGTTGTGCGAGGTATTCCTGTATCTGCGTGTTATATCAGAAATCTCCTACTACAGATCATATGGCTCGAAACTAATGCAAACTAATCCCCAATAGTTCTGCCGATCAAAATTTGACCGTTCATCAAAAGGTGTGCGGATGCGATAAGTAGAAGTTTAGAGGTATAGCATTGCTAAATTATGATCCTGTGGTTTGAAAAATGTAATTATCAGCCACACGTCGATTGGATTGAAAGCAGCAGTCAAAAGGAGAAGAAGAAAACGGGGTAGAACAACCAATCTGTATTGCTAAAAGCAGGGTCAATTCTGTTAACAACTCTTTAACTTAAAAGAAGAACGATATTAGTCGAGCATCATTCCAATGATTAGTTCGTTGCCTCAACGAAGAGCTTTATTGAGCAAGGAGCCTTAGAGTTCCTACAAAATAGGTATAATACAGACTTTGATTTATACCCGTTGGGGAAATTTTGGCTCTCATGACAATATTAATATTAAAGTAGATTTGCCTATCGTACTGGGACTTCTTTTGAATACTGAGATATTTGAAGTACTCACTGTGTAGAAGATTTGTGCACAATATAATGAGAGGAGAAACTAAGCCACAAAACTTAGTTTAAGATTATTCAAAACGATGATTTTTCTGGATCGCCCTTTCGATCTAGACTCGAGACACTCTCAAACTAGTAATGATCAATGACAGTTTCATTCAGTGTTAAAATATTAAGAAGATCATACGAGTACATGACCCATGGGGGAATGCTGTCAGTGCTTTCACCATCAGCGCTTTTCCAATTCTTATGACATGAAATCATTTTGGATGGAGTACTTCAGCCATTTGGACTATAACAGTCCCAAAAATGGCAGGACCTAGTAGTTATTTGCTAAAATATCTGTCGATAAACTACATTTTCGAATTCACTTTACATATGTAAACTCAACATTTTATGATGCCAAAAAACCAAGCAAATTGCTATCGACTGCTCGACTTGGTTTTTTCTGTTGTGGATACATTTCCTCTTGATTTACGCATACGGGTATGCTCGTATATTGGAAAAATCAAAAGAAAATGACTACGTCATGTGAACCTTGTGTTAAATCGCAAGATCCTGTATATGTACATTGTTTATTTGGAATAAATGCTTGTGTCTTCAATAAAAACAAGTAAAAATGTCTCATATTTAAGCATGTTTGAAGTTCACGCTTTCAGTTAAGAGATATGAGAGATGTGATGGTTCCCAAATTCAAACACAATCGTTGCGACACTTCTCAAATTCACATCCACACCTTGTCTCTTTTTCAACTAATTACGTACGTAAATCTTGTGCGGTAACTAATTTCATCCAACTCCCAGAAGTGTGTTCCTACCTTCCATCACATACTGTTCCCATGTGTAAAGGTACGAGTATCTCCTGCCACCATCAGGCTTATAACGAACAGCTCAGCCTAAGAGAGGCTTTACGTACGTTTTTCTTCTTCAGCCTGCTCATTCATGTCATTTTATTCTTGTTTTTTTTTTTCCTCCTTTAATTTTTTCCTAAATCAGTTTTGGTCTTATCATGTGAATCCCATGCTTGCCTTTACCCTATGCCACCTATTCTACCTAATACCCCTCAGTGATATCATTGTAGAGCGGTGTATACAATATATATAAAATATGTGTTTCACACATAAAATGATATGTGCGAGTATGTTAAGGTGTTTTAATGCAGTAAAATTGGAAAGTGGGGGCTGTGATACAGGGTGGCCGTGACACTGAGTTTGGGGTATGGTAGTGGTGATGTGGGTTATTTTTATTATTATGCCCTCCCATCCTTCCTGGATATCTTGGGAGTTTTTATTTTTCTTTTTTTTTGGCAATTTGTCTCCTTCTTCGGTGTACGAGTACTACTCCCAGTCAGGATATTAAATGTAATCAGACAGACGACAACGATGACGACGACGAGGACAACGAGGACGACGATGGTGATGATGATGATGATGATAATGAAGAAAAAGAGAAGAAAATTGTGAGATGATATTGAAAGTGACATTGCACATAGGCGCAAGGATATTCCAACACCTATGTACATACATCATTTTCAATGTTCACTCAGGGATATTAAAACGAAAGTAGAATTAATAAACACACACACACACACAAAAAGGGAAAAATCGAAAAAAAAGACATTTTCCAATTTCTCTGGGATGATAGATTTCCCAGTGCATTTTCCAATTGAATTTCATGACTGAGTGATGGGCAAATATGTGTGTTACATATGTATGTTTACCCCTTACATTTCCATCCACAGTCGCCACTACTATCGAAAAAAAGGATTTCAGAAAAAAAAAAACGAAAAAAAAAACCGGAATGTCAGAACACCCTGCTGACACTTTGTTTGTGTTTACTGACGGTGGTGCGAAGTGCCAATATTTGACAGGTGTGGCATATGCAAGGATAATCGAAATTGAAAAGTGGATAAGGCTTCGGAAAATTTGCTTTTTCCCTGCTGTGTGTTTGTATTTTATTTGACTGTGTGTCCTATGCTAGTTGCTATGTGATTTGGGTGGAATAAAAAGGGAAAAAGAAGGATTGGACTCAAACCACTTAAATATACCTACCTCACCTCCCTTTACCCACACATCACACATAGATCTACTCATGCACAAATAGCAATCTGTCGAATTGGAAATGTGGGTGAAACTGAAAATGCGAATGTAATATGCTAGAGAGCAAAACTGCCATTCAGGACTCAAGTTTATTTTTTTATTATATTTTTTTTTGGTTTTTTTCTTTCTTGGACAAGGCTCCTTTACTCGTGTATGGGGGCTATATGGAGTTGTCTTTGTTTTTTTTTTTTGGGTTTTCTAAGACAACACATTTACGGTTTGAATATGAAATAGAAAATTGATTGAAAGCCTTGGGATTGTTTGACATTTACATGCATTGACAGAGAGGCATGTTGTTAGACATTGGTTGTTAGAATTTCACATTTCGTGGTGGGTTGACGAATAAATTGACACACGTGAAACGGGGTTTTCTTCCTTTTTTTCTTGTTGTCTATTTATAGAGAGGGTGGAGATGGTGGTTCTGAAGAGTAAACATGTTTCGCTCTTTGATCAGAAATGGAATTTTAACCAAAAAGCGAGTATGGTTGAGTAAAGTTTTCCGTTTTCAATTTCAAGATAAGATACGAGTAAGCTAGGTATTTGTCAAGGAAAGAGTCATGTTGATATTCTGAGATTAAAACAGCTGCAGACTCAATAATTTAATTTGTTCGTTACTGAGCAATACATACATATATATTCCATCAAATACTAGGCTGCACTGGTGCTTACTTTACTTCCATGTCAAAGCCCACAGATATGGATACGAGTATAAAAGTGTATTCCGGATTCTAGAAGAAAACTGATTTTAGGAATGAGCAAGACTGCATTAGGGGGCAAAAAGACTTGAGTATGGTACGAATAACAACTTTAAGACACGTAAGTTCCAAATGCATACTACACCTTCACTGAATTCGGTCTAGTCTCAAAAAACTACCATCGCTCCTAACCCGCTGCACAGTTCTTTGGCGAAGCCTCCCAAATGTCTGTCCCTGTATGTATTATGAAAACGTAAGAGGATTACAAACTAAGATTTCTGCTATACATATATCTTAATTCACCCTATGGCATTTTTGTCCTGACAGAAGCCAATCTCACCCCTGAACTATTTTCCCAAGACTTCGATTTACACCGTGACAATGGTCTAGATAAAGTGTTCTTCTAGCTATACACACTCGTTTCGAGTCTAGGCCCTTTAAAAAAATCGTCCAATGGATTCTTTGAATTCGTTTACGCTAGAATTCCTATTTTCAAATGAAACCTATATGTTTGTTCCTGCTATATTCGCTCCTCGCAACCAATTCAAGGTTACCAGCTAGCTGTTGATGCAACCGATTGTATTTTAATGCTGCTGATCTCAACGACATTGTTATTTTTTTAGGTGATTTCAAAGCACCTAAGCTTATATGGGCGCAGACTGACCAGTCCTCTTTAACGCAACAAATCCCATCTCTGATAAAGAAAATCTTTTCATCGACTGCCTTACTAACTTTGGTCTGTATCAGTTACATTAGCGGTGTCACCAATAACATTGGCCAACAACTCGACCTAGTCTTCGGCCGAAGATACAGATAACTGCGTCGTTTTAGAAAGTACACATCTTCTCTCTAAATTAGATAGTTACCACCCTCCCTGTTCCTCACCATGTCTTAATGTAATCGCAACGGTCTTAGTCCTGTTTCTTATGAGTATTCTTACAGTTTTAATTTTTTAGGGCTAACTACGATAAACTGAACAACTTTTTAACTTTCTGGTTAATTTTAACTTTCTCTACTATAATCCTAACCTTACGGTTAACAATGCTTTCATGTCCTTCTGTACCGAAATTTTCAAATGTCTCTTCCCATCTGTGCCTGTTTTAATCAAAAAGAATCCCTCATCTTCACCACCCTGATTTAATAAGGAGCTGCGACTTCTTCATAACAAGAAAAATAAGCTCTGATATACTTACTTAAAATCGCGTTCCGATTTTTTCTACTACCAGTCTGCCCAAATAAATTCCTCTGTACTTGGAAAACTATTTAAACCGAATAGGCCACGCACTTATTTCCGACTTATTTCC
Source organism: Volucella bombylans (assembly GCA_949129095.1). Taxonomy (NCBI): domain Eukaryota; kingdom Metazoa; phylum Arthropoda; class Insecta; order Diptera; family Syrphidae; genus Volucella; species Volucella bombylans. The sequence goes on along the minus strand of OX422142.1, from coordinate 19,363,919 downwards.
AAACGATTGCTTGAGTTCATAGAAACTAAAGGTAAATCGGATAACTATCCATAATCTCAGTATTTTCTTGATAAGTTCTCTGGCGATCCCCAAATTATTTCGAATCTCTTAGCAATAAGCCACACCACTCTTAGTCTTCCTATTCAGATAGCTGCTCCCAAGCAACTTTGGAATCTGTGTGTGTAACTTTAGGGCAAGTTAAAGATAAAATAATAAACCTAAGAGATGATTATTCTGCTGGCCCTGATGATCTCATTTCTCTCCCAACCTCTTACAGTTCCCTTTCAGCTTTCTATCACCCAGGAATTATTTCCTTCAACCTGGAAAAGGTCTTTTATTATTCCCCTACATATAAAAGGTCGCAAAAATGATATTTGCAACTATCGACTAATTGCTAAACTGTCCTGTATACCTAGCTTTTCGGGAGCATTATCTATGACATTATTATCTATTTAGGTCCATAGTTTCTGACCCAATTAAAGCCTCCTCTGGTGTCCCTCAAGGCAGCCACGTTGGTCCATTATTATATATTCTGACCATTAATGATCTTCATTCGTACATATCTGTTTACGCTGATGATATTAAAATCTTTAGATATATATCACCTTCCTCAGACAGTCTACCACTACAGGAAGATCTAGACAGATTTTGTACTTGCTGCCAGGGGAATTTCCTTGAGCTTAAAGTCAATAAGTGTCAGGCTATAACTTATACCCGTAAGTGCCCTCCTATTTCACCTCGTTTCTAACGTGATTTAGTGTTATCCAAGATAAGGAACTCAATTACCTCATTTACATTCAAGAAAATACCGACCTTCATGAGCCTCGTCTTATCATTTGCAAGTAACTTATTCTTTGCAAACCACTTCCGTAGCAAATTTCAGTTCATATGCAATTTTACTACTAAATCACCAAAAACTGTTACACGACTGTTTAATTTGTGTTTAAATAAAGAATTAAAATATATTGCAAATAATATCGGTCCCAAAACTAATCCTTGGGGAACACCAACCGTCGTATTCGCTCATTACTATAAATTCTATAAACGTTAACTCGTTCGCTTCTATCATACTTGTCTGGATGGAAACCATTTGCATATTGTGGGTACCTTTCGAGAAATTGTAGGTGGTTCTGCCGCCGAGATAACTGCCCGACTATGGGAAAAGTCTATAGCTACGAAGCAATAACAAGTCTCTAATATGGACGGATCTACTGTTGATAACCCCTGCAAACGTAATAGGGACAACGAACTTCTGATCTGAAGTCCCTTAATAGGCCACTTGCAGCCGAACAACTAGATGAGGCCCTGAACTGCTACAAAGCAGATGTTAACGTTGTTTAAGAAATGCGACAGGATGGACCGGACAAAAAGAGAATGAAAAACTGCGACATTTACAACCGCGATTCTTATCGACTGCAAAAGCAGTGCTTATTTGGATGCGGATTTGTTGTTAGATACAGACTTAGGCAAGAAATCTTGTGTTTTTCGGCATGTGAATGAGAGCCTCGTAACAATCCGTATTAAGGCTAAATTTGCAAATATTGGCCTTATTTTCTCCTGCCCGCACAGAGAAAAAAGATGAAAAGACCAGAGATACGAGCCTTTTGACGGCGACTTTAATGCAAAATTAGAAGGAGAGGGCATCTTTCGTAGTATTGTCGGAAAGCATAGCCTGCACGACACCACCTCCGATAACGGATTCAGGCTAATCGACTTTGCGGCGGAGTGAAACACTGTCGTCGCAAACACGCGCGGTTCTCCCATCTCGATACTCACAAGGTGACTCGGAGAACTTCTGATCAATCAACCGTCAAACCAGATTGACTATATTGCGATCGACGCAAGGTATTATGGATGTCCGAATGTTCCGAGGGGCCAAAATCGACTCGCCATTACCTTATTGTAGCCAAGGTACTTTTGCGGATATCCCAAACATCGCAAAGGCAAGCTAATACTGTGAGAAAGTTTAACGTCGGGCGGCTACAATCGCAAAAGATCACCAAATCCTATTCCGTTCGGGTCTCCCTGAATCTCTTAAGAGGTCCTCTGCCGCCAGCATCAAGTAACGCAGACCAGTGGCAGCATTACCAAAAAGCCATCACTCGGCCTCAGTAAGATGAATACAAGGCGACGCTGCATATGAGAATGAACCTTTCAACCTGGACGATGTAGACCAACAATTCCGTCCACTTGACTTGGATGAAGTGAAGATAGCCATATTTTAAATTTGCTGGAGTGAACGGGCTGGCTACTGAACTCCTGAAAACAGCAGGTTGTGCCTTGGTAATTCATCTGTAAAATATAATCAAACGAAAGTATGCCCAAGGAATGGAACCTCAATTTTCCAGAGAGGAGACCCTCTGAACTGCGCCAACTACAGAGCCATCAGTTTTATTAACATCGCCTGTAAGATCCCATCTGCCGTTTTGTGTGAACGTCTGAAGCCGTCTGTCAACAACATGATTGATCAACATGGGTGTGGTTTAGGCAGGGAATGTCGACCTTTGACCAAATATTCACCCTAAGTCAGATCTTAGAAAAAATCCATGAGCTCCAAATCGATTAACACCATATATTCATCTATTTTAAGGCCGAGTGTGACATCATCTATAGAGACAAGCTATACAGAGCAATATCTAGTTTTGGCACCCCTGCCAAGCTTGTCCGTTAATGCAGCCAACTTAGCGTGAGTAACTAGAGACATCTATTTAAAGATCAAGCAGGCTTGTTGATTGAGGCCAAGGACTACGTCGGACTGTAGCGCCACCTTAAGTAAGTAAGTAAGTAAGTAAGTAACAAGTCAAAGAAGCATCTTCAGCACCTGTTTAATTAATATGCGGAGGTACAAATAAATGACAGATCTTATTCCAGACATCCACTCTATGTGCTATGTGATATTGATATTATTGCAGGTCTGACAGTTAATAACGACAAGACCGTTGTTCATTTGTCGCCGACAAATAAGCTATCATTTGTACCTCATTTGGGTTAAAGCCTTATTTTCGGCGGCTTTTCGAAAAATATTCGATCCCATTTGCGTTAACGGACTTTGAAGGAGAACTATACAAACTGAGCAGCGTCACCTGATATTGCTAGGACATGTAGAGCGAATGGACACCAACGCTCCGGCCCGCAAATTCTTCGAATCTAAACCGGAGGGACAACGCAGTAGAAGAAGACTTCACCCTAGGTGGCGCATACAACCGACTGGGAGTGCGCAACTGGAGGCAGTTAGCTAAAGACCGGACGAACTACAGAGGATTGTTCATTTAGGTAGGCCGCCGCCCAATTAATAAGGCTTCGCGCTTTAATGACGTTGTCTAATAATGAACGGGGGCAGAGCAAAGTACTGGCTTATCGTAATCATCTTCAGATGACGCTACCGAAGGTTGCTACGATTCGATCAGTCACAAGTTTCCGGTCATAGGTCTTGTTGGCGGGACCACCGGTAGTCCCTAACAGGAATTAGATCACGGTACTATGGGAGTCAGCAGCCCCCGGATCTCGGTCCGGGCCTGACTTGAAGAGGTGGGCCCCCTTGTGGAAGCGTCACGGTGGCTATGGTTTAAACCCAAAATCGCGGGAAGGGTCTTCCTTTGGTTGACCCAATGTAGAGTTGCAATAAGTACTGGGTGCTGCGACCCTAAGAGCAGTAAGAGGTGTTAGGTCGGCCTCGACTGCGTGTCGGCAACGCAGTTCCGAATTGGTATCAATGGATTGACGGAGAGCGATGGCAAAGCGTATCCTTGCTCCCATGGATGTATGGGCATCCCGTGGGATAAGAACATAATGGCTGGAGTCCAAGTTAAACGCAAGAGACGTTCTGTTCATTTAGGTCCAGGAGTTCACTTACTTCAGAAAATGTCAATATCACACCTTAGTGCATGTCCTAAGAAGATTGACCTAAGTTCAGCGTTGCTACTTTAAATATTTGATTCAAAATTTCTCCATCTAAACACCAAAATGATGTTCCACAGAACCTATTTTCTAAAAAAAAGTAAACTGGTATTGGAGATATTCAAAAGAAGAGACGTACACTTGAACTCGTATATAGGCAGAACAAATTGGGAGGAAGCCTCACAAATATGGATGTAGATATTGCCTAAAGAGCAGGCAAGCAAGCTCAGCAAGATAAAGTGAATGGATGACATCGCTCCGGTTATTAGAGTCTTCGCACCCTAGACTCCTACGTGGGGACCTTAAAGAAGACCGAACTTTCGGCTCAACGACCTAGCAACCCTAAGTGAAAAGAAGCTTCCTAAAAGGCGATTGTTGACAAGGTATATGCATTCGGCGGATTGGAAGCAGATGAAAAACGTAGGTACGTGTAGATGTTTTTCTGCTATTTCCGATAGGACACTAATTAGTTTTACGCAAATCGGAATAAAAGTCGAAAGAAGATTCAAGCTGTAGGATTCATCCTCCCAATAACATGTACAATGCGACTATCTAAGAGAATTCAACGAGCAGCTATTAACTTGGAATAGGTATTTGAATTCAATTTTTAAGTGTTTTGGGAAACTGCTTTAAAACAGCGTGGTAGAAATGCTGCTGCATCCAATGCAATCCATGGAGCAAAGGCATATGTCTACACAACTGAATTGTCTTTTATTGACTCAAACGCTGCTGGAGGTTTTATCAAAAATGTTTTCCAAACTCCTTTACGCTCTCATGTTTCAACGACTATCTGTCTATAGTAAGAATTGAGAAATATTCAGCACTTCCATTTCTTGCAGAAGAAGGCTTAAAGCCATGCAAACAAAGTCTTCCTATGAAACAACATACCAGTCTCCAGCCTTAAGTCTGCCCTTTACGGCGGATTATATGTCTGTTTCCAGTATATACAATTGTCGACTCATATGAAAGCAAGAGGAAATGGCAATATTCTCCGAAAATATACAGAAAACATCCAGGCAGGTTTATTTGGCGATGGACAGCTATTGGCCGGCGGAAGTAGGTCCAAATGTTGCATAAGATACTTTCTTAAATTCTCCCGAAAAAATAAATGAACAGATGTATACAGGAAACCCGAGATCGCATTTAAACGGAAAAAAGCAGGGCATCGTTGTGTGAGAAAAGGACTCTGAAAAAGTTTTCCGTTAATCCTTTTACCAGTTGCAAATCAGCTTTCCATCTTCTTATTAAGGACCTAGTGCACAGCTCTGTATTTACTCAATACTCTCATGCCCATCACACTAAGTGCCAATCTCAAGAGGCAACCTCCATAAATAACTCAATACTTCACTATATTCACTTAGAGGCCTGCACGTGCTTTTTAATGTCATAACAAAGATGACGAAGTGAATGAGGAAGAAGGGTAAAAAAAAACATCTTTTTGCTGTAATATAATTTTACAAAATAGCATCGCTAAGTAATGTCAGTTCCAGAGCTGAGATAGTCCTTCCTACTCGTATATATACAAAAAAAAAATAAGTAGAGAATCTCGGGTGTAATAAATTTTTAATGGAAAGCGTTTTACGGGTCCACCATCCAAAATGATATACATATACATATATGTATATAAAAAAATCTCCATTAAACAAAGAGCCGTCATAGTCCTTTTTATATTTCGTGTCAATGTTGAATGTTGTTTTTTTTGGTGAGCTTTTCGTCTATTTTTCCATCTCTTTGGCTAGCCATTCCGGATGAGTGTGGTGTCAAGATATTCACATATTTTGTGTGCATTTTTTATGAGCCCCCGCGACAGGGTTTATCAAAAAACCACAAAAGGCAAAATGACATAGAGAATATTGTATCTGTTAGTATGATAGGGCTAAGGGACGCCAAAGGACATTTGCTTGAATTTTTCGATATGGTTTATGGGTTTTTCGCTCTCTGAAGGTTTTCCTTACGGTTTCCTTCCAAAAATATAATATAACTTTGATTGTGTGTGAGATAGAAAGGGAGAAACAGAGAGTCCTTAAAAAACAAACGATCCTACATAAGTGGGTAAAATACGTTTTGTTGTAATAAAAGTCTTTTACTCGAGTACAACTAGATGGAAGGCTATTTACTACGATTACACAAGTCTGAGACCGATTTTGATGTATCCCAGACACACCAGCCCATTCCAGGCACACATCATAGCAAGCAATATTCACCTTGATACCATCGAAGTGTGTTTATCCTTTTTGATGTGAAAAAATGCACGCTGAGTGGTTGGAATTTTCCTAGGATGGTCACCCTTTCCACTTTGATGGGCGGGTGGCATCGGCAGAAGCAGAGAAAGAACTAAATCTTAAGAGTCCTGTCATCTATCTGATATTTGCAATATTTTCCTCGCCAAGGGATGAAATTTATATTTCGTTGTTTTTTTCTCTATTTCTCATTCCTTTTATCCAATATATTGACGAGCAAAATATAGGAGGCAGAAGAGAAAGTACCATCACAGCGAACAGAGAGTGAGAGGGGGTGGAAAAAATTGAAATATCGATGTAAGAAGATGACGAATCCATACACCGTATTTGTAGATTCCAAGGGTAATGTGTGTGCAAAATGGATAAGAATGTCATTGACCTTTTTTGCTTCTACAGCTGTAGAGCATTCCCCTTCTGCTTCGTTATTTCAGAGTGCGAATGTGTAAAGCTACAATGGAATTCTTCTGATGACGCCACTTACTTGTGCTTCTGTGTAAAGGGTGCTCTGAAGTAACTCCCATATCCTGTTGCAATTCGAGGGGAGTCTTATCAGATCCATAAAAAAGCAAACAAGTTAAAGGGAGATACCTACTGAGGCGCATTTGAGTTGATTGGTTTTGTTTTTTTTTTGAATACAATACGAAGGAAGCCGATGTGTGCTCATATGTTCATTGCGAAATTGTCAATAGATGTAATGTGGATTGATAGAGGAATCCACTTGTCCTATTTTTGAATTCTTCAGATTGTAAGAAATGTTGAAGTTTCCTTAGCACCGAAGTTTATTGTGTCAAAGACTTATCCGAAAGAAGCATCTAAATCTGACTTTTACTCGTATATATTCGGATTCCATTGAATCTTTCAATCCCAAATGCCATAAGTTTGGCTCAAGTTGTTTAAAAATGATGAACAACTAATACCAGGTCTTTAGGAGGCTGTTTATGCCATACTCTGGACTATCCTAATATATACTCCATAGATCCTTATAATCCAGAAATGAAGAGGCAAATTCTTCGTCGTACATACCCTAACTCAAGTAATCTAAGCATTACTTGATACATGGTTGTATGAGGTACAATAAGAGTGGTGATGAGACATATTCAAATTTGTATAGAAAGATCACTAACCATTAAATTTTATACTGTGGGACTTCCTCAATTCATCGGCCAATATCGGGCCCAATTCTATGGTACTTGCGTCGTCCAGAAAGGACTCTATTTCCTACTTCATACAGAGTACTACTACTATGACACCGAGTAATACTACAATGCTCAGCGATAACTGACGGAAGAATAATAAATACTATAGGATTTAGATAGGTCCTTTGCGTTACTCCACCAGCACATGAAGCTGGAAGAACGTAAGCCTCCACTATGTTCTTCGGCCAAATGTTTTCCATATGGGAATGTCTCCCTATATGCTCTCAAAAGACCTCAGATGCGTCAATTTGTCATCCTTCCTGCTAAAAACCCTCGAGAAAACCCACAATCTCCACATCAAGTGAAGCCTAAATCACAGAAGATTGCTCAATTCCCAGCATAACTACGAAAAAGCAAAATCGGTTGAGACTGCACTGCACTCTCTGTTACGATCCATAGAAAAATTACACTCTTTCAAAGAGGATGGAATAGTTCTTCGAGAACTGGACATTCATAAGTCTCTCTGACGCTTGATCCACTTTATTATCATAAATGAAATCTTTGGCCTCTACATAAAGAAACTACTTATAGGAACGTAGTCAGAGGGTTAAATCCCTTCTCTACTACAGAACCTAATCCTAAACAGGTTTGTTCCTGAACAACAAAATGATCCATTGATCCTTTGATCCATTTCCCATCTATAGATCTGTTTATGCTGTAATTTGCATATAATTGGGAGATACTTAGCGATGAGAAACTAAATGTAGGACATGACAGTCTACACTTACTACATCGCGGCCAGCACCAATCAACTGACCTTTAACTATATTAAAATGTTTTCAACGTCAACATCAACTCCAATTACTTGATTACGGGAATCCAGAAAATAACGAATAGAGACAATGCTAAGTGTTCCTTGACACCGTGAAGCCCCTAATGTCGTACGACAAACAAATAGGACGCGTTATACTGCTGTCTAAGGTCAGCCATAGGCAGACTCATCAAGATAACTGTGACATCTATACTAACTGTGACATGGGACAAAGTGTCATTGAAAAATACGCGTAGCCACTGAGTATTCCTCATAATTATTTCAGCAGGATCTCTATAAATGAAGATGAAGACTAATCTGTGGTGCACTTTCTTTGCAACTACCCTGAACTGGCATTATTCGAACTGAAATCCCACTTGTGTGATTCAAATGATCTCTGTTCAATTTTGTATCAAGAAATCTCGTTGCTTCCAAAATTAACTAGTGCTAGCTCCCAGTGTTATCACAGGGACTACGAGTAACTTCTTATCTAAGTGGACCTCAGTGAAAACCACCCTGATCTAACCTATCTCGACGGCAGATGCTTAAGTGCTTCCGGATTGTTTTCAGAGTGAATCAAGCGACTGTATATGTTAGTATAACATTACAGCTGGAGTAAGGGTTAACTATCTTTCAACCGTTTCCGAAGACATTTTCACGTTTGATCGCGTAATGTACTAGTGACAAAGGAGACAGTTATAGGTAAAAATTAAAACAGATAAACTAGTACAGAAGAAATTTAACAACTTGAAGTTCACAAGCCTCATGTTGGGCGCCATTTATATTAGTAATATAGATTCTCAAGTAGAACATGCCACGTTTCTTGGAAATTCTACTCAACAATTCGATCTACCTCATCAATATGCACCAAGTGCAAGAATTTCATTTTATTCTGGCCTCTACAGAATTGCCACATATGTATACGAGTATTTAAATCACTTTTTGCCTTCAACATATTCCGATATGCACGCGCAAATACCATTATCCTTTCCAAACCGGAAGCCCAAAATGCATTTGTTGAACCAGAAGAAACGAGTATTACCCAAAATGTAACTCTTTTAGAACTCAATTATTACGTGATGTGAATATTGAAATTTTTTCCAACTGCATTCGGTTGCTAGAAAGCCAGTTAGCTCCCCTTTTTTAGCCGGTCATTAAACAAACATCCGACTATGTATGTACGCAGTCGTATTCGTTTTTCTTCTGTTGCCAGTCCTGTGAAAATGTTGTTATTCATGTGTTGATTCTCTAGTTTATTATCTCTGTAGATGTAATTAACATGCACTCCCAAGGATACGTGTTCTGTAGAATATGGTATGCAACTGTAGATACCCATTTGATCTGCAGATACAAACTGAGTCAAAAGAAAACATTTAAAAATGCATAAAACATATCGCACGAATGGTTCTCATCTTATTGGTTAAACAAACAGAGGACTTTTGGTCAAAATATTCTTGGAAATAAGTATACAAATTTGTACATATGCATCTTATCCTGATATTCGAAAGGATGCACCCAATTGAAATTAACAGAGTGGAAAATCGTAAGAACTTAGACTTCAGTGGAGAATTTTTTGCCAGTTTGTTGACAACTTTATAAGTAAAGGACACATACTCATACGCCACTGATAAAATAAAAAAAAAATTGTCTGGCCTAAGAACAAAATGAGGGTAACCACGCGTCTGGTTGGCGGTATGGCTACCCGCACTCTTGAGCATTTTTTTTCAATTAAGGCATCGCCCGCATATTTTGCTCTCACTTGGACGAGTCACACAAATATTTTTACTTTTATTTTCTTTTACCGTGATGTGTATCTGGGCTCAGCGGACTCTGCAGCCATTCCATTAATAGTACTGGATTATTTTTTTTCTGAACTTGGGTCCGGTGAATTTTTTCCGTCCCGTAGGACCGAGGTGAAACAAAAATTTGCATATAAATGAAGGCATTCAAATGCGGCCTCGGTCGTCAGTCGTCGGTCGGGTTGTTCGTGGTATAGTCTTCATTGAGTTGTTGTTGTTTTGTGGAGTTTTTATTTTTGGAAGGGCACAAAAATAATATCCTCATCCAAGTGGAAGGTATACTACATAGACAAAGCCTTTACTGTGTGTTAGAGAATATCCTTTGGAGTTTGATTTTTTTTTATCTTTTCACCAAAAGGTTGAGGTGATGGTGATAGTTGTCCACGTTTTCCTGCGGTGAATTCATTAATGGATTTTTTTTTAGGTTCAAGGGAATTAAAAACCAAAGAAGACATGGAAGAGGAATAAAAGGGTTCACCTGGCGGTAGGAAACAACACGAAGAAACGAAAGAGAGAATTTTTCGTGTGACGTTTATAGTTTTGAACTTTACCATGGTTAAGCATTTGACACCGGAAATTTTTTTACGATCGGGGTGAGGCTTGAGGGTTTAATTTTCATGTCTGGAAGTGTTTAAACCAATAGATGAGGGCGAATCAAAGGTTTTTTTTTTTTTTAATTTGCGTGCTTGCGTCGGCGGACAGAAAGAGTTATGAGACAGTTGGAGGGAATTTAATTGTTTGAAGGGTAGACTTGAATTTAGTTATAAGGTGTGAAGAAGAAGTGATAAAATCAAGGCTTAGCAGGGCAGAAAAACTAGAAAAGATTTGTATGGTCGTTCAGTGGATTTAAATGATGTAGGTAGTTGGTTTCAGAAATTTATGGAAAATAGTCATTCACATTTTATTTGAACGAACTAATGCATGAGTTGACTATAAATTAAAAGTACTTAATCAGCGAAAATCACCGAAAAAGCTGTTCACCTACATAAATAAAATATAGTCAAGTGGCAAGTCACAGAGAAGCTATCACATATAATGAGCCCAATGGCAACGAGAAGGACATCAACTTCTGGACTTGAAGTGATTCTTTATCTACTACTTCTAGGCAAGTATGAATATAAATTATGTATGTAGAAGTCTTACCTCCTTTTAACATCCACAGATCTACAAAATACATAAAACGATAAAGTATCGTAGAAGGTTTGTTTGAAGCTAGAGGGCTCCAGTTAAGCAATGAAAATTTTAATGGAAGCCGATAACTTTTTAAATGTTTGGCTATTTACGACATTTTAGGGAAAATTTGACCAACCTATGGTAAATGAGGGTCAACCAACTTTCACAATATGAAAGTTCATTAAAGTTCGTAGGGGCATTTATTGGTTACATACAACCATACATACTGTACGATGAAGTAAAATTGCAAGGATGGCTACCAAACAATACGTCATTTTTGGTGCAAAAATTCAGTGTCTGTTACTTGAAATGCAGTACAAGGCATCAACCTTTTAAATATGTAACGACATCGCATTGCCAGTTCGCGGTTCATGGCATGGCTAAGTTAATGGGCTTTATACTGATCCAAAGGCCACTTTATTGTGTTGAACGTCTTTAAATCAGCCGAAGATAAACTTCAACCGCTTTTTGAATTCATCATATTCATATTTGAACATTCTAAAGAAAAGCAGCAAAGGAACCGCTTCATATTTGGGTTTTGATTTAACGTCTTGGTACATTCGAGAAAATTATACCAAAACAAATATGTAACTAAATACCTTGCAGTCAATAAGTTGATAAGTGATAAACAATCGGTTTTTAGAGTAAATCACAGCTGCTCCACTAATATGGTCAACTTACTTAAGGAGATCAGAGAGGATTTTGATAAGGGATATGTTTCGTTTCTGTGTGTATCAGATTTTTCTAAAGCGTTCGATAAGATAAACCGTTCTATCCTGTTCGTATCCTTAAAACTCAGTTTGGCTTTAGCGATAGGGCGGTAAGGCTAATCAGGAGTCTCCTCTGCCTTAGATTTCAAAGGGTTATTCATTTCTCAGAGAGCTGAAGCAGGGCTCAATTTTGGGTACGTTGCTATTCTTCATATTTATAAATGACCTCTCATTTATGTGCAAGTGCGTTCCCATCCACCTATATGCAGATGATGTCCAACTTCATCTAGCTAAGCTCCACTGCAGACTCCGCTCATTCAAACTTGGTCTGAAGCTAATGTATTACTACTCAATCCGACTGAATCTTAAGCAAGCCCAATATCCAAGACCAAATTAAATTTAAACTTATTGCTTAACATCTGCCTTAACAATAATAGAATTCAAGCTCTAGATTCTGTCACCAGCCTTGGCTACGTAATAAATTGTAGTTTATCTGGATATAACCATACCAATAGGGTCATTAGCCGTTTATAGGGATGCCTTCGGAAATTGTGGTTCAATGCTTCTTTTACTACACTGTTTAGGCGTCAAAAGCTCGTAAGAGTGCTAATCTTGCCTTTAGTAACGTACTCTGAGGTTGGTTATAATAGCAATGCAGTGCGTTATATTCAGGGCATTAGTAGATATGACCAGATATCTGATTATGTGAAAGCTTTTTTAAGCTGTAATCTCAAAGAATACATCTGCGCAAGAAATTGTATTTTTTACACAAAGTTATTTATAGTCAGCGTCTATTCTACTTGTATAACAGATTATATTTTACTAGGTCCCACAGAGTTCTTAATTTAATCTGCCCTCGCAGCAATTAGCTTAACTCCCCGCGTCTATTTTTCGTTCCAGCTGTAAGATTATGGCACTCGTTACTAACTCAAATTAAATATATTAAAAATCCGTCAAAATTTAAAAGTGCAATGCTCCTTTATTTCTCCACTACCACACTCCAAATATAAGCCCACTTCGTATTTCTAATTTCTTGCATCCTGAAAGCCATTTTCCTCTCAATATCCTCACTTATTTACTTTTAGCCTCCCCCATCCGTCACCTTTTTCTAGATTAAGTACTATTTGTAAATTAGTTATTAAGTTGTAAAATTATGCTACTAGTTTAAAAAGCTAAGTACTTCAATAAAAAAGATTGTGTACCTTAATGTGCAAACCTTTAAATGAATTTAGTAAATGCAATGAAATTAACGAAACACTTGGCGTTGGCTTGAAACATTTTATTCAAGAGATGTGAAACTTCTAAATGTGCGTCGTAGTCACCCTTAAGTAGCCAACGAGAATAGCGAAAGGGTTTAGGTGGATTCCGATGGATGTCAAACTGTCAGAGATAGTGCAGAATAAGTAGGCGTGTACTATACAACACTGAATGGGCATTTATAATTAATTGGTAAAGTGAAAAAGCTTGATAAATACATAGGTGCCACATGAATTGACGGAACCGGACAAAACCAAGGCTGCTTTCTTGAAACAAAAGTGATTCATTTTTGCATAAAATTATTACGTGTGATTGAAGTGGATTATCTACGATAATCATTGATTATCTATGCAATGAATTTATACAGAAAAAGCACCAAAGTTATACCAAAGCCAAGTGTTTATCCAAAAAAGCTGTGGTATCGCCTGCATAAGGCGGTATGCACTTTACCTTCCTAAAACCTGGTGGCATAATAAATGCAGAGAAGGAGGTTTGAAACCGTATAAGATATTTGCAAGCTGTTTGGTTTAAAGATTACTCCATGATATCACATGACCATATCAATCACACATATCATAATTGTGCAAACGTTTGCTTCCAGAAATTCCCATTTTAACAAAAGATCCATCAATGAATTATTAACTCGCATTGAAGTGAACGGCAAATATTTTGACTCATAAAGTTGTACTTTTTCCAGTTAAAGGGGTGTAAAGGTTCATTCAGAAAGCAGTCTGTCATATGCAACATCTTTGCCTTGTCTACAACTCATTCTCTATTCGTTGTTAGCTAGTTTGTTTAAAGATCCCAATTGTCAATGCAAGACGTAACCGAGTATCGATCCTGAAAAAATCTCCTCTGAGGCAAGCCTAGAAAGTATATCAGATATTTCATTCCCTTGATCACATTGTGACCTGCAATAAAACAAGACTCACTGAATTCAGCCTATCTGCGTAGCTTGACTTTCACTACATATACAGATGCTTCGCTCCCTCCACAGATTCTTCGCAATATAGCGACAGACGCAAGAGTTCCTAACGAGGAGTCCTCCAGAAAGTCATCAAAACCGCATCCTAAGTTGGTCTTGGAGCCCCTTATGAAGGCCCAAAAACATTCCCTTCCTGGTTCAGATTCTGGCCAAAGCTGTTCCTGAGCACAGGGAAAGTCCATTTCGTATTTATTTCGGAATATAAATCTTGATACCGCAAATGAAGGGCGCGCAATGTTTTCAAAACTCCAATATGTGTTATACCAACGACCACTTACCCTTAAACGGAAGGTGGCCTTGAGAATGCAGCCCATGATATGAATATTAATGCAGCAATCAGTGATGATGATCAGCGATCATCAGTGATGATGATCAGCGATCATCAGTGCGTCTAGGGCAGAGCCAGGCATGTTAGGTGAGAGCCTTCATAAAGACCAGATAGACCAATCTTTGGAGTCTCTTGAAAGCAGTACGGAAGCATTTTCGTGAAAGCTTGTTCCACCCTGATATAATCGGCCTTATCATAGCCATATACATTCAAAGTACTCTCCTCGGTGACAAGCCTCATGCCTTGCTGAAAGATCTCTTACACTACCAGAATACAGATAACCTACGAAAGATACATTTTTAATAAAGGGTTTTCCAATAGGCACTTGACAATTTTGAATTTAATTTGTTAACGCACTCTTTCACTAATCATCAAACTCTCACTGTCAATTTATTCAGTAAACTCAACATTTTCATCATGGTAAAGTACACTAACGAGCAACGTCTGCAAATTATAAAAATTGTCTACCGAAATTCGGACTCGGTGACTGCAACTTTAAGAGCGTTAACTCCAATTTTCGGTCGTAATTCTCGCCCTAGTAGACAGGCAATAACATGTTTAGTGCAAAAATTTGAGTCTACATATTCGTTGTGTGATGTGTCAGTGCAAACGATCCAAATCAGTCAATTCCAGGGCGTCGCTCAGACCACATTATGGCGTATTTTGCGTAAGGATCTTGGGTTACACTCATACAAGATCAAGCTGACTCAAGAATTGAAGCCGATGGACCATTTGAAGCGACGTTCTCCGATTGGGTTCTGGAGAAGATGCGCCAAGATGATGAATTTCATCGCAAAATCATCTTCAGTGACGAAGCTCATTTTTGGCTCAACGGGTTCGTCAATAAGCAAAATATGCGTTATTGGTCGGGTGAAAATCCATATCTGCTTCATGCCTCCCCACTTCATCCACAAAAGATAACTGTTTGGTTCGGTTTGCATGCCGGCGCCGTTATTGGGCCACATTTTTTCGTCAACGATAACGATCGTCACGTTACTGTGAATGATCAGAGTTATCGCGCCATGATCACCGATTATTTTTGGCCCGAATTGGAAGATATGGACTTGGACGACATGTGGTTTCAACAGGATGATGCCGCAATTCACACAGCACACGCTACAATCGATTTATTGAAGAGTAAGTATGGTGAGCTTGTTATCTCAAGAAATAGGCCAGTCGATTGGCCGCCTCGTTTTTAATTTACGCGTGCCTAAGGGGTTAGATACCCTTTTACTGTTGCCACTGCGCGGGCGGAAAGGTAGAAGGAAGAGAACAGAAAATTGTTTTGTAGTGGTTTGAAACTCAGGTGTGTTTGGTTTCGATATTCGCTCTCCAGGGGTGGAAGTCCGAATGGGACGGAGAGTTTTTTCCTTCACTCAGAGTATTTCGAGGTATAATTCACAGTATTTTTTTTCTGCCAAAACTACGTGTCAGTGTTATGCCTTCACACGCAGAATTTTTCTGTCTGAGTTCCAATTACACAAATGAAAAACTGACTTGCCCTGGGCAGGATTCGAACCTGGACCCTCCGAGTGAGAAACGATTGCTAATACCACTACACCACGGGCCGAAATGTGTGGCCGAGTTGTTGAAAATTGGGTACAACGAATCGACCGCTGCAAACGTGCCCGTTCCATTCATAAATGTTTTGATTGTACTTCAAGCCAATATTAAAGTTTTTGAAATATCTCAAATGGTTTGCGTTTTATTTAAAAAAAAAGTTGTCAAGTCCTTATTGGAAAACCCTATACTATAGTCCGTTTACCTGTGACCCTTGACTTCGTGTATCGATAAGTTTTTGAAGACATCAAAATACCTACATGAAGGAAGGAAGTTGTGGTTTTACAAATCTAAATTCCATCCCTTAATGGGTATACAATTGTAGCTACTACCGTAGCTTCTAAGTAGCTTCTACCACTTACAGTGAATCGTGAAAAAAAAACCCATCTCATTAAGAATAACTTATTACAAAGCCAATAAATTTTACTTAAATTAAAATCATTAACAGCACTATTAGTGGGGCCTTAGCAAAGAAGAACTCGAGCCAAATATATATTCTCTAAAATATGATAGTAATCCATTTTGGTTTTAAATTAAATGCTACCAAACTACAACGGCCATGGTTAAAAGCAATTCTAAACTGAAATATTGTTATAGTTTCCAGTGAAAATAAAAATATTTATAGATGGGATGTACTGTAAATGAATATGTACATCTTTTGCGATAATTGTATTTCTAGAAAGTCTAAAACTAGTTATTGCATGTTTTGCTGAATACTACTACTTTACTTCACGAAGTCACGAAACAGTTGTTTTGAAAAATGTTGCGGAAAATCGATTGAATAGTCGTCATACCACTGTTAAATTGGTGTCGCTTTAATAAGGGATAGAGGGCTTTTTGCCTTTAAATAGCTATATATACATATGAGACCGTCAAACACGTTATAAAGATTAAACTTATCTGTTTGAAATGAAATGTTAAATTGGCGCCCAATGTGGGGTCCTCTAAAGTTCATTTATTTGATTTATTTCTATTACTTGAGAGGTTACTACAGTTACCGGTGGGAAGCAACACCCGCGTTCATTCAGAATGTTCTAACAAATTCTATTGGCAAAATTTTTGTTTAATTGGCTCTCAACTGTGGGTATTCTTAGAAGTTAACTTTAATCTCATAGACCGCTGTGATATGAATGGAGTTATAGGAAACCAAGCATCGTATTTAGTCGAATTAATATCAGCAGAAGATCTATTAGGGAATACCTTTCTATTACGGAGTATCTTTGCTTGTCCATCAATTGCTCATCCTAATAACCTGTCAATAAAAAATCAATTTTGTTGTATAAAATAGACAGGAAAACAGCTTGTTTAGATAAGGGAATGCAAAAACAAAATACAAAAATGCAGAAATAAGTTTGTAACTTAACAAACACTTGACTCAATCATATCATGTTGCACATTGCCGTCGAGAGGTTCATTGTTTGTAAGTGCTCTAACTTTGTTGCCGTTCCCGAGCATCGGCACTGCTATTTGCCATTGTTGTGCATGCATATTCAATCGTTGGAAAATTGAGTGAAGCAGAAGCAAAAAATAAAAGTAGAGAGGTATGGGAATGAGAAGGTAGAAACGGGGAATACAGAAGAATTTTCCACTTCAAAACTATTGCCGAGACACAATCACAATTGCAAAATGCAAAACAGCATTTGAGAGGACTCTGACTACGACGATAACACTCTATTAACTGAGTTGAAGTGCAGGGATGGTATCTACCTCTTAGTTGAGAGAAACTTTTCCATTAATAACGATTTTCCATTAACAATCGATTGATTTTGCAACACTACACAAGTTGGAGGAAAGTTGCAATAAAAATAAAAATAAAAAGAATATTAAAAAATAAAGCAGCCCTTTGCTACTCAGCCTTTAGGTACGAATATAGCCGATTGGTTATATGGAATGCGAGAATAAGGACGCTACCTCGGAAAGCGATAGAAAAACTTCATCTTGCTCGGAGTGATACAAAAACAAAAAAACAAAAAAGAAAAGATTTTCACAACAAACACCATTTCACATTTTGCACCTTTTGTTACGCAAAGTTTTTATGCGCAACGATGGTGGAGAAGACGAAGGAGGAGAACCTAGGAGAAGGAGTAGGGTAACAAAAAAGTATAAAATTCGACGGCACCCACAGATACAAAGAAATGTTTGGTTTTTTTTTCTGCTTGTTACTCCCCACAGATACTTTTTATATCCTTCAAAGTCGCAAAAGCATCATCAATACAATTTAACGTTGCTTAGCGTTAACAGTTTGGCCGGAAAGTTTCGCTTTTCGCATGGAACAGGCTAACAAGGACGAACAAAATAAAGAGAGGACAAGGGAGGAAAATCCTAAAAGTTTATGCTTTTCATCATTAAAAGTTTTCAATTTTTCCTTACTCTCTGACAGAAACAGTACCGCTGATTTGAAGGATGAAACCAGTAAAAAGATCGACTTGAAGATGAAGATGAGGATAGAGGAATCTACCAGGGGAATCTGCTGTCGATGTCGACATCGATTCATCTTTTTTTCTTCAACAACAGATGGCATGCAAATTCAATTGGAAGAAAGAAAAACTCCAAATGTGAGCATGCAACATTAAAAAAAAAAAAATAAGAAGAAAATTCGTTCAGTCCTGTGAACGGTACTCGTATGCTCACTGCTGTTATAAATATGAAAACTCCAGTACATGATGGATAAATATGTTGCAAAAGCCACTCCGTGTGGAGTTATTTAGTCCAAAACGAGCGAAACAAAGTGTACTCGTATTTAGGAGATAGCAAGTAGCCGGCATTGGCTAACATGTTGCCAACTACTCGTATATTTATATGAATACTCGTTGACTGAATGGAATGTTTTACCTGTTGCTAGATACAGTTGCAAGCATGCGAATTCATTTTTTGCTCATCCCTCATTTCAAAAATCCCACAGGATATACGAATAGACCTACAACTACTTCTCTATAAGCTATATCACTGACTACGTTGATGCAATGCACAGGCATAGAAAAAAAGCAAAATAGGAAAGGACGAGTAAAGGTAGCGCAGGAACAGGGTAGTGAAGGCATACTGTAGGTAGGTTGGCAAGGCATAAGCCAGCTCCAGCATGGGTAATGGCACTCGTTGGTCTAGCATAAGCATGGGGATGGATGTGCGCGCATTCAAAATGAGTTCCTAGTACCCCACCTCCTTATAGAATGCACTATGCATTGTTGCTTCTTCTCATCGGGAGTTTGAGAGAAAATTAAAAAAAAAACAGTGAAAAAAAAGGACGAACTATATGATGCATAGATAGTTTTAGTAGTTGTATGCTCTGAGAATTTCAACTCCTCCTACAAACCTCGTTGTTCTGATATTCTATAACACTACTGCATGGCAATAGGACATGCGTTCTTTAAAGCGAAAACCCCGAGAAAAATAGAGACAAAAACATAACGGTTGTAAGGATGCAATTCATCATGTTGCTTGCCGGTAAGGATAATGAAACAAAAGAGAATTTTTTTTTTGTTGCATTTGTTTTTTGTTTTTATTTCAATGAATTACTTTAGGTAAAAGTGTGTTTTATCCTATGTTACGAGGAAGAGATTTAGTGCATTGACCTTATTTAAACGTAATAGGAAAAACTGAGCTTTAAAGATATCATTGAATTGAAGTACAGTTTGTAATTAGAGTAGGCTAGAGGAATAAAAAGTTATCAAGCACGTGCGGAACTTTAGTGAAAGAGTGACATGTGTCGTGTATTCCTATATTTATGTGTGTCTGGGGCAATGGTTTCAATTCTTTCAGGTATCAAATATGGTTCAAAGTTGTGTCATAAGTTATGAGGTTTATGTTACGTATGAAAATAATTAAGTTTACAAGGATTAAAGTAAACAGATGCGAGCTTAGTGCAATGATTATCAACTTTTCGAGCACTGCAACAATCTTTACTCTGAAAGTGTGTGGATTCTTGTATCTTAGAATTGATTGTATTACCTGATGGGAAGAGTATTTTGAGACTAGTTGAAGGAGTAGTTCTTGAATAAAATTTCCGGAACTCAATGAATCTAACGAATGAACTATCTAACTAAGTAGGTCTTGAAGAGTGTTAATGTTGTGTTTCTGGATACGGACACATACA
The DNA here is from genome assembly GCA_949129095.1 of Volucella bombylans. NCBI lineage: Eukaryota > Metazoa > Arthropoda > Insecta > Diptera > Syrphidae > Volucella > Volucella bombylans. Next base: position 19,343,933 of record OX422142.1, on the reverse strand, counting down.
CCATTATAATCGTTTCATTGTCCCATGCAAACTGAGCATAGGAGCCTATTGACTAATTTTGAAAAACCACTGAGCACTGCCTTGATGTAATCTAACCAAATCTGTCAATTTTCTGACTACTTCCTCTCTGTATAGAATGCATCTTGTACACTGCTACAGTTTTTCGTGATGCCCTACATGTCATACAGTGAAATATGACAGCTACCCTAAAACTGGTAACACGCTCGCACTGTGCTCTTATCATGTTATAGAACAAAATTCGAGCTATTTAAATCCCACGAATAGAGCGATTACAGAGAAAGTACATAATGAGCATAACTTGGCAAGTAATTGATGGCAGCACTTCCTCCAGGGAAAATGAGAAAACGCATTGGGTTTCAAAGCTTTTGAAAATACATTCAAATCTAGCGGTCAGTTACGACAATATGGCGGGCTCAAATTTTCGGTTGTTAGAACCGCCCTAATAAGCGAACAATTGAGACCGCAATAAATCGATTCCGCGTAGTTTTCATGAGCTGCGTATTTCTTGGGTTTGGGCTGGGCTTGCCTATATCTTCGTATAAGATCGTATTTACCAAAGGGCTAAAGCCAACTGACCATCATGCACGTTGAACTTTCGCTTACCTATTGGACTGTATTGGAGATAGTAGAAGATCCAGATTTTTACAGAAAATTCATGTGGCTCCTGCCACAGTCTATTTATTGAAGATAAAAACGATGATCATTTTATCGTCTGAAATGGTACTATCAATTGGCTGCACAGCTAATGAAATCTAACACTTTTACGAGTATACTCGTTTCTGAGGGGCTACATTAAATCTCTGGTCTATGACCGCAAGATAGGAACATTAGACAACTTAGAAGCGAACACTGCTCTACTAATCAGCTCATCCATTCAGGTAAGATGTTCCTTGAAGGATATAATAAAAATTTCATTTATATCTTAAGCAATGAATTGGGGCGTTTTTTATTAAAAAATCCTGTTCTTCTTGAAGATCCTAGTGCTACCTAAGACATTTGGCTCTCTGTCGAATATAAAGTCTTTCATTCATGGAAAAGTCAACCTTCTAAAAGACTTTGAGAAGAGTTATAACTGAAACTTTGATATGGAAGGTCAGAGTTTTATGTGATTTGACGCCGCTTTGAAGATAAGAGTACTAAAAAGTACACTTTAGATGATAGAAATCTCAGTGGATTTTAGCATCCTCGAAGTTTTGACTTAGAAAAGCTCATCATTGACATTTTATATTTGTAAAAACTTTCATTCATCTGATCCTTATTCGTATAAATGTATGAATGAACACGTGACCCGATAGAATCACATTTTCTTATCCAAAATAAACGTGCTTCACTCCATCAATGCCACTAAAACATGCTTCAAAACCACGTTTTCATATAGTGTGACTGCCAGAAATGAAAGTTACTACATGAACACTTAATTAACCCCGACCAGTAACCTTTCTTCGCTAATTGCTTCAACTTCAACTTCAATAAAAGTAAAACACCGTACAAAACTCCAATCAAGTTCCACTTAAATCCTTTCTGGAGAAATTGCCCCCAAAAAAAACGACAACAACTCCCAAATCGTAACCACAAGGATGAAAAAAAAAAATTATAATATCGTGCTCATTATTACTTAACACTTGTAGCTTTGATTCTTACACCTTGTTCCGTGCCGCATTCATAATCTCGAACTCAAAAATAAAAACCAACTAACCAGGAATAATGTCTACTAACACCTCCAACCAGAATCTTGTTTCCACCAAAACTTTGGGTCTCCAAACATATCCCTACTCCCCCCCAAAAAAAAATATGTCTGGTAAAAGTAGAAATGAACATGCTGCAAAAGTACCCACAAACCAAGAATTATTGTTTCTAATTTTCTGGTTATGTTCCGCGTGACTCACGCACGCATTTCAACTTCAAACTCACACTTCAATCCAACGCAACCATAAGGGACTTGGCTGACATTAGCATACCGTCACCGACAATGGCACCCTTAGCGCGCCAATTTGAGTGATACCCAATAGTTGGTTGGAGTCAATTTGCTTACCCTTGAATTTGACGTAGTACCACTACTGGGGCACTAAGCTATTGCACCTCAAAAATACCTTATGTTGGATTTGACGTTTGTCACGCTCGCCGAGCACTGTTATGAGTACCTTTCTGTGAAGGTATAAATCTGTACTACACGTAGTGCTGTCGCAACGGTTGGTAAATGATAAATGCGCCTGAGACGCAGGTCGTTTTCGCAAGTCATGCATAAGTAATTCGGCAATAATCCTATTTATTAAGACATATACATGTATATAAGTATATAACGTACGCACAGGACATTCCACGCCATGCTATGGAGACATTTATTTTAATTGCGTCCAACACACCTCAGGCAAGCAATATATTTAATCTGATGGAGGAAGTGCTTGTATGACTGCCGTTCGTGCAACTCATGTGACTACGAGTACTTGAAAAGTTAAGGCGGATGAATTTAGAGTCGTTCGCTTTATTTTTAAATCAACAACTGCTTGAGGGCTGAAAATTCGCTCGCTTGGCGACACCAAGCAAAATAGAACGTACATATGTATACATATAGGTTCCACGAAGGACTCAACAGAGGCACTTGTGGTTTGTAGTAGTAGTTTATCTTTATATTGCCAAGAGGACAATATTTTTATATGATGAAGGTGATAATGAGTTCTAAGGATCTATAGAACTTCGTATACCAGATATTTGTTCAGAAACAAATGAACTGTTTACAGTTCTTTGAATCTAAGTTCCACCTAGTCCGATCAATACGAATGGTAATGATTAGAAATAAAGCCACAGATACTATGGCGAACACACCCAGCAACATCGGCACTTTCCTCGTACAAAAATACATTTTTCTGTCACTTCGAGTTGTTTATCGTAAATACATTACCACCTCTTTGCATATAATCGTATTCATACTCGTATTTGTAGTCTTTTCCCCAAGTGAATATTTCTAATTAATAAAATTGCCCTCCTCTGAAGTGGGTGTCTTATCGCATTTTGTTTTATACCATTTTCTCGCACCCGTTAGCTAATCATTTGACTATTATCACAAATTATATAGGAACACTCATTACGTTAACAACATGGGAAATAGGTTGGTGTATGATATTATCCGCACTCCAAGTCTGACCCTGTTACTAACGTGTAAATGGGTGTCCAAATCGAATAGATCCGGCAACGCCGGGATTACCGGTTTGTATTTATTTTTTTCTTTTTTTTTCCAGAAGATACATTATTTTTGTAGTTTCTTTTCAATTCATTTTCAATTTCCGTGAGGTGATTAATTTCTCCATTTCGAATTGGGGTAATTAAAAAAACAGAAACTACACAAAAATAACAACAACATCGAAATAGATACACGAAATTGTTTACTTTCATATACAAATACATGGTTTTGTGAAAATAGATACTAAAGCTTTTCAAGTGGAAAAGTACAGATTTTGTTAGGTTTCTTGTTCTACATAAATTTGTTCCTACTACATAAGTGAATTATTTATTAAAACAACTTTATTGAGAAATGTATCTAAAGGCTTTGAGGACCGTTTAGTATTCAAAAGTTCGCTAAAACCAAAGCCTTGCTGAAGATTACGATATAATTGCAAATTGAATTTAAGATTTGAGCGGTCTGGTAATGTGGACAGCCGAACTTTAATGCATCTAATCGATGTTAATGTATGAATAAAAAATCGACAATTGCAACTCCAAAAAAGATGTACTGGATCTTAGCCTCGTGCACCCTTCTCCGAGGTATGGTCAATTTTTTACACCTAGGTCAAGTGACTTGTATAGCCAATAGAGAATAGAGAATATTTTTGCTGTCCATGGTAGCTGATCATGACATTTTCCAAATTGAATATAATGTCCGTGAAGCAACTAATACACTCTTTTTGATCTTAAGCCAGCAACCAGCTGGAGATTGGTGCGAAATGAAGAAAATATGGCCGCCGTAGCGGCCAGTATCGAAGTAGACACAGAAATGTTGAGTTAACCCGGCTTATTTTGCAGTTGGATTGGGGCCTAAATACATATATGATTGTGGCCGCAGTGCCGGATTTTTGCAAAAAAAACAAAAAACATCATCTTCTCGGACGAGGCCCATTCCTGGTTCAGTGGCTTTGTCAAAAAGCAAAATTTCCATTATTGGTGCGGTTTATGGCATGGCGGGTTCATCCGAAATGAGGAAGGAGACGCCGTGACCATCATTGGGCTCAGATATAGAGCGCTGTTAACCAACTTTCTGTGAACTTCTGTGAAGACGGCGCTACATGGCATACAAGTGACGCAACGTTTGAAGTTGTGAAGGAGAAACTGGATCATCGCACGGCGTTCGTTTATCAATTGGCCGCCGCGATTATGTGATTTTACACCACTCGATTATTTTCTTTGAGGCTACGTCAAATCCTTAGTCTACACTAACAAGCCAACCATTGCGAACCAGCGAAGACTAGGCTGCCATTTGAATGATGTGCTATTGCACACATAATATATAGCATGAACGTACTCGTAGCTTCAAAATAAATCCGGAATAAGTTTTATATCTCATACCGTTGTTGTTTTGTTTAATTTTTTTTCCCATCGATCTTATCTATACCTCAAGGTAAATCCACTTTTACACGTCGCATGTTCCGAAAGATTCAAATGAGTGCAAGAGAGAGGGATAATGAAACAAAAAATACCCAATTAACCAAATTCCAACTTCATGTGGATTTTCATTGCATCTTTTTGGCATTTCTTTTTCTCCTTCTTCTTTCTTTTTCGCATTTGCTTCATTATTTCTTTGGCTGTTGTTACGAGCACAACATGGACCAAAGAATTAACAAGCGCACTCATTTTCAATTCAAAATGAAAGAGAGCTGTCAAATAACATGAAAAACCAAAGAAGGGGGAAAGGCTTTCGTGTAAAAATGCGCGCCACACTGAATGACAATTCAAAAGAAAATAACCAGAACATGCGCATTACACACATGCGACATGTAAAAGCGGACTAAATTATATAAATGTGAAGGAAATTTGGAAACACATGTCGGTTATACCGCCAATGTGACAAAACACTTTCAATTAATAGGAATCTGAGAAACAGATAGCAGTCTTGCTGCTACTAAAAGGAGGCTAATAAAGCTTTAAGAAACATATGTAAAAAATATTACGTCACATTCTACAATTGATGGGGACAATAGGGAATATAAAATATAGCCGCTCCTTTGCAAGTATGGGTAAAATCCTCAGTCTCACAAGTAAAGCGATACTCTTCTTAAAAAAGTAAACAAACATAATGTTGGCGCGAAAACACGGGATAGACCAAGTTCGGCAGGCTATTTTGTGAAAAGTAGGGGATGCCTATTTGCAGACTTCGAATGAACGAAAGGGTAGAGACGTCAGAAAATAATGTTATTTGATGTTTGTAGAGCTTTTCTTTCTCTCCACTGTTCTATATAGAAAAGGGAAAAAACCAATCCGTAATTCGCGTAATCTTTGACAGTATTGACATAACAGTTTTCCTGCAGAAGCCATGTAATGTGGAAGTATCAAGGCAAGTGCTTAAATAATTATTTATGAAAGAAATATGTTTGAGTCGGATATAAGAGATAAAAAGATAAACAACTTAAGGACATTCCTTTTACGAGGATTTGTGTGAATGGGCTTCGTACAAATAAACACTTACCTTTACGCGTATGACATGTCATTTTAACGGAACGCTGATAATAATGCAACTAGGTGAATTGGTACTGCGTGCTTTACAATGTCATGAATGCAATTAGAATGTCAGCATCAGAAAACCCAAACTAGGAGAAGGTTGCTCAAGTTGAGAAAAATTGATATGAAGAGATGAAAATCATGAATTCGGAGTAACTATAATGCGCAGGCTGCCGCTTAAACATCATCTTGAAGAAAAGCAATAAACTCCAATTAAAACAAAAAACTCATCATCGTCGATAGGAAAACGAAAACGTTAGACGCAAAGTCGAAAAAGAGAACCAATTGTGAGATCTATTTTATAATATGCTATTCAGCACTGGCTTGAAGTGTTCACCGGTACAAGTATGTGGAAAAGTTGTTTAGTTGGGAAAACTTGAAGTGTTTACCAGTATAAGTATGTGGAGATGTTGTTTAGGTTTCTTTTACAAGGAACATGCTTCGCTTACTTAAAAACACACTAAAATAAGTTCACATTTGTTAGCATAAGTTTAAAACTTGGCTTTCCACGTTGCATATTTTTACTCTTAGACGCGTACTACATATACTTGAAAAGTAATTAGTCCTCTGAAGGTTATAATTTTTCAATAGGGGGTCTATACGAGTTCTAAGGTACCATCGCCTCTCTAATAAAATATAATGGAAAGGTCCGGAAAAGTACACTGCTGAGGCTAATATAGAATTCTAGATCTCAAAAGACAATCGTTTCCATGATATTTACATCTTCTGTTAAATTGTAACAGTTTTCAAACCGAGGGCCGAGATATTAAATCTAAACTTTATGCCACACAGCGATGTAGAGAACCCGGAGCACATCTAGTGGAGAATTCGCTTCACCATCTTTACATGAAGTTAGGATTCAGTTCCAGGGAATCTGTCTATGTTTAAGAACGATTCTATGAGCTCACTTGTGTAAAGTTAAGTGAAGCTATTATAAGACTGAATGGTCTAGATTGAAATAAAATGCATAGTTTCCTAAAAAATCTTTGAAAATCCGTGCAATTTTTTCAGAATTCACAGTTCACTACATTTAAGAATAAGCATTAATCCCTTTCAAAATCCAGCTGCAAAGGACGGCGCGCAATGGAATGTACATTTTATCTGACAAGTTTGTTAAAGCCAGTAAAAAAAGATACGCATTCTAAAAAGCGAGTAACCAGTGACCAGGCACATTTCGACTTTTGTGGTTATATGCGAAATCATTGCACTAAAACTTCTCAATGAACTTAGCCCTTTCGCGGAGTTATGATACTTTATTGTTTGCCATTTGGATAATTTTTTTTAATTTCATTTATTTCGGCAATATCATCGGGCTATATACAAAATCACAAGAGAATATCTTCTGTTAACAATCCCTTCTTGTTGTTTTGTGATTACTTTTTGTTGTTCGAATTAGTTCGATGTAGTTTAAACAGAGCGTCGTTACTAGAAACAAAGTTAATGATACGACAGATATTTTCCAAGGATATAAGTATGAGTTATATTTGTCTTCTCTCTGGGACCAGAATGGATGAATTTAACTCTCTACAGCATACGAAGCCAAATATGGCTTTGGACTTTATGATGCATAATTTTTTAAGAAAAACTTTTCGAAATCCTTTTACACAAAAAACGGTAGTTTTCCTTTCTGCCTGATAATTACAGATAATGATATTAATTTATATACATGATTCCAACACGAGTGGGTGTTAAAAACGGAAGTAAATAATAAGTTGCAATTTTAAGTGCTAATTACTATAAGTGCAAAAATAGTATTAGTTTGCCGTTGCGAGTGATTTTCTTCGCGGAGCCATATATGGCTTCGTATGCATTAAGAGTTGCGTTTTCGAAAATTTTTTCCTCATATTTTTATTTATTTCATTTCAATTTTCTTCAGAGATGGACGAATTTCAAATGTCAAGTAGCAGACTCTGATGTGGAATTTGAGAATTCACTAAACAACAGCGACTCCCTAATAGAGCCCAAAACTGACACCGAATCTGAGCGTGTAATCGACCTAGTTACATCGACTTCAAAACAAAAACAAGACAAGCCCGAAAATATTTTGTATTTGAGAAATTGACAGTTGGATCCATACGGTGATTAGCACGAATTGGTGATTGAGCTGAAAATACAGGGGATCATTTTTCGTCCTAATCAATTCACTTTGTCGTCGATAAGTCAAACTTAAAAGCTCAAACATAACTGAGACAGAAAGCCTAATAACAACCGAAATGGAGCAGTTCGTTGACATTGTGATTTACTTGTTTTGTGTTCAACTACCAACGACATTATTGGAGCAAATTCGTTGGGCAGTAAAATCTTTATGACACGATGACATACAGCAGCTGGTAAACAATTGAATGGTTCTTACGATTCAGCGATAACACCGATTTGAAGTCCTTTGGCACAGGTGGATGCGACAAACTTTTTAAAATAAGAATAATTTTGGAAAAAATAAGTTTTTAAGATTTTACAATACTTATTCCAAGAGCAGAGCTTCTTCCGGTAGCAAATAATACTCATTAACTGCCGTCACGAACTGAAGCAGTATGACGCAGCCAAGCCTCATAAGTGGGGTTACAAGAACAAAGTTGTAAGTGGAGTTTCCGGATTCAGTTACGACTTCAAAAAAATTTGCTGGAGAGCAGAGTACGAGTAACACCTTCTCAAACAGTGGTTAAACATGTCACCCACCAAATTTTTTCTCGATAATTGGTATCACAGTCCCCAATTGCAAATTTACCTGTACAAAAATTTATTACTATCTTTGGGCACAGTCAGACTAAACCCTAATTCTAAAATGCCAATAGGGAAGGAACTGAAAAAACAAGGTTGTGGAAGCATGATTGAAATATTCACTACACTTGATGGAATGAAATTGGGACTGGTGTACTAGTTTGATAACAAGCCTGCATGCTGTCACAGTGTGTTGGAAGCAATCCAATCATCACCAAAGAGCGAAAAGAAACACAGTACAGGGATATTCCTGCTCCTCATGCTGTTGAGGTTTATAACAAATATATGGGTGGCGTTCACTTGCTGGATTCCACGCTTGGGTTATACAGCGTCCCTTTGTGGTCAAAAAAGTGCTAAAAGAAAAAATATTTTCGCATGACTGATTTATGCTTAGTAAACGAATGGCTCTGGCAGAATGATTTCCGCCTGCCATTATATGATTTCAAAACTAGCCCTTTGTGAGAATACCCGCAAAACAAATAAATCACTTGTATACCATAACTATTCTTGTAACTCTTATTTATGACTTAGTTTTTTATGTTTTTAAACAAATAAGAATTTTTAATTTATTTTCATAACATTTTTTTTCACTTAATTTTTTTTCCCCTGCTCAGGATTTAATTCATGCAGTAGAGGGTTAATGGATCATAGCAACTTTGACTATGCTGACTACGAGGCGATGGTATAGCATAGAATCAACCTAAGCTTGCAGTCGGTGCTGCTTCAATGGCCTCAGTATATAGAAATTATGCATCAATCTCACAAATTATGCTTTTGTAAAATGCGCTCTAGCAAACATAGGAGTACAGCGAGTGTTCTACCAAAATTGTTTTTCTATGACAAGAAATACAAAGACTTGACTATACAAAAACGAACAGCGGATTAGTCACAGCAAATATTAGGATGCAAATAATATTCGCCGATGTGGCGTTCAATTTAATTCACTGAGTCAACAAGGGCGAATACGTAGATATCCTCATTTGAAGTGGAACAGAACAGACGAATTCTTGTAACATTTATGGTTCAGTCGTCTTTTAGTTGCAGTAGTAGTAGTAATAGTAGTATTGAAAGGTGGATTTTTTATTGAATAATATTTTTATTTAAAACCATATATACAATATCATACAATATATACAAGTTCATATGGTAATTTTTTTTATTTTCAAAATGCAAACGCTCTAACTACTTTTCGCTTGGTTCAGTGTTTTCAGCAACAAGTTCCGCGGGCCGGAAAACCTTTTGTATTTATAAATAAGGTAAACAATGCTCGGGTGCGAGCTAGTATTGAGGAAAGTCCTGAAACTTCCACCAGGCGACGGACGTCCTCAGCAGTTGGTGATGTCTAGGTGGTCTTTGCAAAAAATTTTATGCAATCGGTTCAGGAGATAAAACAAATTGATCCACAAATATGTATTCAATATGCATATTCAACCTCATAATGAGCGATGAGGCCCCTTTCCACCTAAATGGTCACGTGAATAAGTAAAACTGCAGAAAATGAGGAACATAGAATCGAAAATGAATAAATTGTTGAACATCAAATCCATCCAGTTAGGTGCACAGTACGGTATCATACTGCACAGAAAGGATCATTGGGCCATACTTTTTCGAAAACGGCGAATAGTTGCGGTTAACGTGGATGGCATTCAAATCCGAATGGAGCCATAGCCCACAAAACCTTTCAAACTCTGGCTCTCCTGAGGAAAATTTTTGGCGTTCGAATAATATCGGGATTTCCAAATTTCAACTGGCCCGATTAAACGGCACCAGATTTTTTTCTTTTGGGTAACCGAAAGGATATGCTTAAGGCTGTTGAAGAACTCTAGCAAGCGTTATAGAAAATGCTCTGGAAAGAGTACGACAGATCGAAGTTAACAATGAGCAACACTTGAGATATGTTATATACAAGAGATAATGTAAATATATTTCGAAACTAGATATAAGCCAAAGGTTAATGAATAGAAAGGTTACATAAAATAAAGGAGAACAAAGTTATTCCATAATTAAACCATAACGCTAGTTATTCGCCACTCTGTATTATCAAGAATTTTTCATGATTTTTTTATCGGTCCAATTTTGGGCAACTCCTTCGAGCATTTGGAGCTCTACGTATCTTTCCAATAACACGCTGAATATTGGCTTTAATAGCCGGAATAATTTGTGGGATATCAGCCTACTCTGAAGACTTTACATAGCCCCACAAGAAGTTATCAAGTGGTGTCATATCACAATATCTCGTTGGCGAGCTCAGTGGACCATTTCGCGACGATATAATGTTGTCGTGGAATGGAATCCCCAGAAAGTCAGTAGTTAAATGTTTACGTAGCTCCAACCTGCATATAACCACATATTTTCCAGATTAGTTTCCGAAGAATTACTCACTGATCATTGTACGGCAACGTTGGCCATACACCGTACAGCGAGTTCTGACAAGAACAAAGAGTGCAATTCTGTGGTAGTTTTTGAATCTCATGGGTCCTTTCTGGATTTTCGTCACTCCAGAAGCAGTAATTCTGCTTTTTCACAAAACCAAATAAAGTTTCGCCATTAAATACGATTTTTCGATGTATTGTATATAAGAATCAAGTTTGCTCTTCCGCAACACTTTAATTAGCAGAGGCTACAGTTCCTTCTGTTCGCATATGACGTTAACACGTTGCGTCATATAGAGTGTATGTGGTATAAAATTTGTTGGCCGTTTATGAGGTACCAAGAATTCATGTTATCACAGTTTGGGTGATTCGGCAGCGTTTTTCAGGGGTGTGAGTCTATTTGTAGTGATTTATCAAATAACCTAATATCAGAGAACTGCCATAAATGACAGCACGATTTGAAAGTTTTCCCCATTGGGAGATCTTCCATTAAAAAAGGATCTGCAATATATAATTTATACTAGAATCTTAGAACTTACGAGTATATCCAAATTTTGAAACAGAGGATCTCGTATTTATGCATCACCTTTTGCTCGTTTTTTTTCAAAAATAAGATGCACTTATTTGCGTGCTAACAACTATACTTAAAGAAAATAAAAAGGATATTGAGAAATTGAGTTTGAGAAAGGGTTTCTTGTTTACTATGAATCATAATTTTAATAAGTATCTCACTATAGGCCACTAAATATTATCTTAAACTTCGAGGCTTTATAGAGCAAAAATAATATTTTTATATACTATATATATTATATAATTTTTACCAACTTTAATAGTAGCTGTAGCACTCAATTAAGGATTACATTTGCTCACTTTGCGCGATAACTTTTAAATTGTTTTTTTTTTTTTTAAGCCAAATGATACTTGTTAAAACTTTAGCACCTTAAGTATACATTTTTATAATCTATCCAAAGTTTAATTTCCTTGATGCTACCATTTTTTGGTTTCATGGATTCAAATTGCATTCATAAATATAATGGTTTTCATATATATGCTCGAATCGTAGAAGGAAGTAACCGACAAGATATATTAAAATAATTAATCATGTGAATATCAGACTTGAAACAATCCAATTGGACGACATCAGACAAAAAATTCGAATAATTTTAAATTTATACTCGTGCACCTAATATAATTTGCTGCCACACAAGAAGATAGACTTTTTCGTTAAAAAGTGTATGTGTTAAGTAAATGGAAAAAATAAAAAAATAAAAATTAGGACAATTTTGAGAAATAGTATTCGCTATGCTGTTGGTGATTTATTTTTGCTATTTTTTACTTTCACAATAATAAGATAGAAGATGAAGGTCTTTCATGTACAATATATTTGTAAAAATTTAAACTTCTGTCTGAAATAAAAACTATGATTTAAAAATTTAAATAAAAATAATTAACTTTTAAAAGTGATAGAGTTATTTGCAATATTCTAACCAAAAAAAAAGTCCATAACCAAAATTTTTGAAAATATTGTCCTTCATATTCTACGAGTTTGAACTACTTAGAAAGTTTAAATTACAAGCAATTGACATAAAGTTTTGAAGCCAAACCAAACGGTTTTGTCAAAAATTCATCTTACAAATTGACGGATAGACATATTAAGGGACGGTTTTGAAATTGCAAAATTCTCGAGTTAGGATATTGGCAAAGAAACCTGTTATATGCAGTATAATAAATTTGGTCTTCTCTTAAATCAATCCTTAAAATAAAAAATAACGCAAATAAATTTAGCGATGAGAGTAGCCAATATTATAATGAGTGCATGTAAGTAGTTTGAGTAAGGATAGATACGAAATATACGGGAATATATGTTTATTAAATTGTTGAGAGACATATGCTTACTTCTAGAATTAGGAAAATGTATCGTAAAGCAATCAAACAAACTTCTGCTAGGTGCATGAGTCGGAAATCAAATTAAAAAAATACTGCTCTGGGAAAAGGACCAGCAAACTTTTGTTTATGAAATGTAAATCGCACCAGAATTCTTATTTAAAATTGGAAGCACTCTCAAGATAAGAATCACTTTTTTTTTTTTGCTCAACCAAAAATTCATTATTGAAGCTTCAATATAAGTGTGGTTTCGCTTTTGAGCACTATTGGAATTCTAAATGATTACTTAAAGAAAAATCGTATCTGCGAATTTGGAATTCTTTCAAGAAATTGTTAAGACAACGTAGATGTTCAAAGCTAACAAATATAATCACTAAGAATTAATTCAGAAATTCGAATGAGGTCTAAACAACAGTAAAAAATTGCTACCTTCATATTAATTTTCATGTGCACTACAAAATATAAAAAAACGTCAAGCAAAAGCTATTTAATTTACAAAACTTGTAACCTTGTGAGATTCAGTCGCAGCAATATAAAATTTGGTTCTCTTTCATTTTTAGTACTCATTGATGTAATATTTATTTTATGTAGAATTTATTAGTAATGAAGAACAAGTTGCAAATCTAATACAACATGTTGCTTCTTCTTTAAGCCTCATCGATGAGTGATATATAGTTCGGATGCATTTAGTTTAATTTAGAAATCATGTCAATTTATTTTTGATGTTCAGACACTTAAGTTTTAAAAATGATTTTTTGGAAGATTTTTGCGAACTGTTTTTTCTCAAAATTTTCTCATTTCTATACAGTAATTCGATTACATGAACTTAAGTCAAGCCCTTGACTCTACAATCGACCCTTGAAAATTCCACTAAGTGCACTAGAATTTAATTTTGCGATTCCACTTTAAAATAATAAGAAAACTTCTTACTTTAAAGTCATAACCACCTTCTACACAACTCATAAAAATGTATGAATAAATTTAATAGCCACGACATCGTATGCGATCCTATTCAGCTCGTAACCTAATAGGAACGTATAATTCCCTCTAGTCTGCTCATATTTTTGAAACCAAATACCCATGAACGTGTATGGATATACGATTACTCCATATGTAGGTTAGGGATTTACAAAATTAGGTCATCGATCCAATTTTTTTTTTTTCCATAAAATAGTTGAAGATTTTGTTAAAAGTTTCTTGATATGCATTGAGGTATTTCATTTTCGTACCGAGATACTCTTTTTAAGCATTAATTATTAATAAAAAAAATAAATAAAAAAATACTCCTGCAGTTTGTAAAATGTCATTAAATGACTTTTAAAAATCGTACAAATTGTGAAATTCTAAAAGAATATTAAATTTGTTAATTGTATACATTTTTCGTGGATTTTGACTTAAGAGAAATTGAAATTATTTGCAAAAGTTTATTGTGCGAACAATTAAAATTCAGAATTGCCTTATAAGTCGGGATCTTAGCAATAAATTTTGGTTCGCTGGTTTGACTTTGGATAGGCGTATAAATTATATTGAATTGAAATAAAATTAGCATAAACGCTTGAGAAGTATTCGCTAATATATAACAAATTACATGTACACAAAATGAGAAACATTCACATGAGAAATAACAAAACGCCCCTGCAAAGCTAATAAATTTTTGTTAAATTGAGTAGGGCCTGGTAACTAGAAACTTCCATGATTCTACAAAAAAGTTCCACATGAATATTTATTAATCAGTTTTAGAACAGAAAGCAGTAATATAACTCTGGAGCTAGGTTTGAATATTTAACCTAGTTTTCTTTCAAAATGTACACGAATATTGATCAAGCTGTAGGCAGAAAATACAGTCCCTTATTGTTGAAACTCTAACTTGTATTCCTGACAACTGATTGAAAATACATGATATCAGGTTGAAGCCAACTTAGGTTTTGTGTTATTTTCGCTATTAGTTACATTTATTTTTAAATTTAATTTCTAGAATTTTTTGTTTTTTAAGAAAAAAGTTCTCCTCTCATTTTTCCTAACAAAACTGCCGAATGTGTACACTGATGTGCTCATACATGCATACATACGATGTTTATGTATCTAGGTTAATGGGATAGGCTTTTCGTATTGATTTTCAATTTTCCTTTCAGAAAGAAACATATTGCCGACTTGAATTAAAGACAATCCTCTATACAGCAATTTTTACTATATTTTTAATACATTTCTAATTTAAAATGATAAAGTTGGCATAAGAACTAAAGTTAAACACGATTTTTAAATATGGTTTTAGTATATCGAAAGGGGTATATTTTTTGAAAGCGTTTGGCTATAATTCTTTTCAGTATAATGCTTCTTTTTCAAGGTATTTCTGCGAAATTAAATAATACTTAGTCTCTTTTCTAATAGGATTAGACTTAACGTTTGGTGTTTTCTTTAAAATATATTATAAGGAACCTGATGTTGTCCAGACATATTTTTTTGTCAACCCAAAATTTCAACAGTATTACAATTTTTTTTATTAAATACAAAACGTTAAAAATATAACCCATATTTTATCTTAAAAAAATCATTTCACCTCCCGTCAAGATTAAACACTCACAAATTGTAAAACTTTTGCCTGCTAATATACTAAATCTCATTATCTGTCTATCCACCTGACTCTATACAATCGTCTCGCGTGATATCTTTCTTTCTCACTGTGCCTTCAAAGAAAATCATGTTCGCCCCAATTTTGTTGAGTCAAAAGGAAAACTCCTGACAAACAAGATAAACCCTCCAAACAACCCGACGTTGTCAAACTTTTTTTCCTTTTTTTTCTTGTTGTTGTAAAGAAAAGCCTTCCAGACACAAAAATTCAGATACATCTCTAACTCATCATTATCCTATTTTTCAGAGGAGAAGAGAGAAAATTTCTTTACATACACCAGATACACCCGATTCAACCCACTGACTGACTGACTGACTGTAATGACGACGACGACGACGACAACGACAATGACGATTTTCGCCAAAATGATTAATTGCCTAAAGCACTACCATACACAGGAGATATGTAGTATAAACATACTCGCACTCGTAATCGAATCTACGTATCTATCTACATATATTTTGTTTCAGTGTATATACAAAATAAAAATGGAAAAAAAAAACAATCTAAAAAAATGGAAGGAAAGAAACAAAAAAAAAATTCTGCATGTTGTATGTACTCACAGTAACTTGTTGAGCAAACTCAACCTTCGGTTGGCCGACAAATTCAATAATATGAACCATATGGAATGATTTTTCTGTTACTTTTGTTTATAACAAAAATTTAAAAAGAACAATTTTTTTTTTATTTTGAATTTAACAATTTTTTTTCTTTCAATTCAAACTTTGATTCCAAAGATCGACTGGAGAAGAAGAAAAAATCTAAGGAAACGATTTTCTTCAATTCGAATTTGTATGGTATTTTTATTTTATTTTTTTTTATGATTTTTCTCGATCGAATATCTTTAAGATAAATTCGGCGGCGTGGAGAAATATCTACCGTATGGTATTTTCACAAATATCACTTCCAAAAAAGCAGAACAACAAAAAAAAGATACGATTTTTTTTTTGTAAGTCGTATCTTTTAATTATTCCTATCACAATTAATCACTGATTATTAATTTCTTTTTATTTTATTTGCTCTCTTTCTACACGTTTCATGGGAATTGAAGAAAAATTTTCGGTTTTACGATTTTTTTTTTATATAAAGTGCATCACTTGTTGAACCACTTGATGCACTCGGCACAGAAAAAAAAGATACACTCGTCTAAAGTGAAATGGTTTTTCTTCGCGAATCTTTTGGTTTCGTCTAATTTTTTTTTTTGTTGAATATAACAGTCTGTAGATTTTTCGCGGGCAAGACTATATAAACAAAATCGAGATTTTGAAGAAAGAAAAAAAATCCGTTTCGATGAATGATTTGTTTTTCGAATTTTTTAAGACGGCCGTAAGTGTGCTACTTACTGAGATCACCGATAGAGAAGAATTAACAAAGAAAATGTTCGTCTAACAAAACTATAGTCAGATTTACAGAATTATAGAACCAACATTGCAAAAGAACGTAACATCATTTCAAAAAAAAAGAAAAGAAAAGACACCAAGATGTGAAAAATGAAAACGAGAAATTTTAGTAGAAGATGCGACTGTTTGACGGATACAAAGGGATTTACAGATGAACGATAGATAATGTGTGTTAAAAGATTTTGTTTATTTTTCTTTTTTAATAATTTTGTAAAATATATTTATTTTTATATTTTTTGTTGTCGAAATATCGAAATATATTTTCTGACTTAACTACACAAAACTCAATATCATACTAAAAGGACGGACGAACAACGAATCATATCCGAATATTCAATGAGATACTAGGATACCCAGTCAGAAAAGCTGTGTTGGGCCCAACACTGCGCGGTTCTATCGATGTGGTGTGTATAGAGGAGTATCTGAGTATCTGAGTTGCAGAGTATCATAGTATCTGAATACGTGTCTCTATGATTTCAAATGGCCTGTATGTGTATTAGTGTTGTTGATGTTTGTCGTTGATGACGAGCTGGTTGGATTTTCGTCTTTTTCCGAGAGTAAAACGTGGAAATTGTTTTGCCGAGCCGTACCCAACTGCATGGGAGAATATTTTCTCCACCATAGGCTCTATCTGTATATGTATATATTTGTATATGTATCTCTCTATTCCATGTGGTTCGAAAATATTCAACAGCCACCCCCTAAATTGTGTGGTGGATTTTCCGTCATACATTTATACTCATACAAATGTAAAGCTCCCCCCGCATATACACTACTACAGTGGAGATTTGGGAAAATCTTCCCTTACGCAAGTCTGTAGAGTAAAATAAAACAACGACATGGTATTAAATTTTATGAAGAAGGGGTGGAAAATGGAAAATGTGTTTCAACCCCCAGCACTGTATGAGTATATTCGTTTTCATCGTTGCTTCATCGTTTGTACGTACGCCCACTACTCTCTTGTCGTAGTCGTATCTCTTTTGGTTGAAGTGAAGTAATATTGAGGGAAAATTGAAAAAAACTGCCAACTTTGACAGAGAAAATAAGAAAAAAACTCGACAAAATCGTCGAAAAAGTCCAAAAAGACAAAAACAAGAAAAGAAAAAGAATAAAAAAAAACAGCATGATAGACTCTTTCCAGGGAGATAAAAAAGAGTGTATTCGCATTCGCATATAACAATAGATAAAAGGCTGAAGACCGGGGACAGGATGGGTGCACAGAGCTAGACATGGAAGTCATAAAATCGTCGGGGAAATTGTTCTCTCAAAAAAAAAAGAAAACAAAACTAGGAGGAAAAGAAGAGTAAAATTTCATTTTTTTTATTTATTTTGATTTTCGTTTTGCTTTTTGTTGTGTTACTTTTTTCACTAAAAGAAAAGTGTGTCAATTAGCATCCTGATAAGTGACTCTAAAATTAGAAAAACATTCAAAGGAAGGAAAAAAAAAATGCGAGAGCACATTTGACAGTATCGTAGGGCGATGTTTTTGAATCGTCTTTTGACAGATGAGGGCGGCTTGCATTTGTTCGTTCTTTTGACAGGTGTTTGGGAATTTGCTGCTTTGGTTAAACTTTTATTCATAAAAAATGTTAAGCTTTTGAATAAGATTTTTTGAAGTGAGTACAGGTAGTTTTGAGTCTTGTTGAGTTTACTGCTAGTCATAAAAGTGTTGTTCCTTAATTTGAAATTTGCCTTTGACACAGCAGTTACTCATATAGAGTGTATTTTTTTTTTATTATGCGTCCATTCCCTTGTTTCCTGCAATACAAGAAAGATTGATAAGAAAAACTGGAAAATGCATGTTGTCGACAAAATCCCTCTAGTCAATAATTATTGATATTATCTTCAGTTAAATCTATAAATCTTTTGACGCATCAGGAATTGATTGTGATTGATTGATGGTGAACTTCTATTCAATCGAAATGCATTTATGGATTAAGACTACACGTGAGCTAATAACCCAAATATCTAGACAAACTAAGTAATTATGTACCCGCTCGCAAGATAAGAAGATTATATTGCCTCAAATTAAATAGCCCGTGAAAGTTCTGCCTAATCGTATGAGAATATTTTGGTACTTACTTTGAATACATTTTAAGATCAACTGAATAATGACAAATGTTGAACACGAATCCCATTGCAAACATGAGTTACACTATACAAACATATTCTATCACATTATTTCTAGTCCTTTGTTTTAATTGTAGGTAATTTATTTACTGAACTATTAATTTTTTTTTAACTAACCATTAAAACTAAAGATGAACGTATTTATATGTAAATAAGAAAAAGGTTTTTTTTTAACGGTTTTTGCGCACACAGTCGATGTGTTGTACAATATCTAGTAGGACAAAAGTTGACTATGGATTCTTATTTTTATGGATCTGCTAGTACTTGTTACCCATGATATCATCAACAAAACATCTTTGAATAATTTTGCATTCTGTTTTATCAGCCCCATTTTTTGTAAATTTTTAGTAGCATCGATGTTGTGCTTATGAATATTAAAAACTCTCGTAAGCGCTTGACATTTTGAAGAGAAAAATACAGTTCTTTAGAACTAGAAAACTACAATCATATAGGTATTTACACTCAGATGTATTCTGAATACAATGGATTCCTAGGATTACACATTTATTCATGTCGTTCACAGAATGATGAGTTTCATACGATGTCACTAGTTAATGACTTTAATTGGGTGCATACAATTATTTATGTAAGTTATAATAGAAAATTTTGTTTGACAATTTAAGTGCTAAGCCATGCAACCAAGAAAAAAGAACGCTGCTAAGGAAATGGAAGGTCTTAAAAATTATAAGCTTTTGATTTTGTTGATATTATAATATTATATTCAAATATTTAATATAGTGCTTATAGCCAATAAGTTAAATAGTTTCAGGTGGTGGAGATAAGGAAGCTCACAACCTTTAAGTAAATGAAATTAAACAGCTGACTTACAATGAAGAGAAGAAGATGAACATCTATCTAGGCCATAATTTAGCACCATAACTTAAAAACTTACTTAGCCTTACACTTGAATTATGCATTCCTAAAATAAATCAACTAGAGGTAATCGCCGGTTATTCAATTGCTGTGGTAGTTTCAAATATTCCTGGATCGTGATCAGCCAAAGATCCAACTGCAAAATCCTTCAAGAGAATGCAGCTAATACAAGAAGTATCATTATAGTCGTATTTCGTTTTTTTTTTTCCAAAAAAGATGAGCTTATAAAATCAGAACACTTCCTCAGAATCTTTAATCTGTTGATTTCAGTTAATTTGTCAATCAGAAAGATTATTATTATTATTATTATTATTATTTCGAGGGATATTTACAAATGAATTTGTAAAGTCCGGAATTTTCACGCCGGGGTACTATGCCCATGTGGCGCTAGTCAACAGCACGCGGTGTACCGAGTTCCCATGTGGTCCCCCATCAGAAAGATATAACGATAAAATTAAAAAAAAAACTTGTTACTCTGCAGATTTCCGGCACCAGTCAGAAACACTTGCTTAAGGAAGAAAGACTTGCGGAAATTACTATTTTGCTGTGTAACTAATTACGAGTACACTTGCATAGAAAGGGTAAAAAAGTTTAACTGGCCGCCTTTCAAATCATCTTTCTACTATCAAAGGCTGCTACAAGCAGAAACTGATAATCACCTAAAATAAATTTAAAAAATAATATTACGCAGGACTAGGCTGATAATTCTAGCTTTATCACAAGTTGTAGCAATTAACTTGGTGAACTTATCTGTTCTTATGAACTTAATTGTAAGAAAATACAAAACAAAAACACTTTTTTTTTAAAAAAATTCAACAATTTTTGATACTATAAAATACTAACCGGGAAACGTGAAACTAACATTATCATATTTCAACGGAAATCAAAAACAAGAAAATAAAACAAACTAAAAAACTGTCACAGTAGTGTTGATGGCATGACAAAAGACCGAATTTTGTGAAACGTTTTGACAGAAACTCGACTGTCCAAAAGTAATAATCTACGAAAATTAAATTTCGTGACAAAAGTCTGTCAAAGTTACTCAATACCTTCGGAAGACTGATTGCCACTCCACGGATTCTAGAAAGAATTTCCAAGAGAACACATGTCATACTAGGCAAGTCTGTATGAACTGGTAATTAAGAGTTTTCACAAGACTTCAGGCCGGTACAACATAAACTCTTACTAGATGCCTGAATACAGGCGTTATAATTGGACCTATAAATTGCTATGGAGGGCTTGTCACTAATAGATCACTACATTTTCATAGACTGATATATGTATGTGTGTACGTATGTTATGTATGTGGATTTGTACAAAATATTATTTTTCATTGAATTAAACCTGACCTCTTAATCGTCTCAATAGCAATGAGAATGAAACTGCCACCTTGATCTAAATGTTCCCGGAATAACCGTGTGGCGCTCCATTGTTCCGATTTGAGTTCTGTTACGTTCTGTTTTGAAAAGTTACGTAGCCAAGAGTACATCTATCTCTGTACGTGTTGGAGAATTTTTACAATTTTAGAAATGGATTCAAATTTGCAGCAACGAACTTGTATTAAATTTTGCGCGAACGTTGGAAATGTTGGAAAAGCGTTTCCGCAACGATTCTCTAAAGAAAACGGTCGTTTATCAGTGGCACGAGCGGTTCAAAAGTGGCCGTGAGTCAATCGAAGATGATGAACGCAGTGGCAGACCATCGATATCGAAAACCGACGAAAACATTGATAGAGTAAAAGAAATGTTGGTCAATAACCGCAAATTAACCATCAGAGAGATAGCGGAGGACTTGAACATTGCCTATGGATCCGTCCAAGACATTTTGGTTAATGATTTGGGTTTCCGTCGTGTAGCAGCAAAGTTGGTGCCAAAAGACCTCAATTTCATGCAAAAAAGAGACCGTGTTGACGTCGCAAAAGAGATGACTTGCGAGGCTGAATCCGATCCCACATTCATCAAAAGGATCATTACTGGAGACGAGACGTGGGTTTATGAGTACGGCACGCAATCCAGACGTCAAGCAAGTGAATGGCGTTCACCAAATGAGCCGATACCAAAAAAAACCACGTCGTTTTCAGTCAAAAAAGAAGGCAATGCTCACGGTTTTCATGGATTACAACGGTGTAGTGCATAATGAATTTTTGCCAGAAGGCCAGACAGTAAACAAAGAGTATTATTTGGGCGTTATGAGACGTTTGCGTGAAGAAATTCGCCGAAAGAGACCAGAATTGTGGGCGTTGCACAGTGCCATCATTATTCGTAATTTTTTGACGAAAAATGCAACAAATACCATTCAACAAATACCAGCCACCGAATTCATCCGATTTGGCTGCCTGTGACTTCTTTCTGTTCAATGCAGTTAAAAAACCACTACCGGGAACGCGTTTCAGCAGCCGAGAAGAAAAATCGCAGGAAGCACTGATGGACATACCGAAAACCGAATATAGAAAATGTTTCGAGGATTGTATCAAGCGCTGGAATAAGTGTGTTGCAGTCGATGGGGATTACTTTGAAGGGGACAATATAGATTTAGATGAATAAACTTGTATTTTTAATTTTCTGAATAAATTCTTTGAACTTTTTGATCAAGTTGGTATATATAATTTCTTAGCTATGAACATGGACTCGCTGTCAACCATAATGGTCTATTATATATAGGCAATGACAAAGGGGTAGTTAGACGTGAAACTTTGTTTACTGAACTTTACGCTTTAGCAGCGGAGTTTTGATGAACTCATTTAATTAATTTCCCAGCGAGTGGAATCTCATCATCCTTTAACCGATCAACAAAAAATGAGGCTCTCAGAAATCTGCGAACTATAGAGGAATCCCTCTTCATCGTATTGCCTTGTGCATGCTTGGAGATCGGTCTCTATTAGTGTTGTTTCAGCCTCTTCAGCCTCTTTTGGCATCCCACCAGAACTAATTAATCTGGGGTCGTTTACAACTGGTAACTACTCGTATTTCTTAACATCTTTTGTCAGAAATGGATTAAGTGACACTTTTACTTTACTCACACCTACATGTTTGTAGCCAAGTTTTCTGGATTTATTTGCCGATCGAGGTTTTTATTCATTTTCTCAATATATTTCGGCGGTATAACATCATTACAAACCTCAAAGGCATTTATGAAAAAGTGGATAAAGAGGTTAGGTAGAGGAACCAAAGTAATCACATCCAGTAAGGACAATAAAGTAATTTGTGAATTACCCCACAGTTGGTCTGAGGGATGCCACAGAAAAATTGTCCAGATAAGAAATTAAAATGTCCATCAACACAATATAGCATCGTTTGACAAACTCTGGTATGAAAAACAGGAGTGACAAAAATAGACCCGTACTGACCTAAAACCTTTTGAAAGGAGGCTAAGTTGGGCAACGTAGAATTTAGATCGTTTAGATGCCAACGGATTCGGAAAGTTAATACTATTCACACCAAAGGTTTGCTAAGGGTTGTCGATTCTCTCTATGAACCAAACAGTTACGACTGGATTTTGCAAGGGATAACGATAGCTCTGCACGTGTTAGAAAGTTGATAGTGTTATAGAGACGTTGGATTGGCCGGTCCGAAGTCCTGATGCGAATCCAATAGGATATTTGAGGTCTTTAAGGAAGCAGCGCTGCGATAAAACAACGCGTCTAGAAGTAAATTTGGAAAGGCCTACATTTAGAATATGCGGAAAAATTAAGTGAAAGTTGCACAAGACAATGCCAAGCAATTATAAATAATAACGGTGACTGGAATCCCTACTAATATGATTGCGCAATTCATTTTGACGTACATATATCATACTTTAATAAAATTCTTGAATTTTTCGTTAGTTTTTTATACGCACGTTTTTGTTGGGCACACTGTATACCAAAAAGATTTAAAGAAACTTGCGAATCAGCACAAGCCGGACAATCGCCGGCTTACATATGTACAGAAATCAAAAAGAGAAAACCTTGCTCCAGCTTCTTTGAACTAAGAAGGGAATTGGTAGCAAAGCTTTGAAGAAATAGACCAAGAACAATATATTTTGTATAAGCGCTTTGTAATCACAGTATTTCCTAATGAGCAGCAGGATGAATATACTCTACCAGTATAGCGTACAACTAAGTCAACTGGGTACGGATAGAGTTATCTAAAGAGATTAGTTGGTGAAAACCCTAGTATACATATGCTTGTAGCAAGACCAAAGTTTAAGTAAAGTAAAAAAATTTTGAACCGAACTATTATCTCATTATTATTGAATTCCGAGTTGTTCGAAACTTTGCCGAAAACAGGGTATCTAGGGCTATAGCGCTATCACTTTTGACGCGTCGTATAGAAAATCTATACTCCGACTCTAACCATGTTAATTTTTCCATTATTCAGCAAATGGATTGTAGTCTGGTCCCAGTCGCCAGTCGCCTTTTGAAATGGAACATGACCGCGTCATGTTTTGGTGATTTTTAATGCGGAAGTCCAGTGTCCCAAAAAACCATTTTGCCATAGTTATGGAATTAATACCGTCCGACACAAGATTGCAAGATTTGAGAATCAGACTATTGCCCGCGGTGATTGCTGCATCCTCAGAAGTTAGTGTTCACCAGAATTACTAAGGATTCATTTACCGAATTCGTCCAATATTGTTCGAACTTTTTGCAGAAAAAAGAATTGCAATTGAAATTTATTTTTCACGTAGCCCACCACAGAAGCAAGATTGTCCACTACGAGCCAGACAAAAATATTTACTATAGGCTCAAGAGCACTTTTTATGGAAAATCATCTTCTTCGATGAGTCATTCCAGAGATTTCTATCGCCTGGTACCTAGAAAACGAAGAAAGTTTGACCGATGAATACCTCCAAAGGGGGATTTCTAAGACAGAAAGTGTATTAATCTTGGGGGTATCGTTTTCGAGTAAAGAAAAGGCTAAATATGCCTCTTGGACCCAAGATTAATAGCATTCATATGCAGGTTCTTCACAATGATTTAGAGCTTTCTTGTTGATATATTTTCCCACAATATAACGCTCCAAATTCTGAACTCCAATGAAAAGAAAAATCGATATGAAATTATTTCGATCTCCAATGAAACGAAAAAGCAACATGTAGGGATTCCGAACTCCTACGAATCGACAAAGGCAACAGGAAAATGGAGGAAGAAGCGCGCATGGTGAGGCAGCTCGGGCAGAATGATATATGGGAAAGGAACGAAAATGCGACAGACCCTGAGTAGGGAACAAAAAGAGAGGGAGTAACGTGGGTGGTGGGGCGTGAGTGCGCAATGCATGAGTTATGTGCATAGCAATACCATTAGCATCTTCATTATACTTGTTACCATTGTCAAAGTACGTACTGTTGTAACAACACCAAGATTAATAACAAAATGTGGCTTGGTTTGGTTGGCTTTTGTTTATCAACGTGAAGAACATACGCAGCCCAGCAACAGAATTGCTCCAGCGACATCGGGTGACCTAGTTTGGGAATAGCAACATTAGCAGTGCGAGCAAATCAACATGATTGTTAATTGCTACATACCGACCAACTCTTCATTGTATTTATAAAGTTTTGTATTATTCTAGGAATTATGCTAAACGGGTTTAAGTCAGTTGTGTGAAAAACTTTGAAGTAAAAAGACATTCAACTCGCCCTCGGGATACCGACGCTCTATCTCATGTCCGTACTATAGACCCGAGTATATATAGTATATATAGAGTCATGGCTGGTCATGGCTGGCTTCGTATGAGTATGGCGAAGTCCTCATGAGAATTTATATGGGAACTAGCTATGTTGTGGAGTATCCCTAGCACGTGTCATCCGTCGTGCAGCATTTTTTATTTATCGAGTGTATGTAGTATGATGAAATTACGAGTACTGATGATACAAAAAAAATTCATCAACATTAAAAAATTGTTTCTGTTTTCAAAGAAAAGTTGTTTTTTTTAAATACTCGTGACCTAGGGTGAGGATCCTCATTTAAACTATTTATCGATCTTCATGAAGCTTCACTTCTATCGCCTAGCTTTTTAGACTGACGATTTTTTTTATAATTTTTAACTAGAGCAACAAAATTTAAAATAAAAAGAAAATATTTGTAACTACCTTTCTTAAGATGAAAAAGAATTTTTCCTACAGCACAAACTTTGATCCAGTTGAAAATATCACCCAACAATGAAGCTTCGAGAGGTAAGGAAGTGGTCATAAGCAGCTGAAACTCAGAAAATAATGCTTCTCGTTCCTGGGGTTCGATGCCAACTTAAACATGGAAATTCTGATGGAATCTTTGACTTGACGGCGTTATAGACAGTTGTTTGTTCCGCTTAAGCCCGCAATAGTGGATATATATTTGTTCTTATCCTTGAAAATATATAGCTCTCCATATAATCTCTGAATCTTGTATGTAAATGGGTTGTTGCTACCTAGAGAATCAATTTGAAATTCATCCAATCTTTCATTCAATTCAAGAACAATTAGTGTTCTTACGAGGCGATATTTTAGAAAACAAAACAAGGTAAACCTTGTGGGACTTCACAAAAGATGTTGATTTTATTGGTATTTCCAATATAATGCCGGATTCGCTATGACTGTTTTAGCTAAGAGAAGTCTTATGACCATTACATTACATTGACTGTAGTATACGAGTATGCCTTTAATATTACTTCTCCAGTTTTCTGTTCGTCCAAGCTTTTAATTGAATCCAATTTACCCTATAAAAAAGGAGACAAGTTCGAAAACGATAAACTTTCTCTTCTTCTTCTCTTTTTATTCTATATTTTTTTTTCCAATTCCCAACTCACCTCACTTAGAAATTGAGAAAAAGATACGAGTACGAGATAAGAAAATTCCAAAAGAAAACAAATTTCACCCTTAGCACGCATTTTCGGAACAACCAGAACGCACTACTCACAGCAGTTCAAAGGGGAAAAATTGAGTAAAAGTCGAAAAAGTAGACCAACACACAACGCACCCAGTGAGGAATAAGACCATCATCAGCAGGACCAGAATACAACTTGTACTCGTACATATTCGAAACGAAACGTTTTTGACTGTGAAATTTTCTCATCTGAAAATGAGTAAAGCTAACGCGCGCGGTTTTTCCTTTTGTTTTGTTTTTCTGTCTATATCTATTACTTTGATACGTTCACATTTATAGAGAGAGAATTGTGCACATGTATGAGTATCTGTCTATATGTACGTCTAGAATTATATCCTGCAATCTGTTGATGATGGCATACAAATTGTCATTTTGGATTTGGTTATTTGGGTTAGATACTTTTGCGGTGATATTATTAAATGGAGAAAACCGGCGGAGCGGCGATTTTGTTTTTGTAATATTTTTCTTTGGCTTGAATGGATGAAATTGTGTCTCTCCCCTTTGTCGGGTACTATTTAGTATGCAATCGTAGCAGTTAGTTATTGTCTTTATTGTGTTATGGCGCTGGATAGCTTGAATAGGGTGGGGCTGTAATAATGGTGTACTAAATTGAAGATTTTGTAGACAATTGTGTGACTTAGCTTTGAGTCTCCGGCGACAGTCAACTGTTTTGTGGATTTAAATTCTACTTCGAATGAGAAAATTGTGGAAATTCAAGGTCGACATTAAGATTGCTATGAAGCTAAGTAAATGCACACAAATTTGGAGTTTGGTTTGGAAATTGAACACCATAATCGATTCAGAAAACTGTTCTCAGAAGAGTTTGAAAAGCAAATGTCATACCAACGATAAATCAATGTATAGTACACTTACTGTATGCATCCTGTGGAAATTTCAAAAGAGCTACATATCAAAGGAACATTTATGGGAACTGTGTTACCCTTCGAACTCAACAGCTAGAGGAGGGTAACGACTAAGTTCGTTTAATTAATATATTCTGTGAAAAATTCTCTCACCTCCCTACCAATCGAAATCGTCAGAAATCGCAGATCCCCAGCACTGAGAACAGAATGAGAAAAGGAACAACATAGTGAAGGAGAGAAGCTAGGCCTTAGTCCACCCTGAACTATAGCGCCAACTATTTTTTTTAATGCAAACTAACATTTTTATAAATTATTTGAAAAAGGTAACTCCGTGGAAACTATCTAATTTCCCACGGAGATGACCGAAACCGGCATTATAAGGTCGGTTTACGTCTCGCCAGAGAGTCAACAAATAAATCTGATTCTATTAAATAGCATAAGAAAAATTCTACGCAGAAAATAAACTAATCAGGGATTATTCAAATCAACCCCTATCCACAGCAGGTTCAAAAAAAGATTCTACTTTCGATTTTAGATATGCAGAACAATAGTCTAGTCCAAAGTCCCCTGATAGAAATGTAAAAGAGACAGTTAACGAGGAGTTCGCATGTTCTGGCGATTCAAAAATCGGTGTCGTCAACGCCTAGAATAAAAGATTCTTCAGTAAAAAAGCCTCTAAATAATCGTGTCCGACAATTGTGTTAGTTTTTTAAGCTTAGGATACGAAGACAGTTTGTACGACATTCCAATCAATTTAATGATGGGCATTAAGTTGCTGATTCTTTTCACAACTCACGAAAGGTAGTCCTTTAGTTATTCACATGGTGAGGGATTCTTCTTTGAATCATGATTACGTCTATCGGTGGGGGGTCTTAAACTGGTGCTGTCTCCAACAAGATTAATGTGAATAAGAAATAGACTTCGACCATGGGATTTGATTCTTTTTGATGTATAAGAAACAAAGTCACCTGCTTTAATCTGAAGACTGGACCGGCGGCTTATACCTTTCGTTTGTAAGCACCACTCGCACTGGATTGCCAGTCCAGTCTCTAACGCACGTTTTATGTCTTTTGACGTAATGGCACTAGGATTTAAGTTGTGTGGCAATCGGAACAACAACGTCAAAATTCCTTTGACTTAGATATGGCTCTAGTCGTACTCTGAGTCGGGGGGAAATGTAATAGAATATAAACTCTAGTGCCATCAGTTTATATTCTATTACATATACAGTCAAATAGCCGGATCTCCTGTCTTCGAGTATTCGAGAACAATTAGACTTAAGTTCTCATTAGGCACTTGCACAGAAGAAGAATTTCCAAACAGAAATTTAAGCAACCATAACGTTAAGAATTATATAAGAAGAATAGGGGAAGGGAAGTCAGAGACCTTTGAGATATGTTGCCATTTCTGGAATGGGCAAGTTATCAAAATTTTTCTAATTCCGGTCAATAGACGAAATGTATTGAGTCATTTCTGAATCTAGGTGTTCACTGTGATCCTGAGAAATAAGATCTGGGAGGAAATGCCAGACCTCACACAGTTTTGAGACTGTCTGATTTTGTCTTATGATTTGCATATCATAATTCATTTTTCAGGAACACAGGAAAGTTGCAGGCAAACATTGATACAGGTCTAAACTAATGCAATAAATCAAAACTTGCATCCAGGCTTTTAAAAGAACTAACCGAAAAAAGAATCACAGGCTCTTTTCCGAAGCACCCTAATGTGCTATAACTTAGCTGTTAGCTATCTGTTTTTTTGTGGGTAAGAGGATAATCAGAATATTCAATCAGTGAATTTAACTAGCTTGTTCCTAATTAGGGCTCGATCTTTTATCTTTGTCTCGTCATTTTACTCCGATTTTTCAAACCCAAGTCCAAATTCAGACTTATAACAGAGACTTTCACATTCCTTTGAAGCCTGGGTTTATTTTGCAAGCGGCTGTACTAAGGAAAAGTTCTTGGTTTCGATTAGATACGTACTCGTAGTTGTTATGCCCAATAGCCATCAGAAAGTGAAGTCTAATATGTAGCCCAGAGTGTGTCAGATTCATTAAAAAAAAATTTCCATGTGGTCCTCTTTTGACTCTAAATCTGATTTAGCCTGAAAGTCTTTATTCAGCCAAAGAAAAAAAGTTCAGGTAGTCTTTGATTTAACACGAAGACCTTGTTGGACATACAATGTATGTTTTTGTGATTGCATGTACCTGTGTTTCATTTTTGCACTGCACTGTCTTACATGACATACCAAAGATTCGTCACTCACATTAAAGGCGTCACAATCTATCGATTAAAACATTCTCGGACATTGTCAACCTTTTTGTTTCCTGCGGCGCCGCCATAAACAATTACATAATAGATTACTCTATTATTAACTATGGGCTCTAGATGATTTGAGTCGCTCAGCATACAATTCGATACTTCACTTACAACGGTCCACCTTCCTTCAGGCAAGTGCAATTCAATTACGATAATATTGGGGGTGAATCACTCAAATAATCGGCCATGTAGTGCGATACTATTTTCTTTTCGTACCATGAGCAACGAGCAAATTTTTCTACAATATTTCTAGGTAGTTCACAAGCAATATTATAAAACTCCACTCAGCCAAACCGGAGTGAGGTCGTATTTTACGGATTCAAGATACATTGACAACGAATGAAAAATATCATAATACTTTTAAAGATTTCCATATCTTCGTCGACTTGGATTAAGTGTTCCAATAGAGTTTCCAGAGATCTTACTTGGGTGGCGCTAAAATCTGAAAATGTATCCGAGACGTTTTTGAGAATGTTACGTTATATATATGATGACGTTCAAATGAAAGTTGAATGCACAGCTGGATTAATAGCACATCAAGGTGAATGAAGTCGATTACCTTTTAATTTTGTACAAGATTTGCTATTGAAGTAGGACATTGGCGAGTACGGAATGTCCTTCAGGCTACTTTTAATATACAATTGAAAAAAGGTGCTAGCAAATACCGAGCTATGCATCAATAAAATAATCTCAATTCCTGACATCTATTTGAAAACTCTGATATAGCCAAGGTGCGAGCAATTTTAATTCTTAGGCTCTGCGGCGACAATGGCGCGTAAAGAGTAAGCGCCGTGTAAAATCTCCACAGTATAGAAAAATGAGGCACAATTACAAATATTAGCGGGTTCAACATAGCGCGATCTAACAAGAAATTCTCGAAATTCTCTCTCTCAAGGGTGTCTCCACATTAAGAAACTGATAGCGGACAGGCTTCAGGCTGCGCAAATTAGTTGATTTTCCCATGTTCAACGAAGGTCGTTAGAAAATCCGATCGAAAAGCAACAGAGGCTTAACTGATTCTTGAAGAAGAAACATAATTGGATCACCAAAAGGCAAAAACATGAGAAAACAAACATCATCCTCGCTAAAAAGGTGATCCAAAATAGAGCCGTCTGCAGAATGGTTATAAGATCCACAAGCGGCGTAGAAATATACGTGGGAAGAATATGTAGCTTGTAATAAGATGTGAACAAGAAGAAGAAGGAACTAAAAAAAGAATGCTTGGTGGCATTGAAAATACGATTGTCTAGTTCAAAATGCACCGTTCACTAAGGACACGTCACTCCAGATTTGACTTCTTGTACGAGTACGTTAAACTTGACAATTTTGATAGTATATACGAGTAGATGTGGATAAGGCTCACGACTTCGGCAAGAAGCGTTCTTCTATTCTATTTTGGCCTTGAGATAGTGTTCACGAGTCTTATAAATGCACAAACAGTTTTAGAAAATTACGTGCCTGTTTCCGTATCTTCCGACAGTAAAGACACAGCGTCATGAAACTCCCTAATCCTAGTAAGCACTGCTTCAGTTTATCATCAAATTTTTTAAAAATTGTACAAATATCACCAAGGCGATATCGTCTGCAAAAGATGATAACTTAGCCCTTCACAAAGACTGCCAACCTAAGGTGGTCAAGTCTTGAAGGACACAGGGTATCCAAGGGTCTTTGGCTGCTTTTTGACGGCAAAAGATCTAGGAAGTTAATAAAATTAAACAGGGATAAGCTTAGGAGAGTAATAGGAATCCTGACAGGACACTGTCTCCTGTGGCAACTCGTAAAGAGACACAAATTTTCAGATTCGGATATTTGCAGATTCTGCGGTGATCTGGAAGCTGTTGAGAACATAACACACATATTGTGTGAATGCTAGGCAATATCGTGTAGTCAAAGAAAATTTTTAGGGAAATACTACACGAAATAGACGGCACGAACTTCAAAGACTTCCTTGGTTGTTGCAGACAGACTGGGTATGTGACTAGGGCGATTGTTTAGGTTTTTGCCATTTGAAGAGAAATTCAACTGCTTCTACAGGGATCGCGATGGACCCGTTTTGGTGTCTGGTGTCTGTGTGATGGCATATCCTTCATACACCTCTTTAACCTAACCTAGCCTTTTCTTAGGATCTATAGACGGAGAATTCCGTTATATCGTGGCATTCCGCAGGATTTTTCGAGCACTCATCAGAGTCGTAGAGGTGAACTCCTTACTTTTTACGGAGATAGTTTTTAATTCCCACTTCCAGTTTTGCCGCCAATAAAATATTTTGTATATGTTTTTATTGGCGTTATGATGTTTCACTCAGAGTTGTTCCGAAATAAACAATGTTATATTATATTTTAGGACTGTTCTAAAGTCAATAAAATCTGTTTTTCTACTTTCTACTCATTACTACTGTTTTAATTTATAGGATATTCAGAGGAGAAATACCAAGACTACATAAATGTTTAGAGAAAACATGTGTATAGCATATACAGATATAATCGATAGAAGAAAAGTGCTTACATTTTTTAGCATCAATGCTTATTGAAAAAATGGATCACTTTAGTGGCACACTCTACTCGTTGGTCGAAAAATGCAAAATCATCCTGCCACATGAACTATTGAAATATCAAAACAAAGACCAAGTAAAATGTATCTTTTTGTTCATGGATGGTAATCCCAGACTAACAAATGTTTATGTTTTTGTAAAGTTTTATCGCTCTCAAGTTACCTCAAAAACCTTCATTCACTCTATCTGAAATTGCCCAATTAAATAAGACAAAAAAAAAAGTCAAATCTCTCCAAACTACAAACCGAAACTATCAACCTAAACATTAGTTAAGACATAAAATAATTTGTCACCATTCAGGGAACCTTCAAACCCAGGTTAGACGTAAACATTGAAGCTTCATTAAAATCTCGTAAAAAAGAAAACTTTGCCGTCGTGTCATGTTATAAAAAAAAGTATCTCTTCTTTAAATATTCCACCGGTTACACGTATGGGTAAAGATACTATGTACGAGTATTTGTATCTACGTACGAGCACACGTAAGTACCTTTTACATTACGTCAACTTTTATGTTGTTTTCTTCCAACCAACGTTCCATTATCAAAAATTATTGTTCATGTCTACATTGCCTAATTTGCTCCAAAATGAGAATCAATAAAAATTTCTGTCTACGGATAAAACTAAAAACATTTTCAATGGATTCTGGTTTTCCAAAAATGAATAAAAAAAAAAAGTAAACAAAAAAAAAGTGTTTTTTTCGTTTCTCATGCAACTACAACCACTTGAGATATTATACAAAACATTCCCATCGATAGGAGATTCAAAAATAAAAAGAAATAATAAAACTGCTCCCTCTCTTCCCGTACCATGGATGAATGTTTAAGTGTGTGAGGGAAAACTATGAAATAAGAAAATCTCCAACCCGGCATACGGTCATGATGGGTGTTTTAGTTTCAACAATTCCATGGGGAATTTTTGAAAATAGGTAAAAATCAACTTCAACAATTCCAATACAACAGTACGAGTATAACTGAAGTGTATCCATTCTGTGCCGTATCCCCAACAAAAGTTGTTGTTGTGGTAAGAAATCATTGGGGCGGTACCACCACAGAGAGTGCGTTGAAAATTCACTCCTTTTGAACAGTTGTCTTATTCCACCTTTGAGGAAGTTTTCAAAATTTACCATCACCAATTTTCCACCACAACTTTGTTGGTGAACTTGCGGAAAAGTGCCGACTCTCCGATTTGCTCAAACTTACGTTCCACATTCATTTGGGGTGAGTTTTTCGTGATTTTTTCCCAACGAATTCATCATGTGGTTTCCCCTCGATTTTCCTGCTGACATTGGAAATGGGAATGATTTTCCCCTTTTCCATATAAATACTCACCACACTTTACACAGATACACGAATACTCCGACATTATTAGGTATCAACACTTGTTCCTTTCGGTTTACATGATGTGGAGTTGAATTTTGCAAAGTTACGTTGATATTCGTTTTTCTTCTAATTTTATTTTTTGTTTTTGGTTTTCTTGTTCGTGTTGCCCTTCGTCATCGATCACAATTTTTGGGGGTGAAAAAATGATTGACGTATCTTACAGACGAGAAAATCAAGCAAAAGATACTGACTAAGCATAGTGGCATCCGTATTTTTTTTTTTATACGTATCTAGATTTGAGTTATCACAACGGTTCGTGGTAATTGTTTTTAGTTTTGTTTATGTACATCTTGTCGGCTATTTTTTTCCGTGTTTTGTCTTTTTTTGTTAGGTTTCTTTTGTTTACGTTCGAGACGTATGCTACAAGAAGTCGATGCCGATGCCGATGCCGAAACCGAAACAGTGAATTTCAGGAATAGAGAAGCGAAAATCCCATTTCAATTAGAGCGGATTTGTTATTATGTACAGTGATCTATTTTTAGAAAGCACACACCATACAGCCGTATTCGAACGTATGTTTGGTTTGTCGAAATCTAAACATTTGAATCTATTGGATTCGACAGAATCAATGCATCAGATAGAGTTGAGATGTACATATAATAGGCAGGCGAAAGTGGAAGGGTATATGAGGGACTGAGTGTTGGTAAGGTAATTGAACCGGATTAGGATGTTTGAATTTCGGGATCAAGATTTCAAATCGCATAAGGTGGCTGGAAAATGTGACTGAATGACCTAATACGTGATTAGCGATTAGGTGAAGGAAAGCATTCGTTTGAAAGTGTTTACTTAGATTTGCGCTGACGATTCTTCCTATTTGCTACGGAATGTAAACAAAAATGACTAAGAAATAATTGGGTAGAGGAAAAAAAGTAAGTACCCTAGGCGAGCTTGATTAATTTCTTCATGCAACTAGTACCAAGTGGTTTAAAAATAAGAAATCAACATACCGGTGTTTAAATTCCAAATCTTCAGGACATTATTGTATATTATATATTCTGTCGGAACAGAGCATTCAGATAAAGAACAAGTCCATTGCAATTATTGTATGTAACTTTTAATGGAACTTCTCAGTCTTTAGCAGAAAGATAATTAATTGCATCAGTGATAAAGTACCAATAGCACCAGCATCAACCACATCAGTGACTTGCACCACCAGTTTGATGCTAGTGTAAACCGGAGTCTCACAGAGGAAGTGCTCCGTGGTGTCGTGATCACTCTCACAGCAAGTATTCCTGGATTTTGAGCAAAAGTATAGAGCCCCATTTAAACGTCAGTAAGCAGGGACAACAGGAAAGGCGCTAAACGTTTAGAGACGTCGATAGGCATTCGGCATCCTAGAGAGTCACGCTCTCTAAAGTTTTGTTAATACCAACTAAATTGTTAATGTAGGTGTAGCTTCACCTAATGCAGATGGGGATACTAAGAAACTCTCATAAGCGATCTTATTTCTAGTGAACCCATTGTGACATGGGGCTGTCTAACCCATCGTGTTCAGAGAAGAATTATTCTCGAACTAGTACCGAAGTGGCTAGAGACTTCAGGAAGTACGAACACAGATGTAGATATTTCTTCTCTTCCATCGATTATTCACAATACAGTGCATTGCCATCAGGATTGCATATATCTCAGCTTGGAAGAAAGACGCTAGTTTTCCTTATGAAGAGTAAAGGTTTTGGAGTTCTAGTGTCATTGCATTAGACGGTAAGGCCATAGCACCAAATTCAAAAGACAGTCGCGTACAAGGTCATCAAAACTCTAGTGCAGGCTGTACCAAAGGCCACTTCTCTTTAATTGGAAAATGGCTTTGAGAATTCGCCGAGTGCAGATCAAGTTAAGGTTCCGATGCAGCTGCATCATATCGTACTTTTGAATTTAGAAAAAACAGTTTTGTTTTCGTGAAAGTTTGTTCCTTCAAACAACCGATCATAGGATATAGTTGGTCTTATCGTAGCTGTTTTACCAAAAGACCCTCTTCAGTGACAAGCTCATGTCTTAGTTCATTTACACTACCAAAACGTTGACAGCGCCTTGGAAATTTTCGATGCAACCTCTCCATCCTAAAGAAATAGGGAAGGCCATGCTTTTTATCACAAGAGAAGTAAGATCAGCGTCTTTTAAGAGAAAAACTTAAGTTTTAAGCGGATTGACTTGAAGCTTACTTCTACTGCACAAATCATCGATTATGAGAAGGGCTGACTGCGATTTAAAGCAAGTACGGTACGGCTCATCATCTGCATTTGCCTGAGCGTACCACATTAGAGTTTATTGCGGTAGGCAGAGAGTCATGCGCCGCAATAGTGAAAATGGGACGCACCATCAAAAATTGGTCGTAATCAGCATCCTCAATCGGGGTTCACTAACATTATTTTAATCTATAAAGTTAGGGATTCTTCTAGGTCGAGCTGTCTGTCCGAGTTACACATGTCGTCGGCAAATCTTCTTCCGATTTAGTAGGTATGCTCAATCTAAGACGTATGCAGGATGGATTTGCAAAGTAGTTTTGTGGACAATAACTTTCGCAATGCTTTTCAACATGAAGGAAGACATTCTGATTAACCTGAAGCATTCCGCGTGTGTGAAGTATTTTCCAGTATAAAGACTAGTGTCACTGTTCACCAACTTTACGCTAGCATAGGACGCAAAAGTGACGTCTCAGAAAAAAGAAAAAAAAATGCTAGGTCAACAAGTAGTAGTAGATTCGCAGTCAGTGCTGAGAATATGGAGCAACCATTTATGCAGACTGCTGTGCCTGGTACAACGAACTATTCAAAATGGATGATAAAAGGCAACAATTCCTTAAATCTGACTTCGATGCAGTAAGAGTAGCCTTAGCCTAAATACCGAGCAGTTCAATGATGCGAAAGATGACTTTGTCAAGAGCAAACCCCAAACTATCTCAAAAATATAGTCAGATGAAAGAATTCCAGACGAATGAAACCTCAGAATTTTATGCTTGATTTTGCGGTCTAGTCTGTGCCACTGATTGGTGCTTATCAGTGTTGTTTCAGGCCTGGAAAGTCTATCAGATTTTTACTCTGCAGCCGATCTTTGAAAAAGAAAACTCCGATCCAAATCGACACCCACCACCTCCATATTTGACGGTTTTAAGACAGCGTATGAGCATATCGTTTTGGCATTACTGCAAAAAAAATGTCAGAGCCAGAGGTGATTATGGAGAAAGCTCGCTGTTCCAAAAATGTTGGCGATAATTTTACCGAGACCTCTAAAATCATAAGAATTTTTCAACATAGCACTTGAGAGTATTGTGCGAAACTTGTATGCCAACGCCAAAGGCACTACTTACCTAGGCGGATGAGATACACATTATCGGTACAGCTAATACGAGCTATTTATGAGACCTTGAGGCAAGTATTGAAGCAGAAATGGTAAAGATACATAGCTCTAACTGTAAACTACTAAGTACATCGAGAAAATAAACACAATATCAAAATCTCAGACAATACATATTTTGTCTACCTAGGCTCTGCAGTTAATACAAGCAACACAGCTCAGGACTTAATTGAGTAGAACAGTCCTTTATCGAATAATCAAAATAGCGCCTATAAAACATTGATCGTCTCAGTACTCCTCTATGGAATAGTGTCATGAACTTTATCTAAAATAATGAGAAGGCGCTTGATCGTTTCGAGAAAAAGTGCTTCGGGTGATCAACGGTCTTGCCTGCATCAGTCAAGAAGTATAAAATCCTACTGTACGGGATGGAACTGCTTTTCAAGACCAGGCCTTATTTCTCAATTGCATTCTTATGTCAAGGAAAGAGCAATTGGAGTCCTATGCTTGGTTTGATTTCTTGCAAAATGTAATTACCAGAGTAAGTAGTGGAGCCGAGTTGGAAAATATTAACTACCTCAAAGTTATAGCTGCCTATTGTGACGTGGCAGCGCCCCTTGGTGGCATTTTTTTTTACCTCCACGACTAGACAGATTTTGGCTGGGAGCAAAATCATATGTAAAGTTTAATTTCGGTGTGGAACAAAATAAATAAATTAGTTAAAGAAGTTATTTTTGTCTGATAAGAATAAAGTTGAAATGTCGAGAAAAAATACGCGAGTTTCGAAATAAGTGCTTGTGAAGTGTGTAGATGGGTTAGTTTGAATAGGATCGTGCTTTAAAAATTGTAAACAAAGCACTTGTGAAACACGAACAAATTGTTGTGTTGTTACTTTTCTATTAAATATTTAGTAAATAATGTGTAATATAGTGTCTTTTTGTTAAATATATGGTTAAACAAATCAATAAAATAGTGAAATGTTGCTGAAAATTCGCATAGTTGGAATACTACACATGTGTACGAGTATGTATATGCATATACTCATAGCAGAATATTTTAAAAGGACTATTTCGTTTGGTGAAAGTGAAAGAATACTGAAAGCTGGTTGCAATTACTCTCTTGCACTTGATCCTGCTTCAATTATAGCTAAAAACCAAACCAATTTGCGCCAACTTTTCAGTTTCACCAGCGGAAACATTCCCCTTGAAATAATATTGCTGTAACATTAATAGGATTCCATCTATGAAAACTTTAAGTTGCATTTCACTGTCTTTATTGACTTGTTTAACAATATATTAAATAAACACTTTATATTATTCACTACGAACTTAATATTGAATAAAGAAATAACAAGAAAAACAATTTCTTCGCGTTTAACAAATGCTTTCTTTACATTTTTTAAAGCACGATTCTATTTAAACTATCCCATCTAAACACTTCACAAGCACTTATTTCGAAACTCGTGTATCTTTTCTCAACATTTTAAGCCAACACGTATTTGAAAACAAAAATTTCTTTAACAAAATTAATAATATTATTCCGTACCGAATTTTCACTTTTCATACGAATTTGCTCGAGCCAACGATCTGTCAGAAATTTATATAGTCGATATAGTACAAAAAATTTCCGCAAGAATTTTCGTTTCGAGTCTCAATTATCTCTGTACACATCTATCATATTGTGATACAAAATCGAGAATTGCTACGTTATGAATGCGCAAACTAAAGGGGAAAAACCGAAATCGAATTCCGTCATTTGCTAAAAATTCTCCGATTCACTTATTAAACAACGAATCATGAGCGCAAAGAAGACAAACAAAAACAACTTCAACACTCAAGTGGCTTGCATTGATGGCACGCGCAACAGTGGCAGCAGTAAAAACAGCGGCAATCACAGCAGCAGGAGAAGCATTATACTCGTATAGGTTGCTCCGGATAATGTGTCGAAAAATTTAAGGGGAGATTCCTTAACATATTTTGAGAAGTAAGACTGCCCTGTTTGGATTCCTATTGAAAATAACATATTCCAATCGCTGTTTCTTTGGGCTGAAAAGTAGTAAGGCCCTCTCCCGGATAAATAAGGAAACTCTATATAAGAACCTTGTAATCCCAGTCCTGCCCTATGGTTTCGAAGCATGGACCCTCTCTAAAGCGGATGATTGGTCGTTTTGAGAGAAAAATTCTTCGTCAATGCATAGACGGGTTCTGGAGGAGACGATTCAACGATGAACTCTACGAGCTGTACAGCGACATCGACCTGGTCAAAAAACTATGCATTGGGCGCTTGAGATGGCTGGGACACGTAGAGCGAATGAACACCAACGCTCCAACACGCAGAATCCTTGACTCTAATCTGGAGGGACAACGCAGTAGAGGAAGCAAGTGGAAGGGGACCTTAACCAACATGGAGGCAGTTAGCCAAAGACGGCGCTAATTACAGAAGCTTATTGGTTGAGGCCCAGGTAAATCGCGGAGTGTAGCGCCGCCTAAGTATATATGGTAAAAATTATCGTGCCATTTGAACCACGCTGATGATATCTGTTTCCTGGCAATCAACATTGGTGCCCCTAACTGGATTAAGGATAAACTGCAAAAAGACAAAAATTGTGCACACTAACCGAGACGAACAACAGCAGGTTTTCTTGAGACGGGAGACCATAGAGGAGGTCACTCAGTCCAACTATCTGGGTAGTTACATATGTGTCACTCGATGGTGGAACG
Organism: Volucella bombylans; assembly: GCA_949129095.1. Lineage (NCBI taxonomy): Eukaryota > Metazoa > Arthropoda > Insecta > Diptera > Syrphidae > Volucella > Volucella bombylans. The sequence continues at coordinate 19,304,237 of OX422142.1, read as the reverse complement.
GACCTGGACGTCAGAAATAGACTCAATAAAGCTCGTAGTGTAGTCGAAATCTTCTTACTGCTTCGCACTAAGTTAAAACTGTTTGAATCCAATATAAAATCCGTACTGCTATATGCATATGAAATGCATTGCGTTACATCCTACAGATCCGGTGGTCACAAACGATTTCCAATAATGGCTTAGGACTGGACAAATAAAAGTGGATGTTGACATCAAACAGAGAAAATGGCGCTGAATTGACCATACACTGAGGAAACCAGATGACAACATAACGAAGCAGTGCTTCCAATGGAACCTTCAAAATGTAAGGTGAATTTGTAGCCCAAGAACAACATGGAGGTGAACTGTTATGACGGAAGCACGGCCCCAAAATTTGCAATCGCGGACACAGCTGAGATATCGAAGTGCAAACAGAGAGACGGAAGGACCTGGTTGTCGCACAGGGAGAGTTAAAGTGTTGTTGCTATCAACAGTTTCCGGAATAAAAGAAGAAGAAGAGAGGACTTACATCTACATTTAGAAGGCATGCATGGATTCCATCAGAGAAACGTTTGCAATTCTGCAATTACGTTCTGGAAATACACTTTGCGGAAAACAACATTATTGGACGGATTCTATGGACGCATGAGTTCCAATCGCACGAATGAGGCGGCTATCCCATTTCTTGAGATAACACGCTCACCATACTTACTCTTCAATAAATCGATTTTAGCATGTGGTATGTGGCTTGTGGTATCATCCTGTTGAAACCACATGTCGTCCAAGTCCATATCTTCCAATTCGGGCCAAAATGCAAACCGCACCAAACAGTTATTTTTTGTGGATGAAGTGGTGATTCATGAAGCACATGTGGATTTTCAACCGACCAATGACGCATATTTTGCTTATTGACGAACCCATTGAGCCAAAAATGAGCTTCGTCACTGAAGATGATTTTGCGATGAAATTCATCATCTTGGCGCATCTTCTCCAGAACCCAATCGGAGAACGTACGTCGCTTTAAATGGTCCATCGTCTTCAATTCTTGAGTCAGCTTGATCTTGTATGGGTGTAAATTAAGATCCTTACGCAAAACACGTCATAATGTGGTCTGAGCGACGCCGTGGAATTGACTGATTTGAATCGCTTGCTACGGACGCCTGAACGGCAGCGATATTTTCGACACTTCGACCAACCCGTTGTCTCACTGACACGGCAACATCACACAACGAATATGTAGACTCAAATTTTTGCACTAAACTTGTTATTGGCTGTACTAGGGCGAGAATTACAACCGGAAATTGGAGTTAACGCTCTTAAAGTTGCAGTCACCGACTCCGAATTTCGGTAGAAAATTTTTATAATGTGCAGAAGTTGCTCGTTCGTGTACTTTACCATGATGAACATTTTGAGTTTACTGAATAAATTGACAGTAACAGTTTGATGATTAGTGAAAGAATGCGTTTTCAAATTAAATTCAAAGTTGAAAATCCTTTTTTAGGTGATATACATAAATGTGCATCCCCGCACACTATTAGCATGTAGTTAGAGAGTGATTAGATCGCTTATATATAAATTCGTAGAGAGGGCTAGGATGGACTCATTCTGTGGCCTTCAAAGTCTCCACTTTACCCCAATGGACTTTTATTTATGAGGACGCACGAAAGATATTGTTTACTCATCAGAAAAAACAACATTGGATGAATTTAACCATAGCATTGACGAGGCAGTTGCGAAAGTCCGAGAAGAATTGAAAGGGATTGACATTGCTAGACTCTTTCACGAACTCTGACATACATGCAAAGCAATGGTTTTCACTCTGAACAATTGATATGATACAAGGTTTGTTGAAAAAAGTAAAAATAAAAATGTCTAATCAATATTTGTATTTTTTTCCTAAAATGTTTCACAATTTTTCATTTAATGTTTTACCTGCTTCAGTTAGTTGAGTCTTATCTTGAAAACTACTGACTTGAAATGAGATGACCTATTTTTTTTTCTAAATGCTAGGTATACGTTTCAGAGTTGTTCATGAGATATTTTTCCAAAAAAAATTATGACAAAATCAACATTTAAATTTTTTTTTTTGTCATAATTGTGAGTTCAATAACACCACAAGTTATTTTCAAAAGCAGTCAAAACAGCTTAAGACCTCTGTATCTCGGAAGGGATGCAGTTCTAACCCCCACTCTACCCATACATTTTTTTTTCTCAAAATTTGTCAAGAAAACTCTCGACAAACTATCCGGAACACCTTGCACAAATAATTCATTCATAAAATACATATAGGCACTCTTCATGAAGTTTAGATCGTCAAAATATGTTTGGAAAAAGTCTAAGCAAATTCTTGTCAGAAAGATTGAGTATACCTCAATACGATTTTTCAATGACCTTGCACTTCTTCAGTGCTTAATCCATCATTTGCATTTTATATGAGTGATATTAATTGATTTGGCCACCCTTAAATCGAGTAGCCCCGTCTGTAATAGTATTTTTAAAAATAGTTCCTATTGCAATAACAAACTATTTATTATACATCAGAATGTAAGAATTCGAGGGAAAATTTTGCGGTTCTTGTCACGCACATTGATTCGTTTGCGTGCATTCCAGGTATCGTTTTTGTGTCAAAAATTTAGATATATTTAGATACTTAATTACTGGCTTTGACTTCTTTGCAAATCCTAGTGATAATCACGCAGCAGTAGGCGTTGGCTGTTTTGTAAAAATAAAGTTACAAGGGCAATGAAATGAATTCTTATGCATAGATTTTGGTAGCGCGGATGATGTAAAAGTTTTCATCAAAGTACTCGTATACCGAAAAGTGTCTCGATATTCATCAAGGAATTATCTGTTGAGATGTTTGTGTGATACTACCACACAGGTGCTCTGTACCGTATTTTCAAAACCTAATTTCATAAGCGACCAGAAGATATTTTCTACACTCGATTTTTGCGAGACTACTATCAAATTTACATAAACGGTGTAGGCATTCTAAAAATCACAGTCATCACATACTTTGCAAAAAAGAACATCTCATCCCATTTTGAAAGAGTTCTGAATACATTGAGCAAAATGGTATTGCCATGAATCTATACAAGAATTTGTTCGGGAAACCGGTACGTTGCGTTTTCCAAGAGACTCAATCAGAACCGAAAAAGGGTAAATGGTATTCAAAACTCCCATTAGCGAGATCAGTCGTTTTCTTATAACTTTCAGTTATTATGGAAAGATCATATTTAAAGCTGTTGCAAAGCCTCATAAAAGGTAGCAACAAAAACGGTTCACAGCAGTATTGTATGGGCCGAAGTTGCGGCATTTAAGGAGCTCAAGCGAAATTGTTAACTGCCCTATATGGTTGAAACATCGTATATCGCTGTGAGAATAGTTCTTCAGCAGTCAGAAAACTATGACAATTACTGATTCGTCAGAGCCACAGATCGTTAAAATTCGGACACACTATATCCAAGGACTTACTCATACATTGGGGCTAGTTTCTAGGTAAAATACTTTCTACTTCGCTTCAGAAACGTTTGCATTTCCCATCATTTTTCGGATATACGAGTAGAATGGCAATGGAACGGACAATGGCCACAACAATTGACAACAATTTTGGAGCTTGGAAGGGCATTGCATGTAAACCAAATTTCTAATTGTTTGGAATGGAGGATGCGAATTTGAAAATGAATATACTTGTAGAAGCAAGGCAATACATTGAATCAAGGACAAGGGATCAGAGGTTTTAATACGAGTACACAGAGCCCAATAGGCCTAGAGAGGATAAAACATCACTCATTTAACTTATCAGAATGAGATACATATCAGAAACAAATTCAGAATGCTTGCAGTAAGTTTACCTACGACCGTTGTTTTCTGCAGTGAACATAAAATAAAATGAATTCGTCATACATATTGTAAATTACCTGCTATTGACTATCGTTTCCTTAGTCAAAATTTGCTCATCCATGGTCTTTGGTAATTTGTTGAAAATACGAGAACATCACCGTATATGATCTGAATATATTTATGATCTGAATATTGAGAAACATGAGGCTAAGTAGCAAGTGCGGAATGCAAAGCTAGCCTGAATGTTTCCATAATGCCGTCAAACACTTCATACAGACTTTCAAGACTCTTTCCTAATAAAATGGATTGTGACTTCAGCTGAAGGGCCAATAATGGTATAAGAACTTCAAAGAATCAAGCTTACTTCAAGAATAAACGCCCTTCAAATACATTTTTATTCTTAAAATACAAAAAAGGAACAAAAAATTGAATGCAATTATTAACTAATATCAATTGTAATCATTTTGTTTGAAAAGAGAAAATTGCATGATGTGCTTGACCCACAAATTGTACATGCAAATTTCATTCCAAATCCACTTGCATGAACAAAAAGATTTTATTAAACGAAAGTCTCAAGGAGAAGACTAAATGACTTTGTTTTGCGTTTGGTAATTCCATTTACACAGTGAAAAACAAGAATATCAAACCACATACATACGAGCATCACTACATTCTTTTAGTACATTTCTAGAATCACAACTTAAGCAATGGGGCATGAGGCAAAAGGCAACGAAGTACATTATCTCTCTCCATAACTTTTGCAAACACGATGACAACAAGTCGCCCACAACCAATGGATTCTGTCTACAAAATCAAGATATATCTCTCTCTCTGGCATAATGAAGAAAAACTGCTCAAGTTGAAATAAATTTCATCGAAGGTGATATAGTGCCACAGGATATTGCTTCGACGAGTCCTTACTCCTAAACTCCGGATACTTTGGATTTCCCCACTCCTACTTCCACACGCTAGTCGTCTTCATCAGCTTTTAGATTTTTCGACAAACGAATATAAATATCCGACTTGGTTGGTCGCATTCCCTACATAATCGTATACTCTTTCGATTTGAATCTTATCCAGAGTTCCGTTTCTAGGGTAATAAACTCCAAGGATACCTCCTTCGGTCAACCACTCCACCAGAGTGCAAATGCAAAATAGCGCGTTTCACTCAAGTCAAACTCTGACAAAACGATAGTCAGTGACCGCTTAATTCCATTTCCACGCAACTAGAGATAATCCCAGAGTTCAAACAAAACCCATTCGTGGATATGACAAATAAAAAGAAACTGGGACAACCCTTATACCGGGAGTGTAGTTAAGGGCTGAAATTGGGGGGGGGGGGTTTATATACGAGTAAGGGCATCCGTATGTATAATACGTACGAATGACACAACGTTCTCATTCGTATCTCTTATTGCTTTCCGCTACAGTAAAGGTTGTTTTTTTTGAAAAGTAGTAATAATCGACGGAAAGGGTATTAGAGTGTCACATCCATAACCCAGCGGGTGTTACTTAAACTATCCACCATTCTCTATCCAAACGATGGCATAGTGGCATGCCCGACACGTATAGGGAATAGTGCTGCCAGTGTTGGGTTTTGAAATATCCCAGTGGTAAGATGAAAAAGGAACTTTTATTCAAAGTGAGCACATCACTTCAAAATTTAGAATTGAATTCATACTTTGCACGCGATCCAAAATTGAGATCCAGAAGTTTAGACTATGAAAGCAAGAGTGATAAATAGGTTCGATAAAAGGATATTCAATCTGTATGGCCGTATTAGTCGCCACAAGTAGCAGGAACATTTTTGTTGTTAAACTGAATCCAAGAATTGTCAGCTTAGGGTGTGATAGGCAAAAGTTGACGAAGGTTAAATGGAGAATAGCTTGTGGCACTGCTTTAAGATATTGTTTTACAAGGTATTTTGGTAAGAGTAAGTGTGACAACAATGGCGTATAATGTGTGTTTCAAAAGGGATTACATGTCAAATCAGCTGCTAATCTTCATTAATTTTCACTACAGTTTGCCATTTCAACATAGAAAGATTGGCGGTACAATAACGATTTCAAATTGCTGAAATTTATTTCCAAAATCGAAGCTCTGTTCGCAGAACTTATGAACGTGTTATTTACAGAATTATTGAATTCGCACCCAATGCACACTATTGGATACTTACATACGAATACAGACAAGAACGAGAACAGTACGACGCCGTTCGCAACAACTTAACAACTTGGCCTTCGTCCGTCCATTATCTGGAAAATTCTTGGTAAAGATCTTCGTCTCAGGGATTAAAAGGTCAAAATGTTTTTTTTTTTTTTTTTGTAATTTTTATTTGGTGCTAGAACTAAAGCCGCGTGACAATTCAAATCAATTGGAAGTTGACGCAGTTTTTTGTTATAAAATTTGGTTCAGCGATGAGGCTTATTTTCGGTTAAACGGCTTCGTAAATAAGCAGAATTCTCGTATTTAGAGTGATGACAATCTTCAAGAAGTTCACCAGATGCCTCTGCATACACAAAAAATGCGCCGTATTGTGCGAATTGTACGCCATTGGGATCATCGGTACTTACACGTACAAATTACTGTCAATAGACCCCGGGACATTGCGATGTTCAACGATTATTTGCTCCCAAATTTGCGTGACATCAATGTGGAAGAATTGTAGTTCCAACGGGATGGTACTCCATCCCATACTATCAATGGAATCATTGTTTTATTTAATACACGACTTAGCAATAAAGTCATTTCAAGAAATCATGTCTACAAGTGGCCACCAAATTTGTGCGATTTAAAGCCATTAGATTATTTTCTGTGGGGCTACGTTAAGTCACTAGTATATTCTGATGAACCAGCAACGATTGACGCTTTGGAGCAAAAAATTGTTCAAGTAATACGCGATATACGCCCCAATTGCGCCTGTAGAATGTGCTTTGTACGAGCCAGCCGTGGTGAAAATGTGGTATGTATGCCCCAAGCTATCTTAAAATATTAAATGGCATGAAACGACGAAGGTTAATTTTTATTTAGACAAAAAAGTTAGTGTGATCTATGTATCATACTAAGGAAACAGGGTAAAGGGAATCTAAATTTATTAATTTATATATAAGATCCTACAAACATAATCACATTAACGATTTAGGTGTACAAGCCATAGACGCAGAAAATTGGTGTGAGAGAAGGGCTGGTTATGCTTCAACTAAGCAATTCATGGGAAGTAAGGCAACACATCGTTGGATTCATTGCTGATATAAGAAGAGAATCAGCTCAGGAGATTCGGCGTTTATAAGCAGCGAATTTCGGGATACCGTCCTGCAATCATTACATTAACTGCAATAGATGACCCAAAATGAAACAAGCAGAGTAGGGCTAAAGTTAAGTGTGACACTTAAAACTGCTGCACAAGAGTTCGAAAAAAAAATTATAGTATTGCCAATCTATAAATTAAGTGATGTAGACAGCGGGATGGCGATTTCAAAAGCTGCGTGCTGTATGCTATGCAAAAATAAACTTTTCCAGCACTGAGTCTAAGTTGTGATTGATTTTGCTCTGTCATTGATTGATACGCTAGCTGTAGATATTCGTAAACAGATATGTATCTACGAGTCATCATGAGAAAATGCTCCATAGAGAAGCATATAGATAAGATGTGGTAGTAGATGAATCACAAACTTAAGGCTCTAAATCAAATCTAAATATTACGAAGTATGTACATATGTACTCGAATCTGCTAAATTAGACAGGTAAAAATCAAAAATCAGGTGAGGAGAAGTTGAGGCAAGTTGGGTGACTCAGACTCAGACACTTTGTACAATGACACAATCAGCATTCTACCAGATGAAGTATGTGTATCAGCCGTTAGCACGAAAGTAGAGAATGATTCACTAAATCCACATTAGACTTATACCTTCGCAGAGGAGAGGGTTAAAACAAGCCTGAAAGCGAGGTTACTCTAGAGAATGTGCTCTAGAGACTTCCACTGCAAAAATGAACAGCAACAACACAGTGGCTAAACGAAAACTATCAGACGAGTTCACTCCCCCGATGCGACATCGGAAGCTAAGAGAGTCGGAACAGGAAAAGCAACAGCCGATAAGGTTTCCTATACCAATATACTGAGCCATTTCAGGCTAGGTGTAGTCCTGTAGGCAGTGAGCCTCGGGACGAAGAGGTGAAGCCGTCTTTTGACAGCTCTACATTTGCTGAAATGAAGTCACTGCGCAGTGATTGAGGAGTAACATCCTGAAAATCAAAGAAAAATGTGGATTGAAGGTGATTTTAGTGGAGGATGTTTCATTTCTGAAACCATACAATATAAGGCGGTTCATTCCGAAAGTATCAGCCCCACTGAAGAGAAAATCCTCGTGTCGATGAATGCACAGAACTCAGGTCTAAACAACAGAACCTGGAGAATTCCACTAAAAGTGGAAGAAAGGGATCTCGTTCACATGGTCTTTGCTATTACTGACAGTACGAGAAAAGGCTCAACGACCTAAAGGGCCAGGTCACGTACCGTTTCGGTAAGCTGAGACTAATTTAGTTTTGTAATCAGACACTGCCACCTTAGATGGCATCTACACAGAATAGGTGTTATTCTAGAAATGGATGAAATGCATGGAAGACGATGAAACTATGGAACATATGTATTTTATGTGAATGTTCCTTAAGGAGCGACCTCCTTAGAGAAATTTTAATCCCTGGGGAAATTTCCAAAATCTCCGCCAGAGAGATTCTCAATTTCATCAAAGGAATTGAGCCCCTCTTGGCATCTTAATTATGATTCTGTGGTAAAAAATATCCTTTAGGTGGCAATGCTGAAAAAATACACGAAAGGGGAACATTATCCTTTTGAAGTACAATACAAGTTGCAATAAATTAAAGATACACGGATTTATTAATGGATGCACAATGACAATGGCAGTATGATCATTGAAGGTGGTCAAGTTTATCAGATCCCGTTGTAAGATTCAGGGCTCATTGTTGTGAAAGAGCTCTTATTCGGACATCTAAACGCCACTCTTTATTTCTCTACAGACTTCTAGATTTATCAGTATGTGTCCAAGGTAGCCCAAAAGCCTTTCTCGTTTAACTTTTAGTTAAACTTTTTCAAAGAAATGCGTCTCATTTCATTGTTCAACGAGCATTTCTACTCCTTTTACTCGTATATAAGAAATAATATAAAAATTCCCATCAACTGACAACACTGAAAGCTTGTATTGCTAGTCATCCTTCCCCCCATTTTGGCATCGGTATTAACCCGGCGATATAATTAAATTTCATGTTGTACAATGCTCGGAGGAAAGTTCATTAAAATTATAATTTCAAACGTTCGGCTTCGGGTATTACGGCAGAGCGTAGAACAATGACAACTCTAAGACCGGAATGGCACCGTGATGCTCGTGGTACTTAGTTGTACTTGTATTTCTACACCTCGTACTCCTATCTTATACCTTGTTCTCCGACTCATACTATTTATTTTTGGTAGGTTCTTTTAGTGGAAGCTCAAAATACTCGGCATGCAGTATGCTAAGGATATGACATTAAAAAGTTTTCCGGTTCGCATGAGTTTTTCTGTTTTTCCTTCTTTTTTTTTATTATTTTTTTCTCTTGAACAAAGAAGGAGTTAGTGGGGGACAACTCGTAGCCTGTTCCAGAAACGAACATGGCAGGATGATGGAAATTAATTTTATTTATTGTGCGAGTAGTTTTGTGAAAGTTGTCCTTTTTCTCTCCTCCAATGGCAGCAATGTACTTGTACATTAGTGATGCGAGACTTGAGACTGAGGCGAATAGGTAAACAAAGTTCCGTTTTTATTTCCAGCTTTCATATGGACAATAGTAATTAGTTGTGATGGCCAACAAGCATGTGTAGTGCTTGTATATGTTTTATTAAATCTCAGGAGTATTACGGGAATGGTGCTGGTGTAAGTAACGATTTTGAAATGGGTCAAAGTTTAAGAGTGAAATTGTTGACATTACAGAAAAGTACGAATATATTTTGTGCTTCTATTAATAGGTTAACATATTCTGAATTATA
>OX422142.1:19270788-19294178 GCA_949129095.1 Volucella bombylans | reverse complement strand
GATCCACGTTGTCCTGATTTTGAAATGGGCAAATGTGAGAGCAAGCTGAGATGTCAGGAAGACATAAATCCTTCAATTTGAATAGGCTGGAAAAATTCTGACCGATTATGAATACTTGTAAGGAGGCTTAGTTTCACTCAATGAAATCGTCTATCCGTACCACTTTGATCGAAAAGTTCCAGGAATTTATTCAGAAAATTAAAAATACAAGTTTATTCATCTAAATCTACGAGTATATTGTCAACTTCAAAGTAATCCCCATCAACTGCAACACACTTATGCCAGCGCTTGATCCCATCCTTGAAACATTTTTTTTATTCGGTTTTCGGTATGACCATCAGTGCTTCCTGCGATTTTTTCCATTACTTCCTCTCGGCTGCTGAAACGCGTTTCACCATAGTGGTTTTTTAACTCGATTGAACAGAAAGAAGTCAGAGGGAGCCAAATCAGATGAACTCGGTGGCTGTTTGATGGTATTTGTTGCATTTTTGGTCAAAAAATACGAATAATGGTGGTCAACACGGTCTCTTTTTTGCATGAAATTGAGGTCTTTTGGCACCAACTTTGCTGCTACACGACGGAAATCCAATCATTAACCAGAATGTCTTGGACGGATCCATAGGCAATGGCTGATGATTAATTTGCGGTTATTGACCAACGTTTATTTTACTCCATCAATGTTTTCGTCGGTTTTCGATGTCGATGGTCTGCCACTGCGTTCATCATCTTCGATTGACTCACACCACTTTTGAACCGCTTGTGCCACTGGTTTTTCTTTAGAGAATCGTTGCCGAAACACTTTTCCAACATTTCCAACGTTCGCGAACCATCAAATCCGTTTTTTTACGGCAAAATTTAATACAAGTTCGTTGTTGCATCCATTTCTAAAATTGTAAAAAATCACCAACACACACAGAGATAGATGTACTTTGGGCTACGTAACTTTTGCAAATGTCAAGTTAAGTTTTTCACTTATTTTTTCAAAGTACAAGTACAATTGGCTTATAAACAATTCGAAGGAATCATAATTAAAATAATTTCACTCTCGGTGCGTTTAATACTGAGTAACATACATTTTAAGATTTCTTATGCTCTCTTCGTTTCGAAGGACATTTTTGTGACGGACGAGAATAATGTGTGTAAACACGTAGCAGTAAAAGAAGAAAATAAGTTGTTGTTGCTGCTTAAGTGCAAGTAAACGGATTGGGGCAACAAAAAGGACATTTTGGGCATTTCATTTACAATGTAAGGACTTAGGAAAAACATTTTTTTTCGTTTTTTAAAAGTTTAACTACTATTTAACAATATGTATAAACAACAAAGGCTTGAGGTGGGTTTAGTCTTCCAGATTCCTGAAGGCTTGTTGTAAGTCCTCGTACAGGTTGATCGAAATCGGTCTTGATCTTGGCCCTCACCATCCTTGTCGGGGTCCTTGAACTTCATAGAAGACAGCTGGTACATAATGTTGCCCATGGCCTCCCAGATCACGTTCCACGTGATCTTGTTATCGGACTGAGCGGTGGATTCAACTGAATGACGGGCCATATCGTAGAAGGCAATAATGTTTCTCAGCATTCCGACTGTCTTGTAGAATGGGCAGAAACGATCGTATGAAGAGTAGGAGTTCTGTTTGTAGGAAATCGTCCTTGAGCAGCTTAGCAACCTCGAGAGTGATCTTATCGGTCTCTGCCAATGAAGCCTTACCGACGAGTTGTACAATTTCTGAAAGATCTTCTTCCTCTTGTAGGATTTCCTTGACCTTGGTCCTAAGTGGAACAAATTCGGCAAAGTTCTTGTCGTAGAAATCATCTAGGGCACGCATGTATTTACTGTACGAAATGAGCCAGTTGATGGAGGGGAAATGTTTACGTTGGGCCAGTTTCTTATCCAAACCCCAGAACACCTGTACAATAACAAGTGTAGCAGAAGTGACAGGATCTGAGAAATCACCACCAGGAGGTGATACAGCACCGGACAATGGAAACGGAACCTTCACGTTCTGGGTACCCAAACACTTGACACGACCGGCACGTTTCGTAGAAGGAGGCGAAACGGGCACCCAAGTAGGCTGGGTAACCGGAATCGGCAGGCATTTCAGCGAGACGACCTGAAATTTCACGAAGAGCCTCAGCCCAATGAGAGGCAGAATCAGCCATCATGTGATACGTTGTAACCCATATCGCGGAAGTATTAGGAAACAAAGTGATACCAGTGTAGATGGAAGCTTCACGAGCAGCGACAGGCATGTTAGATGTGTTGGCAACAAGAGCGGTACGTTTCATGATCGATTCGGTGACACCATCGATTTCAACTGACAACTCGGGGAAATCACGAAGTACTTCAGATATTTCGTTACCACGTTCTCCGCAACCGACATAGACGATGACATCCGAATTGGAGTACTTGGACAAGGCTTGTGAGATGACAGTTTTACCACAACCGAAAGCTCCGGGAATGGCAGTGGTACCACAAGGGAACAACGAATCCAATACACGTTGACCGGTCAGAAGTGGATGATTAGCTGGCAACTTCTCAGTAACTGAACGTGGTTGACGTACAGGCTATACTTGCAACATACTATGTTTGCTGATCTCTCCATCGAATTCGGTTTCCAAAACAACATCCTCGACATGGTAGTTGCCAGCTGGTGCAATATAACGAACTGTACCCTTGGCGCGAGGTCCAACGATCATCTTGTGCTTGACTAGAGTGTTTTCATGTACCAAACCGTACAAGTCACCTCCGGTAATGTGTGATCCAACTTTTACGTTGAGTGGATTGAATTCCCATGCAATTGAACGGGATAGAGCGGGCACATTAACACCCTTTGGAATGTAAATGGAGCTGGTCAGCTCGTTAATGTCTTTCAATGGACGTTGGATACCGTCGAAAATGCTGCCCATAATACCGGGACCTAATTCAACTGAAAGTGGCTTGCCAGTACGCAACACTGGATCTCCGACAGTGACGCCAGATGTTTCTTCGTATACCTGAATGGTAGCCATGTCACCTTCGAGACGAATGATTTCACCCACTAGCTCGAAGTAGCCGACACGCACCAACTCGTACATAGCTGATCCAGACATGCATTCGGCTGTTACGACGGGACCGGATACGGCAAAGACACGTCCATAGATGGACTCTTTCTCCTCATCATCGAAGCACTTCAAATTGGACATTGTGGTATTGGTTTAGCGTTGTTTGTTAGTGAATCCGCTAAGTTGAATTTTAAATTTTTTCTTTTGATTTGGAGAAAGGGAGTTTTCTTCTCTTTTTTTTTGAGTCTACACTTGAAACGAGAAAACGTTGCGTTTGACCAACAGAACAAATACCTACTCATCAAGCTATGATGCTAAGATTTAGAGGGAATATAAACAACGGATTTACCAACTTAGCAAACAGAAATCAAATCGAAACAATGGGAGCACCACACGTGTGTTATCCCGGGAACTTTTTGATCAAGATGGTATTTCAATATTTAAGACAAAGCCCAGTGGCTTAAGTCTTCACTTTTCATGATACTTGCTCGATAACGCAGTCGGACTCGGCATAGTAACGATTAGCATATGCTAACTCTGACAGTGATATTGGACTTTAGAAAGTATATTTGTGTGAGCGTCAACCAACATATGCAGATATATCTGTATCTATAGTGAGAGGTATTCATGGTTAATCTGACTGATCTTGAGAGACCGTCAAAAGCATACCAAAAGTCAAAATGAACAGCCCTTCTATAGATGAGATATTCATGGTTAATCTTATTGACTATTGAGGCCTTCAAAAGTGCAACAAAACTTTGTCAGGAAAAGGACGATTTGCTGAAGTATTCTCGCTAAGGTTTCAACAGAACTCGCTGACCAATTTGCGAAATAGTGCTGTCGTTGAAGAACGAAATTCTACACGTATCGTCCGGATCAATTTGGTACATATTTTCAAGAAATAATCACTGATCATTGTCCGGTAACGTTGGTTATTGACTGCTCATTTTTGAAAAAAAAATACACAGTGTAGGCTCACATATGTAAGCCAACGCCTTGCTTTAAACCGCGTAAGAGTCAAATTATTCTACAAAAGTTAAATAGTTGCTCGCGTTCTAATAAAGAAATAGAAAACTTTATCAATGCTATCTTCCCTGTCTTCTTGGAAATGATAGCTTGCCCAAAGCACAATGTCAAAATCAGTTTTGGCGCATTAGTTAGTAAGTGTTTCCTTCATGAGCTGACAACAAATAACAAATTTTGGCTTTGCAAATTATATACACACAGTAGTATCACAAGATTCTTCTCAAATGGATCCACTTTTCTGCCTGGTTAACTCAATAACTGCTTTAATCAGGTACTGATCCATAAAAGACATGTGAAATATAGGGTCTTCCAATTCGTGGTCCGGATTTGACATCCCCTTTTGAATCCATACGTCAAAACGAACTGTCATCGGAGAACATTGTTACGAGTAAAATAGTGAAAACTTTTGAACTACAAAAATAGTGTATGTTTCGTAGTATGTAGTATTTAGTAGTATGTTTCGCGCATTACAAGTAGATTCTGGTTGTCATAATCGTCCGTCTGAGCGTACTATAGGCAAAACTGTAAAAACATTCTATTAAATCCTATCCATCATCGAAATGCACGCTCTGCAGAAAATATGGCTGCCGTTAGTGAAAGTGTTGAAGACACTATCGATTTCACGGCGAGCACAACATTTGGGCTTGTCTTAAAGAACATTATAGCGTATTTTGTATTCGGATTTGGATCCACATCCTTATAGGGCTCAACTCACTTGATAATTGAAGCCAGCTGACCACGGAATGCGTAGAATATACACCGATTGGGTGCTTGAACATAAGCGTTTGGAGGGTCAATTTTCACTCAACATTTTTTCCAGCGACATGTGGTTTCAGCAAGACATTGCCACTTCTCATACAACACGACCTGCTTTGGCTTTGTTGCAAGAAAAATTTCCTAGACGAGTTATTTCACGATTTAGTGATGTAAACTCGTCACCAAGATCGTGTGATTTATCGCCGCTGGATTTGTTTGTATAGGGCTATGCACAAGAACGTCTTTCCGCACACAATCCGCAAAATCTTGAGGCTTCGAACGTCAAGTTAATAATGGGCAAGATCCAAAAAATATTGTTCTGTGCCATGGGAGTTAATTTTAAGTGCCCTCTGCATCTCGTACGGTATCTGACGAAATGCAATGGTTATGGCTTTCGGAAGGCGATGAAAAGTGCTGATATGTAGAAAGCTGAAACAGGAAAAAACTAACTAAACTAACGACGAAGAATGATAGTGGACTTACCGGCTAATCATCAGAGTATCAGACGTTGGTGAGTAGCTAAATTGTTTACATGGCTAAGCAACATCATGCCCTACTTATCACGGATGGCAAGAAAATGAAAATCATATATTGTCGTAGCGAGTAGCCAGTCTTTGAAATATTTCCATCTTTCTATGCAAAACGAAAATATGTGCACATTTGGAGTTGAAAGCGTAGACTCGATTCTGTGCTCTACTGTTCAACGAAAATATGGACAAACATTTTGCTTGGGATACCCCAGCATGTGCGTAATACAAAAGAGCTGTAAGAGGCTGGTTTTCAGCCCGGCACGTTCTTCCTAGTGGAATATTGTCATCCATCTACAGGAAAATGCTAATTTAAGAAACTTTCTATAGACTATTCAATCGAGAGGGTAAAGCATGCCAGGTGGCTGAAAAATGAGCTTCAAAGATTTGGTCCACAATCATCTACAAATATGAGTTTGGCTTCCCCCACGGAATATCACCTAAATACGAAATGTTTTCTAGTTGATACACACCATATTTTTGTTGATTACCCGAACAAAAACTCTTCCAATTATGCCAGTCCGAATCCGAAGAACAATTGCGTTTTCGAACGATAACTTCAATTTAGAGTTGCAATACACTTTCTTCCAGAGGTCTGTCCAGATGTTGACCGATGAAGACCATATCGGTCGCATTCATCCTGACATTGAAGAGTGTTTTCCGACAATTAAAAGTAAAAATGAAAAGAACAGGTCGATGGCTGTTACCTGGAATAACTTATAGTTACGACTAAATTTATAAAGTTGGAAAAACTTGCAAATTACAGCTATTTTGGTTTGGTTTTGGTGAAACCTTTTAGTTTTGGAATTTTGGTTCGAAAATCAAATGCAAAACAGTACACTCTGTATGCTCTACTATGTAGATGTAGTTCGTAAAACTGTGACGCAAATACAGTATTAGTGCGGCTACAATGAGTGTATGAAAGACAACGCCCTGGTTAGGAATCTATGCTACTTCAGTCGAGATACAAAGAAAGATGATCCTCAAATAATTGCGTAGTTTTATGCTCAATTCTTAAGACAGCCCCTAGATAATCATTCGTTAGATTTCATTTTATATTACTCCAGAATTATTGAAGGAAACAACTGAAGAACTTAGGGAAAAATACTCTGACACTCATGACGGTTTGCCCGCTATTATTTTACGAAGATGTGTGAATTTCTTGGCACAACCTCCCACAGTTATTTTTCAGTTCTTCCTATCACCGGATATTATCCCTAACTCTTGGAAAAGGGCACACATAATTCATATTCATAAAAAAGTCCGAAAAGACAGAATCCGAAGGCATACCCAAAACTGTTCACCCATGAAAGTCTCTTCAAGAGACTCTTTAGGTCAGCAGTTGTATAAAGCCATAAGCGCCCACTCCGATTTATCCTAAGGATGACATCTCCGACCACTGTTACTTATACTGGCAACTGACAATATTATCTGTATCATTGTTGATTGCTTTATGTCAGTATTTGTATATGGCTGCCAAATCTTTCGCTCAAATTCAACGTCAACAAATGCCAAGCCCTAACGTATACTCGAAAAGTCTTGCCACATTGCCTCAGGATTATGTATAATCAATCTCTTGCCTTAGTGACAGAAGTGCTGGATGGCGAATATGATAATGAACTGAACTTCCGTACCCACATAGACAGCAACATAAGAAAAACAAACTCCGATCTGGGTTTCGTACAGGGATTTTCCGACCCATAAGTTACTTAATCCTTTTCCATAATCTTTGTTAGGCCTTTTCTTGAATATATCAGTCAGGTCTGGTAAGGATAGTTTCGAGTTATGGCAACTGCCCTGAACTAGCAGCTTTAACTTGCAACTGATAGAGTGATCGCTCTATACTCCCTCTCAAAACTATATCCTTCTTTTACTATGCAAATTACTTCTACCAAGCCCCAAGCCAAATTGTTAGTTTATAACTTGAGTGATAAAGTTTTTGTCCGTATTAAGCATAATAAATTTCGCCTGGGTTGAACTGGGCTTCAAACGCAAGACTAGATTTATGTTCAAGGATCAAGCGATCTCAGTTACATAACTTGTTACAATCCTTTTTAAATATAAAGTATGACATAGTAGCTGCCATGGATTTTTTCAAAATCTTAAACCATCAACAGTGTTGGAAAAGTCAAAAATGCCAGTCAATTATAATCGCTATGATTCTACCCGGAGTGATGAAGTGATAGATCCAGGCACGAAAGTCATCATTATCTGCTTTCAATTTACCGATAATATGATCCCATATCCATTCAGAGAATACCCAGTCATACTGAGTGGACTATGACTCATGTGGAGGAAAGTCCATTCTACTTTATATCCTAATGAAGTCGTAGTATTACTGTGGGCGGACAAATATCTGCTCATCTTTGACGGACAGATAACCTCATTACTTCCCAAGAAATATTCTTCACAAGTCATAAATTGCATCTCGAATTGCAGCTGCTCAACGATCAAAGCCAATAAGAAGATTTCTCATATTTCCAATGAAAAGCTTTCCAAGTCACCTGTCTGTCAAATATTGCATTTCGAGCAAAAAATATCCGACTACATCCCACACCATTCACAACAGCCACACAACAACTAAATGCACTTTTAGTGGGAGAAAATCTATTTCCCAACTCACTCAGAGCTCATATGCGCGCGTTTTTGTTGATTTTCAAAATCAAAAGGTACAGCATCCTCAATCAATCATTTCAATGACAAATATTTGCTAAAGACGAATTTCATATATTCTGCATACATAGAGGGAACCTATTTCAAAACTGCCATCCTCCATAAACCCTTCACTTTCTCTGTTACTGCATTGCACTATGTAAAGCTACTTTGAGGCATCTATCTGTGAAATAGACGTATCTGTGGACTTTTGAAGCGCAATTTCATATCAAAAAGGGCTTTGTCTAGCTCGTCTGTTACTAGGCAATACACTTAGACTTACATTTATTCATATGTGCCATCGTACAATTGATCGCATGCAATGCAACAAAAGTTGTCTTTCAATAAACGCACCTTGTTTGTAGGTCGATTGTTGCATAGAGTTGGCAACTTCACTACCTCGTTTGGCTGTGCATTCATAACTTGATTGCACAAAATTGTGTGATATATGACAGTCAGTCAGTCAGTACCTTTCTGCAAAGGCAAAATGAAAATTTGTTTTTGATTCCAACGGAAACATAAGTCAAAAGTATTCATTGACATGAAAATGGCAATAACATGGAAAATTTTGAATCAAAATTTATGCAATCATACCCAGAGTGCCCATATGAAAGTAAACGTTCTAGGGGGTAACCAAACAAAATTAAAAGTTTCTAAGGATTTTTTGTCATCTTTTTGAGAAAAGGATAGTGAGTTATTTGTGAGAGATTTTCTTCAAAATTGAAACCAATTGAAGTAGGTACTCCTATGTTGGTTCGGTCGGATGTGCCATTTTGCCTTTGAGGATATACCAGTTACGGATACATGCTGTAGCATATTCTGTCGTTTTCGAAAGTTCATTGTAGGTTTCTATGAAATTTTGAGTAATGAAAAATTTGTTGAGAACAGGGAATTGGTTTAGAACTATTCAAGGATTCCTTGAAGGAGAATTTTAATATTGTTCGAAAAAGTAAAATCTATTTGAGCTATACTCGTATGTTGGTAGTGTGGAAGAAGTCCTGACAAAAATGTTCAAGTCCTTATGTGGTTTGATGCTACCCCACCCAATACAATTCTCATGTGTGAAATGTGGTAAAAAAAATATGTCAACTGGCAATCCCTCTTTTCTGCGGGGAACTCCGAAAACTATTGGGTTATACAAAAAGTCATTGCGTTTTTTCTTTGCAATAGATGACTTTGCCCTCGTTTATTTGTATCTTAGCGTAACATACATATATGTATGTCAAATGTTTGCACGCGTTTTGTTGTTGATATTTAACCTAATAACCGGAAAAAAAGTTGGCGCGATTCAGTTGAGTTTTGTGCCTGAGTCTTGTGATTGCAAGAAAGCCACTGAGGCACGGTAAAAAGTTGCATAAAGTTTACGGCAGAAGTGTCATCGAAAAACTCCAGTACCAGAACTGGTTCACCCAATTCAGTGATGGTGATTTTTCGGTTGAAAGCGCTCCAGTAGGTCTTCCGAGATTGGCAATGATAAAATCAAACCATTGGAGCAATCAAATAAGCACTCAGTGATTTGACAGCTTGCTTCCGCTCTAAAAGTGTCTATTGGTAGCCTTCTTGGTCATTTGAAATCACTTGGAATCGTAAAGGTACCCAATATTTGGGTACCGTATGAGTTGAAAGAAATTTATCGGACGAAGCGCATGTGCGTCTGGGATCAACTCACCAAGCGCGAAGAAACCGATCCATTCTCGAAGCATATGACCACTATAGATGAGAAATGGATTGTCTATAACAATGTCAGCCGAGAAAAAAGCTGCAGAATGCAGAAGGTGAGATGAAACATCGGAAGAGCAAAAGAGCAAAACACGACCTGGTGTTTTAGCACTACAATGTAAAACTACACACAAGTTTGGTCATTTGGCAGCAATTATTGGAGCTTGGTTGGGATGTGTTGCCACATCCACCGTAAAGCCTAGATCTTACGCCATCTGACCTCCATTTATTCACTACTTGAATGGTAGAACATTTGGTTCTGAAGACCTCATTAAACAGCAGCTTTATAAACGCGGTATCATGAAGTTACCAGAGAGATAGCATAACGTCATCGGGCAATGCGGCCAATACATCTGTGATTACTGTTGGTTAGGTACATCAAATAAACGCACCTCGAAATCAAATGAAAAAATTGCAATGACTTTTGAACAACCCAGTACATACTACCTAAAAACCTCCTCAAAAATATCTTTTTTAAAATTCTGTCTTCGATCCTATATCCCCTTTTCTAAATAACGACGACACGAATGAAAGAAGGATTTCCTCCAAGAATATTGCGTTGGCTATGACCGAAAGTATTTTTATCTCCTTTCATTAACGCCTATGCGTTCCTCGCAAATTAGCAGAATTGGAGTTATTGTGGTTTTATATTGGATCTCCTTAATGTGCCCAGTTACTTTCTTAGGCCAAAGAAACAGCGATTGGCTGATTGAGGTGTCATTATCATTGTAAGCAAGTAGTCGTAATTACAGAGACATTTGGGAAGTTGTGACTCTGATGTTGGCCTGTGAGTTTCGTATTTTTATGTGGAGTATGGTATTATAGAAGTCATTATTATATAGAAGTCTGGTATCAAAGGCAGCGAGCTTTCTCTATCGTCATCCTACAAATCCACTTAGATTTGATAGGAATGCCTGTGTAGCTCTGTGTAGCTCATTTCGATAGATGCCGTCATATACTGCCTCTATATATTCAAAGTGGTGATGAGTACCCATCTGGACTTCTTAAGTTTGCTCCACGATTTGCTGCAGTGTGAATATTTTGTCAATTGTTGAACTTCTGGAGCTAAATTCGCACTGACAGTGACCAATCCGATCGTTGTCAAAGAATAAGATTTTGTATGTAATATTAAAGACAAGGATGCTGCTATAACCCAGAGGCTCTACTTTATTGTGGATCAGGGAAATGATGGTATAGTGCATGCTTTCCACCTAGTCATCTACTGGCTTAGATAGCTCGGCCTGAAGGCCATCCGGTTCTGCAGCATCATTTTACTTAAGTTTAGATATTTCCATCTTGACTTGATTTTGGTGCTACCACTTCTTCAGAACATGATGCTGGTTATGAAGGGTTCACGAAATGTTGAGACATAGAGATTTATTGGTACTGGTCCGTGTGGTGGAAACACAGAATGTTCGGCCATCTAAATATCCTGCGTATCTGCCGTTATTGGTAACCCAGTGTTTGGTTTAAAAATCAGTTTCCGTCATCAATCACTCACCATTTTCGCCAGATCTGGTCCTATCTCCTAATGTGGGCACTGCCATGAGAGTGGAGTGTTTTGATGAAGTGAATGATATTCAACGAGCGTGATGCGAAGCCCTCCGGAAAAAGAGTTTTTGACGGCTTTTCATAGGCTCTACGATATGAAAAAATGTTTATATAGAGTCAGGGTCAGGTATGTTGAAAATGTTTTTTTTTTTTAAACAAATCGGTACCGATACTTTTTGAATAAACTATGACTGGTTGTATTATAATCATGTGACCCCTGTGCTTCCATATGAATGCTTAGGTAAATTAGCACTGTGGCGGCTATAGTGATATTCCGCCGTGCAAAAAAGTCAATTAGCCTAAGTATTGTACGTTCACAGACGTGGAGACGTCCAGCTTTGCTTTTCACTGTATTGCCATGGATATCCTCCTTTCCCTTTTTTAAGTTACTAGTAAAACCACCATAAAAAGGTTTTTAAATTGTACTAAGCACATTGCCCACCGTAACATTGTTTGGTAGCACCGCTCTTCTTTTCTCTGGGGTTGTGTGCTAGTAGCTGATGACTATAGAGCAGCTGCTTATTATTACATTTTAACTCGATTATACCTCAAATTATACTGTTCCTTAGTAATTTCGCAAATATATAGGGTGGGCAATCTGGAACATCGTATAGAAATGTTTAGTAACTCTCAACCGATCGACTTCAGTAAACACGATTTGGAAACGTCAATTTAGTAAAATTTCAACCATGAATAACTTTACACCGGAAGAACGCCCTAAAACATTGGCGCTTTACATTGAAAATAATTAATTAATTAATCGATCAGTTGTGTTAACTCAGCGTGCATATCGTGCAAAACATCGCGATTGTTCTGCGCTTTCTGAAAATACAAAAATACAATTTGTCGGTTTGGCACAAGTAGACAGCGTCCAGGAATGAATTTTGATGACCGACAAGGCTCATTTCACCCCCCTCTCCTTCCTTCAAAATTTCCCCTTATGGGGAACTGATTATAATCCTCACATAATTCATGAAACACCATTGCACTATGAGAAAGTGCCTGTTTGGGCCGGTATTGTTCCAGAACAATCACTGGGCCATTTCTCTTTAAAGTTACAGAGACGGTCAATGGCAATCGGCATAGATGTTCGCGCACTTTGTGTGTCCACAAATCCGTGAAAAAGGTCTACAAGGCACATTGCGTGCAAATATTTGAACCAACAATTTTCGAGACGTATGGTGTCAAAAATCGGTGACATTGACTGGCCTTCAGGATCTCTAGATTTGAATTCTCCAGACTTCTTCCTGTGGGGTTATCTAAAAACCACAGTTTATTCCAGTAAGCCGAGGACTCTAGATGAACTACAAAATAAAAACGATACTGAGACGTTGGCCAATGTTATCCACTATGCCAGGAAAAGAGCTCAACTTTGTATCAGCAGCACTTAATCGATGTTGTTTTAAGAAAAATAGCTCACATGAATTGTGAAAGACCGAACTACTTAAACATTGCGCAATCTATTATTTTTCCCTAAAGTTACAATATTAAACATTTCAATTTATACCGAAGCTTTAGATGATCGGATATCCCGAGACAAAATCGACCAGAGTGTAAGATTGATGAACCTGTCCTTAGAACTATTTGATTTTTATACATAAATTATAACAGCTGTGTTTGGGTGGCACTAAATCGAAATTTCTCAAGTTGCTCATGTGGGTTTTCCCCTCTTTCCTTAGAAATCATAACTACTACAATAGTTTGAAAAATTTTGTGGCAGTTTTCGATGAAAATGGATGTGTATGTATGTACTCGTATATATGTAAGTATAAATGTCACAAGCAACTAAAATCTTGAATGCCACGATATCCTGTCGGATTAACGACAAATCCACTATCGAAGAGGCTGAAATTAGTGTCAGAATTAAGTACAGGGTTTTCCAATAAGGACTTGACAAGTTTTTTTTTAAATAAAACGCAAACCATTTGAGATATTTCAAAAACTTTATTATCGGCTTGAAGTACAATCAAAACATTTATGAATGGAACTCGACTTCGTTCATATGGCCACCGCGCGCACGTTTGCAGCAGTCGATTCGTTGGACTCAATTTTCAACAACTCGGCAACACATTCTATTTCGCATTCAATGTTGGCTTTGAGCTCTTCCAACGTTGTCGGCGTGTTGGCATAAGACAATGACTTAACGTAGCCCCACAGAAAATAGTCAAGCGGCGTTAAATCGCACGAACGAGGCTGCCAATCGACTGGCCCATTTCTTGAGATAACTTGCTCACCATACTTACTCTTCAATTAATCGATTGTAGCGTGTGCTGTGTGGCTTGTGGCATCATCCGGTTGAAACCACATGTCGTCCAGGTCCATATCTTCCAATTCGGGCCAAAAATAATCGGTGATCATGGCGCGATAACTCTGATCATTCACAGTAACGTGACGATCGTTATCGTTGACGAAAAAATGTGGCCCAATAACGCTGCCGTCATGCAAACCGCACCAAATAGTTATTTTTTGTGGATGAAGTGGTGATTCATGAAGCACATGTGGATTTTCACCCGACCAATAACGCATATTTTGCTTATTGACGAATCCATTGAGCCAAAAATGAGCTTTGTCACTGCAGATGATTTTGCGATGAAATTCATCATCTCGGCGCATCTTCTCCAGAACCCAATCGGAAAACGTACGTCGCTTCAAATGGTTCATCGGCTTCAATTCTTGAGTCAATTTGATCTTGTATGGGTGTAATGGGTGTATGGGTCCTTACGCAAAATACGCCATAATGTGGTCTGAACCGTGCCCAATTCTTGGGAACGCCATGGAATTGACTTATTTGGATCGTTTGCTATGGACGCCTGAACGGCAGCGATATTTTCGACACTTCGACCAACCCGTTGTCTCATTGACACGGCAACATCACACAACGAATATGTAGACTCAAATTTTTGCGCTAAACTTGTTATGGCCTGTCTACTAGGAAGAGAATTACGACCGAAAATTGGAGTTAACGCTCTTAAAGTTGCAGTCACCGACTCCGAATTTCGGTAGAAAATTTTTATAATTTGCAGACGTTGGGCGTTCGTGTACCTTACCATGATGAAAATGTTGAGTTTACTGAATAAATTGACAGTGACAGTTTGATTATTAGTGAAAGAGTGTGTTCACAAATTAAATTCAAAGTTGTCAAGTCCCTATTGGAAAACTCTTTATAATGGTTTATTTTCAACTGAAATTTGTTTGGCATAAATCGACGGACAGAGTGAAATAGGATTACTTTGCGATTTTTCATGATGAAATAAGGAACATCAGAGAACTCGAGAAACGCAATGTCAAACAGCTGCTTCATCGGATAAAGCTATGTATGCTTGGATGGTACAGTTAACTTGTGGGAATGTCCGCATATGTGCCATCAGGTGGGTGCCCTTCGGCCAGGCCAAGGGTAGAACCACATCAAGTTTAAAATCTATGTGAAAAAAAAGAAATAGAAACCGATGATCAAATCTGTAAAAAAAACTATGATCTACATGAGAGCTTTGAATGTGTGTTCGTGTACAATGCCACATTGTCCAGCTTTCTTTTTTTAAGACCTCCATAATCATAGATTTATAAGCGTGCCAGTACTGTATCTTATGTGAAAACTGTGTACCAAGTCAGCAGCTAAACATTGACAATCCACGCAATTGCTCTGTTTGTAGAGAAAATTGTCCACTTAAAAGCTTCTTGAACAATTTCAAGGAAAGATCCCAAGTTATCCAATGGCTATTGATAATGATGCAGGTTTTCCTACAGGAAAAGGGCACAGATAGATGTAACTCTTCGGTTAGAAACCTGAGTCCGAAGGCAAGTCGACTTTTCATTTTCTAGAAGTCTTCTGGTCCTCCTGGGATCTAGTATTCTAAGTATCAGCATTACTCTACTTCATATTTGTTTTAATTAAGAAACAAAATTGTGATAGTCTTGATAGTGACCACCAAATCAGGCAGTGCATGTTCTTGAGAGCTTCAGAGTCTATGAAAAATAGGGAAGGAAGAAGTTCTAGAGTTACATATATAATAATTTCTGGAAATGGCGTAATATTTTAAGCCTGCGATCACAAATTTGATTGATTTACTGTGAGTATTGCAGCTTCTGTCGGGGGCCCATATCATCGATAGGGAACTTAGTAAGTCTCAATATTTAGTGTATTATTCAGATGTTGGATATACATATGTAGGTGTGATGCGGGAAA
This sequence comes from Volucella bombylans, assembly GCA_949129095.1. NCBI lineage: Eukaryota > Metazoa > Arthropoda > Insecta > Diptera > Syrphidae > Volucella > Volucella bombylans. The sequence continues at coordinate 19,278,726 of OX422142.1, read as the reverse complement.
TATCAACTGTTCTCATTAGTAGTGTTGCTTTACGTTCCTGCTATCTAACTTTTCACATAATCTATGAGGCAAAGAAGTATTGGAAATAAATAAGAGGCCATCCAAATAGAATAACTCGTGATAAGTCTTCTATAGAGGGCACTCTCTAATAATCAGCAGACTTACGTACACGATATACATCATTCGGACATTTCAAATGACTGGCAGGCGGATTTAAAGTGAACTGAAAATACTGTCAGGTTGGCGTGGTTCAGTTGTTAAGTTCCTCGACCACTATGTAAGAGTTGTAAAATATGTTTTTGATTTCACCACACATTCGGGATGCGATGGAAAGCTTTTAATTGCAAAAATCTTTGCCTATGAAAAAGTAGGAAACCTTTGGTTGTACGCTCTGTATTCAAAAACGAGGAACCAGAGTATGGTCTAAAGAGACTGTCGCATCATCAATTTATTTATTTATTTTCAGTAAATGCAATGATGATACCATTAGCAATTTTGTTGACGTCCAGCTGATCGCACTTACGATGATCTGAGACTGATTGGATATTTGATGATCGTAATCCAGGAATTGGACATCCACTCATCGGATATACGGCGGTCGAACCACTGGTGATCGGACCTACAATGATTGGAGTTTTAGCTATCGGATATTCAGGAATTGGACCTCGGTTGATGGGAGATAGGCCGATCGGACCTCTAGTGATTGGCAATCGGGTATTCAGTGTTTGGACCTTCAGTAGTCGGATATCCGGTGATCGAACTTCTAGAGATTGGAACTCCGGCGGAGGATCTTCTTTCATCGGGTCGCACCTCTAGTTAAGGATTCTCTAGTGATTTAAATACTTTAGATCATATCTCCAGCAATCCGATCTCCAATACGAATTTCCAGTGATCTGACTGCAAGTGATCGAATTTCCAGAGTTCAGATCTTCAATAATGGTAACTGAACTAATCGTACCTTCACTGATCGACTACTCAGTAATCAGATCTTCAGCTACCGGATCTTCTGATCAGATTTTCAGTGTTTGAATCTTTGGTGATCGAATTTCCAGACATTAGGTAGTCGCGGTCGGTGGTGGGGCTAACTTATCTCCAGTGAGCACATGGAAAGGGAAGGAATGTATTTATTTAAAGTATTTATGAAATGATGATGATTCTTATAGGAAATGTGTTTCATACCCATTAACTTGATTTTACAGTTTTCTCTACAGCTTGAGTTGATGTCTATGAACCTCGAGGAGGTTTTATGGTCAAGACTTGCGTTCATTAAAACTACTAAAAAAGGCTTGAAACTATATTTTCGTTGGATCCTAATTCTGATGTAGCAATTCTTTATATACTGATCATTACTCTAAAAATGTGTAACTTCCTTGCACAGTAAGAACCCTTACTTTGGGCTGCGAAACTTATGCACAACCTTCTCATAAGAAAATTGTGCAGTTGCAACCATCCATTATTACTCAACATTGAGATACTTCCATGATAGTAACCACAAAATGCATTGTTTCATCTGCAATGTGTGACTAAAATCGGATCCAGCTCATTGTCATTCTCAGCTATAATACTTTACACTCTCCCAGCAATGTCGTTGACACCAAACCGAAGAAAATTGCCATCGCCGCAGAACATACACCCATATTCCATACATTATACTCGAATTCGTCTCCTGATTCACATTCGTATTGTTGTCACTTTTATTAACATAACCTCTCTTTACCATTTGTCCAATATATAGTCTGAGTGAATATATATTCCTACATCAATATATGTATATGTATAAGGAGTCCAAAACGAATGAATTATTTTCCATGCGGACTAGGTTTCGGAATATTTTGACAGGAATGTGTTGAAAGGATTAAGGATATACAATTCCAAATGTAACCTAGACCATGGCAGACTTATCCCATTCATCTATCGTAACGATCTATCCTCTCCGGTGCATGCAAGTGGTATTATAATCTCAAAATTGAAGTACGAGTAGTAGTAGCCCTAGTCAAAAGATACGAATAACCTTTCCTGGGGCCAAGATTGCGATACATTATTTTGAAACGCATACGATGTCTTGTATTTTTTTTTTATTCATCACTACCCCAAGTCGACACAGGAAATGGTCTCCCATGGTAGCCACCTTTGGTTATTGTTATTATTATTTTCCTTCTGGGTGGGTCACATTGATGGAATATCTCTTTTCCTTGAAATATGCATGAGGCACCAGTGGGACATGAGCTGGGACATGAGCTGGGACATGAGCAGGATATGAGCACGAGGCATCAGACTACGGGTATAGGAGTCCACAGTTGGGTCCATCGAATTACATGGAAATGAACTTTACATTTGGACAAAGTGTCCTTTTCTTTATTTAGGTGATAGAGACTTTCTTTTCCTTAAGAAAAAAAAGTACCCAAAATAAATCATATTTTCAATCTGGAAAATGTAATTCCATTTGAATTGAAAAGCATCCTTGAAGAGGGACTGTCGGAGAAGGACTACATTTCTACACACTTCTCTAAATACCTATCGAACTTCAAAATTTCCCAAACTGTTTGTAAATGTTCGTAAGAATGAAAAGGATGAGGCCCTCTTACCCGAAGATGGAAAGAGGCTTTTCTTTTCTTTTAAGGCCAGAGGTATACGCATATGACCAGCTTAGCTTGGCACATATGGAGGTCGAAAATCATCATTTTCCATGGAAATCATTTTGTAAATTTGACCATCACAGTTGTAAATAAGGGAAAAGCATCTCTGAATTAATGGTAAAATAAAAGAAATCTTTCAATTCCAAGAGCGAAGATAAATAGTAGAGAGGAAAACATATCGGAGATCTGAAAAGGACATGACTCTTGTGTACATTTCTCCCGACCCGATCGTATCTATTTCTATTCAATCTTTAAATATTTGATAAATATCAGAGCGAAAGCGATGTTTTTTCAAATTCTGTCCCCCTTCACCCCATTTTAGTACTTTTTTGCTGGTTTAGCAAAATAGCAATAAAGATTTTGAGTGGTTTGTTGAGGGGGATAGACGAAAGAACAATAACTATAAATATGCCAAAGGAAGATTTCTCATTTCTTAAACTGGGTTAAAGACATCTATCAAGCAAGTGGGCCAGACAATCATAGGGACTTTAAATTCGAAACGCGTAATTCAAGGGACATAAATAGAATTTATTTGGTTTTGCGTCATTTAGGTGGGTGAAATGTATATTTAAGTGAATGAGGGTCAGGTAAACGCTTTTATACTTGAATGGGTTGAGAGGCTGTATCATCTTAAACGAAACGAAAGTAGTTAAGCTGTGCTACAAGTTAGTTCCCTTTCAAATGAGCACCAGATGCGCCAGCTGTGATACGTTTATGTATATGAAAAAAGCACTTACCTTGGGCGTATCTGTGACAGGTAATTGTGAATTATAATTCCCTAATCTATGGAAAACGAAATGAGTGGGATAAGAATTTTGAAGGTCCTGAATTACATAAAATATGTGACTCAGAGAACTTATCATTTAGCCAACCAAACAAGTGGTATAGTAGCAATGCAGATACGTGAGAGAAATGTGTCACATTAGATGTAATTATATGGGTTACATACTCGTATTTCAACGGTTAACGAAAAAAAAAAGGAAGAAGATAAAGCACGTTTCATTTTTGTGTTTGTATGTTTTGTTGCATGAATGGCAATTAAAATAAAAAATGGAATGATCTGGAAGACAGTACTTCTGTAACTGAACTGCAAGATGCTCTAGTGAGCCCTAATTCACGAATCCTTATGGCGCTAAAATCATTGGCAGAGCTCCATCATACTTACAAAACTAATTGGGAAATTAGTATTTTCCAGATGGGTGAAATAAAGCAATGATAGGTGAGTTGCGAAGAATGACAATCTGATGGACAGTAAAAAAAGAAAGCAAATATGTATTTCTAGCCAACAGTAAGATTGTCCTTGGTCAAAGAACACTTGGATTCAATGTTCGACGTTAAACATGAAAAGCTTTTGCTTGGGCTATAAAAGCATCTTGCAGATCATTATTAGCTATGAGGATTTTTACCTGCTTTTTACTGACTTCAACAAAGGATTAACAACGTGAATCTCTAACTCAGATGCACAGCAACAATACCATATACCTGGCAATGTCATTGGTGTTATTAATGCTTGATATGAAAAAAGCCCCATTTCCTAGAGGATAATCTCGTAGACGCTTTTAATGCGGTATGCCGCAGGATTGTATTTAATCGCCGTTTTTTCTTCTGCAGATAAATAGCGATATTATGTGCGCAGTATTGACTAAAGAAAAAGAAAAATCCGAAATATTATGATGTATTACCACAAAACATCTGGAATCTTCTGACGAGTATAGCATGGATTCTGAATTTTTGCCGAGGGTATCGCCAGTACCAACGTTCATCAACCTTTCCTTATTGGAGAAGCATCGTATTGGTTAAATTTAACTTGAGCATCTTCAAAGTATTTGGAGCTGAGAACCAAAACGATTTTGCAGAAATAGTTGAAATGCTGAAAAAGAGATAGTGGCGTCTGGAAAGTTAGGAGAAAAACGGAAGCTCTCATAATCAAAAGGAATGTAAATAACCTTTTTCGTCCGCCGCCTCTTTCGTCCAGTTTTAAAAAGGATAAAAAACTGAAAGGGTGATTTTAAGAGGTTTTTTTTTCAATATGACAATACGAGTACGTAGACAGTTGATAGTCAATTTGACAGCTGACATCACCTTCTTATTCTGAAAGACCCAACGGTTGAAAAATTTGCTAAAATTTATTTCTACATAATTGTTCAGTGAAAAAATTTTATAGACCGAGTGAGTCGGCTATGTTGCGAACACTAGTGAACAATATTTGCACTACATTTTCTCTTTCTGACTCGAAGCTTGAATAACTTAACCCTGTAGTAAGTTTCGTTTGCAGGTTAAGTTTTTTCAAAGTGAAAAATCCCCTTGTAAGCACAAAGTTAAATATTTTTTTTGCAAACACGATTTTCATTATAAAAACAACAAAATAATTTTCGTCAGATCAAATTGGAAAAATAACAGGTGAGTAGATAAAAGTGTTTTTTATCGATAAGTGAAAAAAGTTTTGTGCTGTGATGTCTTTTTATATAAGCTACTAGAGTTTTCTGAAACCCGTCTAGAGGCGGGGTCAGGCAGATGAGCGTAATTTTTTGTTTATTATTTCTTCATAACTGTTTCAGTGCTTTGGTTAGGTAGCAATGTCGAGAAGATCTTTGAGGAACCTGTCGAAGATGACAGATGACGAAATAGCTGTATTGATGAATGCAATTTCAAGCTCTGAAAACACTGACGGTGAAGATGATTTCGACGATGACGACGATGTTGACGTTCCAGATTTTATTTGCCCTGAAGATGAACTCTTGATTGATCATTGTTTGATGAATTCAAGTCAGATCCTGATGGATGCAGTAAACGCAAGTCTGGACATTAGCGCTTTAGACATTAGTCATCAAGGGCCGAGTTCAGCCTTAGCATCAATTCCTTCAACATCCGTTGCTGCTATTGCTGCTTCGGATTCAAACGCCAGAGCTAATATCGCATCTAGTTCCGCTAGTGTTTCTGAGCCTTCACGTTATAGAAAACGTAAACGTTCCTCGAATGACAACGAATTACAAGAAGAAGAAGGTGGCCCAAGTTGTTCGAGCACTGGCCAATTCATTGGTACTTCGAATACAATGAAAAATGATGCTCAAGAATTCAAATCCATGTTGTGGAGAGAAAAATATGCAACTGCATGTAAACGAAGTCGTTTTTCGGGGGGTAAAAGAGCTGTCAGATGAAGTAATATCTTTGAAAACACCATTTGATCTCTTCCATTATTTTGTGACTGATGAATTTATGCAATATATGGTTGATGAAATGAATTTGTATGCGTTCCAGCAGAACATCGAAACTCGATTTATTACCAATAAACAAGAGGTTCGACAATTCATTGGAATCATGTTCTTCATGTCTGTTTACCGCGGAAGACAATCGCTGGAAGCAATTCGGACCACAATGACATGAAGTTGCATCGAGTTCGACCATTTATAACCCACTTCAACGAACGCTTTGGATCTCTTCCGATGCTTCATCGTCTTTGTGTAAACGAACAGATGTGTGCTACAAAAATGGGTAGCAACCCTACTCAGCAATATATGCCAGCCAAACCACATAAATGGGGAACAAAACTGTTTGTTCTATGTGATCACATGGGCTTCTCATATGCATTTGTCCAACAAAATTCCAGACAACGTGAACCATATCCTATATTTTATATATAGTATATATAGTTTGGGAACCGTGCGCTCAAATCGAGTGCGAAACATAAAATTGTCGAGCGATGTTGAACTGATGAAGCGAAAAGTTGAGCGATGATATTCCGAGGAATATGTCGCTAACGCTAACGGAATAGATATAAGCAGCGTTTTGTGGATGGACAACAAAAGTGTTCGACTTCTTTCGACTTATGTTGGTATCAAACCATTTCTGTTTCGAGAGCTTGTTCCACCACCCTCCAAATCTTCACGATGGGACAGGAAAAAACATCAACAAATAGAAGGTGATTGTCCATTTATAATAAAAGAGTATAATCGACACATGGGTGGTGTAGATCTCATGCATGGTCTTCTTGGTCGTTATCATATACATATGACACCCGGTCAACGCATATATTCTTTTTCATAGGTTGCATAAGGAAGTCAAAATCGAGTTGCCAAATTTTCGCTCTAAAGTTGCGGAATCATTGTGCATGATTTCGAACGAAACAAAAAAACCGAGAGGTCGTCCAACGTCATCCCCAGTAACACCAATCCGCGAGCCAAAAAAGTATTATTTTCCACCTCCAGAGGTTCGATACGACAATGTGGGCCATTGGTGCGTATTTCTTGACCGCAAGGGCAAAATGTTGTGCAAAAACCCAGGATGTAAGTCAGAAACACAGGCATTTTGCACCGTGTTTCTTTGACTACCATCAACGTCAATGTAGGTAATATACAACTATACAACATTATTCACTTCCTTTTAATCTTATTTTGATACATTTTCATGATTATTTATTCAATAAACTATTACTTTCATAATTTCACCTGTTTGTTTTTTTTTCCTCTAACGACCCAACCCCGCCTAGGGGCGGTGTAAATATTTTTACCTGTAAAAAGTAAAAACATAATTTCTTTGAAAATCGTATTTCAGATTCGCTTTTATTGTGCCAATATTAGTATATACTGATTTTTTGAATCAAGTCAAAAACTAAGGCATTAGAGGGTTAAATAATTCTGGCTCGATGTTTTTTTTTAATTTTCGCTAAATTAGGGTGACCAGATAAATAAAAATTTAAATAAAACACCAACGGTGTAAGATATGAAATTTTTTGAAGCTACGTTTATGCGATTATGTGTAGAATATCACATTACTCAAATGTCCACCTCGGCTTCGCTGGCAGTGCTTCAAGCGGTCGGTCCAATTTCTGATAACTCGGCCCAATATGTGCGGCGTTATTCCGGCAATAGCGTATCAAAGTTGGCCTCGAGCTCATCCAAATTGATTGGCTTATTAGCATAGACTAAGGACTTGACGTAGTCCTAGAGAAAATAATCGAGCGAGATGACCCAATCGAGCGTTGCGTCGATTTTATGGCATGTAGCACCGTTTTGTTGGAACCACAGCTCGGATATATCGATGTTGTCGAGGTCTGGCAGTCTCTTAACATCGCTCTATATATTGATCCCATTGACGGTAACAGCGTCTTCTTCCACATTTCGAAAGAAATAAGGTCAGATGATGCCGCCATGCCATAAACCGCACCAATCAGTCAATCTTTGTGGATGCATTAATGCTCGGCCGAACACATGTTGATTGTGTTTTCTCAAATAATGGCAATTTTGTTTGTTCACATAGCTGCTGAACCAAAAATGAGTCTCGTCCGAGGAGGTGATTTTTTGGC